>CM052896.1:27359893-27444901 GCA_028534135.1 Potos flavus | reverse complement strand
TCTGATGCCGAGTGATGTTGAGCACTTTTTCATGTGTCTGTTGGCCATTTGAACGTCTTTGCAGAAATGTCTGTTCATATCTTCTGCCCATTTCTTGATCGGATTATTTGTTCTTTGGGTGTCGAGTTTGAGAAGTTCTTTATAGATTTTGGATACTAGCCCTTTATCTGATATGTCATTTGTCTTCTGCCCATTTTTAAATTGGATTATTTTGGGGGTGTTGAGTTATGTAAGGTCTTTATGTATTTGGGATACTAACCCCTTACTAGATATATCATTTACAAATATCTTCTCCCATTCAGTAGGTTGTCTTGTCTTTTAGTTTTGTTGGTTTCCTTTGCTGTCCAGAAGCTTTTTATTTTGATGTAGTCCCAATAGTTCATTTTTACTTTTTTTTCCCTTGCCTCAGGAAAAGATTTGTCATATCTTCCAATGTCCCATATAGTATATGGAGGTAGAAAAGTGTTATTAGTCCTATTATAACATGAGGAAATTAGCATTTATTGAATGACCACTTTCAGATTTTTCATAATTTTCCACTGAAAATTATATTTTAAAGATTTTACTTATTTGAGAGAGAGATCACAAGCAGTGGGGAGGGGTAGAGGGAGAAGCAGACTCCTTGAGCAGGGATCCTGATGTGGGACTTGATCCCAGGACCCTGGGATCATGACCTAAGCTGAAGGCATATGCTTAACAGACTGAGCAAGCCAGGCACCCTCCACGGAAAGTTACTGAGGGAAAAATGGAGTCCCAGAGAAGTTAAATAATTTGCTGTAGTTCCCGAGAAAGCTGGTACTGAATCAGGATGGGAATTCTACATATAAAAACCATGTGCTATGTGTCTGCTCATCCCAGAAGAGATCCTTTACTAAAGAAGACTTCATTTATAACGTACTTAAAAAAGTATTAGTCGTTTTAGAAAATTTTTCAACTGAAAGTTCAAAGCACAATAATTTTCTGCTCAGCCTTCATATATCCAGGATGTTATTCCCTAGTATTAATCAAAGTGTAATATAAAATTTGAGTTAGGGCGATTACTGAGTGAATTTGGCACCTAGGGCAAATTACAAGGGAGAAGAATTCTTACAGTTGTCATGTTTATTTGGTTGTGTAGTTGTTTCACGTAGAAGTCTGGTGCACCCTTAGAGGGGGAAAGAAAGAGGAGGGATGTCACAAAAGAGTAGAATGGGGTCAGGAGAAGAGAAGGGCCAAGGAAGTATGGTTGCCAGGTTGCCAGCCTTCCACCCACACTGCCTTGGTGATGATGGAGGGGCAGCGTGGGAACTGGAGAGATGGATGAGGTATTTGTACAACAGCTGGAAGACATCACCTTGTCTTCGTCTCATCAGCTGGCCACCTGATCTCTGTGGTAGTAGAGGCTCTGAAGCGTAGCCTCAGAGATGATCACCGTTCTCTGCTGTAAAATAGAGGAGGCTTGACTTTGCCTTTATTGTGCCTATCTTTTTTTAGAGGACCTTTCATGTAGGTAATTCTCATAATACTTGTGAAAGCATGTAGGAACCAGTACCCCTGTTTGTAGGGAATTGGAGTGAGCAATGATTTGGAATACAAGAAATCCAATTTACGCATTTGCAGGTAAATTCTAACTATAGACTCAAGATTTATAGACTCTAAGGCATCCAGAATTCCCTCATCTTTGAAAAATAACTAATAATACAGATAATAAAAAATAGCAACAACAGTTAACACTTCTAGAACTTACTATGTGCCAGAAATTGAACCTCTTTATATATATGGTCATTCAGTCTTCCCAACTCTGTGAGGGTATTTTATTCCTTGACCCTCCTACTTTAAAGTGTAACCCCTTACCCTAGATGACTCAGTGAGCCACTAATCCCAGAACTACACTTACAGTGTAGTTCTCTACCCACTTTACATGCGTGTGTGTGTGCGCGCCCACACCCCTACACCCATACCCACCTCTAAGCTTAGTGATTTCTATGGCCTTTAATAGATTTAATTCCAGAAGTGGTCAGGCAGAACATAAATGGCTTAAGATCTGTTGACTGATGGAGCTTGAGGAAAGAGAAGGAAGGAAACAAAAGTCATCAAAGAACCTCAGATAGGCCCTTGCTAACTAGAAGAATGGTGATCCCACTCAGTATGGGTTATTGGAAGATGAGTCCACTGCTTAATATTTTACCTTTTCTTTCTTCCTTCTGGCATAGAAAACCATATCCGTACTTTCATAATTTTATCTTATAAATTCCATTGATGTTCCCTATTGTATTCTGGCTCCACTGACTCTGGGTCACAGTAAGCTTTTTTTCATTCCTGTCATTTTATGGACCTATAAGTCTTAGCTTTTCTGTTAATGTATCTCCTAAGGTTATGGAACAAATGATTGCAAATTATTAGAAATCATTTCCATCTTGTTTCCTGCTGTATTCTTTCTTTTACATTTTTAAAAGGGAATATTTCAAATATGTATTAAAGTGCATAAAAAAATACGAATCTCCATGTACTCGCTGGCCAGATTTAATAAATAAAAACATTTAGTCATGTATCCTTTAGCGATTTTTATTTTTTTGAGAGAGTAAAGCATTAAAGAGCTAAAGTGTCCCCCCTACCCCCTTTTCAAGAGTGGGGTGAGGAGGGGCTGAGGGAGAGAGAGACTCTTAAGCAGGTTCCACGCCTAGTGTGGAGCCCAATGTGGGGCTGGATCCCATGAGCCTGAGATCATGACCTGAGCCAAAATCAAGAGTCAGATGCTTAACCAACTGAGCCATGCAGGTGCCCCTGAAGTCTCCTTTTTAACTTTCCTCCCTCCCCCTTCCTCACCACTGTTCTGAGTTTGGTGTGAACCCTTCTCTTTTTTTTTTTTTTTTCCACAGAAAAGTAATTTCTTAATGAAATTTTTTTAAAAAAGATTTTATTTATTCATTTGACAGAGAGAGCACAAGTAGGCAGAGCGACAGGCAGAGGGAGGAGGAGAAGCAGGCTCTCCACCGAGCAGGAAGCCTGATGTGGGGCTCGATCCCAGGACACTGGGATTATGACCCAAGCCAAAGGCAGCCGCTTAACCAACTGAGCCACCCAGGCGCCTCTCTTAATGAATTTTTACCTATATTTTTAAACTTTTGAATTCAAAGGGATAGTAACTTATTTTATGGTTTATCATAAATTTTAGTTTTCAGTGACTCCAATAGATTTTTTGTCATTGTTGCCTTCTCATTCTCGGGCAGCAGTATATGTTTTACCCTCCTATTGCTAGGACTGTATTTAACTATTTTTGGTCCTCTGATCTACCAGATGAGACATTAAATGTTGGTAATATTCCTGAAATATCCTTTAGAGAGTCATCTTATTCATCTTCAATAACCAGAGAGAGAGAAAGAGAGGAGACAAAGGATGATTTTATTTTTTTCAGGCCAAGTTATGATCTGAGAAACTGACGTCAGGCCACAAAAACTGAGGAGAAGCATATATTCAATGTGTAATAGTAGGACAAGTATCTCGCAGTTTAAAAATCTACACTTTTTTGATGCATGATATTTTTGTGGGCAGCAGCATGAAGAATTTAATGTGATACTGCAATATGCTTGTAGTTACACGTGAGCACAATGCTTAAGGGGAAAATCTAATAACGACTGTCTTGTTTGTTTTGTTAAAATATGCTGCCCAGGTCAAGAGTTTCCGATTTTGGAGAAGCAGAACTGGTTAATACATCTCCACTATATCCGGAAGGATTATGAAGCATGCAAGGTGAGCGATTGTAATGATAGAGACCATGAGAGGCAGGCAGAACCAGCAATGTTTAGTATCAGCATGAATTTTTAAAGGTTTCTTTCTTCTGTTCTGTGATATTATCCCTTTCTTGTTTCCCTTTGCCTTTTGACAACTTTTTCCATTTCCTATTTTTGGCTTCTCTTCCTCCTCTATTTCTTAAGAGTTGGAGATGTTCGTAGGTCCCATCCCTGACCCCTTTCTCTGCACGTTTCATATATTTCCTTCTGGTCCTCAGACCAAGCTGATACCTACTGATGCTTCACAGGCATTTTCAGGTTCAGCTTTTTTGTAGCTGAATTAATCTGCTTTCCTCCAAACCTATTCCTTCTCTTGTACCCTGTTGCAGGGATAGGTACCATCATTCATCCATCTGTCTGTATCAGAATCCCCTGACCCATTTTCCCTAATATATTTTAAGTAATCATTATATTCTGGAGATCCTTGTCTACTATTTCTTGAAATTGTCCACCTTCTTCTCTCTCTAGGCCTTAGTTAATTCCCATCATTTTTGTTTAAATTACTGTAAGAATCCTTATACCAGTCTTGCCTCCTTTCCATCTGTTTTCAACAGTGCTCCAAAAATGACTTTTCTATAAAGCAAGTAGAATCAGGTTACTTCCTGCTTAAAACTTACCAAGATTCTCCAATTGCTCTCAACTTTTTTAGCATGGAATTTCAAATTTTTTACTACCCGGCTTCTCCTCCAACCCCTGCCAGCACAGGATTTTAAAACTGTTGACTCCAGAAGGCTTTCCTTGATTCTCTAAGTTAGACTCAGGTGCTTTTTCTCTAACTCCTAGCTCATCCTGAGCTTAGCCTGTCACAGGAGGAAGGTAGAGCCTGTATTTCACTATCAGAGAGCCCCTAGCATCTACAGTGATGCCTGGAAATCTTTTCCTATTTTCCTTAGCTTGCCTAGGTTCTAGATAAGGGTTGGCAAACTTTTCTGTAAGGAGCCAGATGGTAAATATTTTGGGCTTTGTAGGCCACAGTCTCTGTTTCATATTCTTCATCTTCTTTTATTTTTTTTTTTTATAACTCTTCAAAAATATGCAAACTGCTCTTAGCTTAAGAGCTTTACAAAAACAGACTGTGTGGCCCAGATTTGGCTTGTGGGCCATAGTTTGCCAACCTCTGTTCTATAATAAGTAACCACAAGAGGGCTGAGATTTAAAAAAAATTCCAGACGAACATTATTAGTAATTATTTGTGTCCTATAGATTTCTTACATATGCTCCTTGCCCATGTCTACCTTTTTTTAAAAAAATTTTTAATTTAAATTCAATTTAGTTAACATATATGTATTATTAGTCTCAGGGGTAGAATTTAGTGATTCATCAGTTGCATATAATGCTCAGTGCTCATTATATCAAGCACCCTCCTTAATTCCCATCACCCAGTTACCCATCCCCCCACCTAGCTCTCCTCCAGCAACCCTTAGTTTGTTTCCTACAGTTAAGAGTCCTTTGTGGTTTGCCTCCCTCTCTGTTTTCATCTTATTTTATTTTTCCTTCCTTTCCCCTACGTTCATCTGTTTTACTTTTTTTTTTTTTTAAAGATTTTATTGATTTGAGAGAGAGAGCACAAGAGGTGGGGAGGGGCAGAGGGAGAGGAAGAAGCAGACTCCCCACTGAGTAGGAAGCCTGATGCATGGCTCGATCCCAGGACCCTGGATCATGACCTGAGCTGAAGGCAGACGCCCAACTGACTGAGCCACCCAGGCGCCTCATCTGTTTTGTTTCTTAAATTCTACATATAAGTGAAATCATATATTTGTCTTTCTCGGACTTATTTCGCTTAGCATAATACCCTGTAGTTCCATCCACATCGTTGCAAATGGCAAGATTTCATTCTTTTTGATGACTGTGTACTATTCTATTGTGTGTGTGTGTGTGTGTGTACACGTGTGTGTGTGTACACGTGTGTGTGTACATGTTCTTTATTCATTCATCTGTCAATGGACATCTGGGCTCTTTCCATGGTTTGGCTATTGTGGACATTGCTGCTATAAACATTGGGGTGCAGGTGCCCTTGGAATCACTACATTTGTATCCTTTGGGTAAATACTTTGTAGTGCAATTGCTGGGTCATAGGGTAGCTCTATTTTTAACTCTTTGAGGAACCTCCATATTGTCTCCCACAGTGGCTGCATCAGTTTGCATTCCCAACAGTGTGAGAGGGTTCCCCTTTCTTTGCATCCTCACCAACATCTGTTGTTTACTGAGTTGTTAATTTTAGCCATTCTGACCGGTGTGAGCTGGTATCTCATTGTGGTTTTGATTTGTATTTCCCTGATCCTGAGTGAAGTAGAGCTTTTTCTCATGTGTCTGTTGACCATTTGGATGTCTTCTTTGGAGAAATGTCTGTTCATGTCTTCTGCCCATTTCTTGACTGGACTTTTTGTGTTTTGGGTATTGAGTTTGATAAATTCTTCATAGATTTTGGATACCACCCCTTTATCTGGTAAGACATTTGCAAATATCTTCTCCCATTCTGTAGGTTGCCTTTTAGTTTTGTTGACTGTTTCATTTGCTGTGCAAAAGCTTTCTATCCTGATGAAGTCCCCATAATTCATTTTTGCTTTTGTTTCCCTTGCCTTTGGTGACGTGTCTAGCAAGAAATTGCTGTGGCTTAGGTCAAAGAGGTTGCTGCCTATGTTCTTCTCTAGGATTTTGATGGATTCCTGTCTCACAGCCTATGTCTACCTTTTCTTAAAATCACTTCAAGAGGGGCGCCTGGGTGGCTCAGTGGGTTAAAGCCTCTGCCTTCAGCTCAGGTCATGATCTCAGGGTCCTGGGATTGAGCCCCGCATTGGGCTCTCTGCTCAGCGGGGAGCCTGCCACCCCCTGCCTCTCCGCCTACTTGTGATCTCTCTCTCTGTGTCAAATAAATAAATAAAAATCTTTAAAAAAACAAAAACAAAAAACAAACACTTCGAGACACCGAACTACTACTCAGAAGTATTTTTCTTTCTCTTTCAGGTTGTCATCAAAGAGCAGCTTCAGGAGACTCGGGGCTTATGCGAATATGCTATATATGTCCAAGGTAAGACATGTATTTTTTTCTCTTCTTGATAGAGAAATGCATATTTTGCCTAGGTTCTGAAAGAAGAGCAAACTACCTATGAAACATTTTAAAGTTAAATGTTCTGCAAAGGTCTTATTCAGTATTATGTTGTTTGAAATCAGAACATAATTCTTGTGTGGGATTTGACCTCAGAAATTACTGGGGTTTTTTTGCTGCTGTCTTTCCCCCCATTGTCTAGTGTGCAGCTAGTGTTTTCAGAGCGGATGTTAGGGTCCCTGCCTCAAGCAGCAGCTTCAAGTCCAGAAGGGGCTTCTGGAAGGTCTCCTTGTAGTCAGGCTAAAAACGAGGTGGAAATGCTGAGGAAAAAATGATGAGGAAAGGCTTGAGGATTTTTTATAAGGGTGTTGGGATGAAGGGAAAAAGCCTAGAGGTATAGAGGGAAAAGCAGAGAATAGATGAAATTTATCAGAAACCGAATATAGGAACCACTGACTGAAATTTTACTCTTTAGCATCTTTAGTTTTTCTAGGAACTTTCCTTCTAATTCTTTGGTGTGATGAATGGTTTTGTTTACCACTCATTGGATTGGTAGCCTTCAGATTAACATACAGTTTTCTGACGTAATCAGTAAGATACTGACATATCTAGGACATCATGGCAAAAAAAAAAAATGCTCTTTTATTCCCAGTAATTCAAGTTCCGGACTCTTGGTGCCTTATAATACTTAAACATGTAAATTCTTCTAAAAATTTAAGCCTGGGAAAAATTACTGATTCGGATTGGTTGCTATACCTAAAACCAAGTCCAAAATATTAGTGCATTCGCGGCCAGAATCTCCTTGCTTGCACTTGCCCCCTTTGGGTATACTCTGGAAATTGCTAAATGGAAGTCTGAATTATCATGATAAATAGAGTGTTTGATGGGGAAGCCCAGGAATGTCCTTATTATGAAGAATTTGTGGGATAATTTGCAAGGCACCTCATTATCTGCATGGTGGATGCTGGGAATGGAGGAGTAGGTAAGTTTGAGATATTAAAAAAAGGTTTAGGTTGTCAACAACTTTGCTACTTGTTTCAGCCTATCTGAGGTTATGATTAAGATGTGTTAAAGATATAGTTATCCAAAGGATTTCTTTGGTATGATTTTTTAACCCCCTCTTCTCCAATTTTTCTGATACCAGACTGTTCTCCCCACAATGTGATTTTTTTCTGTGTTTTCTGTCTCTTGGCAGCATTAATATTTCGCTTGGAAGGAAATATCCAAGAATCCCTAGAACTCTTTCAGACGTGTGCTATTCTCAGCCCTCAGTGTGCTGATAACCTCAAGCAGGTGGCCAGATCTTTGTGAGTATTTGCTGCCTGCAAGGCCTGGGACACTCACAGAGAACAATGTAGAGTGCATTCTCAGGCAGAGGCTGCTTTTGGCCGCCTAAGCAGCTTGATACATAGAGGGAGAGTTGCTCAATAGGGAGACTGTGGCTCGATTTTGAAATTTGAGAAAATGAGTTAACAATGAGTATTTCAAACTGATACTGTTTATCGTATAAATAGCGACATCTTGTTCCCTCAGTCCCCTAATGTTACTGGCATCCATAGAATTTTTTTCGTCTGCTGTTCCAACACGTAGTATAATACTTGACATAGTAAGTATTTGTTGAGTGGTTGCTCTGACAGTTCCTGGATGCAAGCAACCTCCAGTCTTTTTTTTTTTTTTTTAAAGATTTTATTTATTTATTTGACAGAGATCACAAGTAGGCAGAGAGGCAGGCAGAGGGAAGCAGGCTCCCTGCTGAGCAGAGAGTCCAATGTGGGGCTCGATCCCAGGACCCCGAGATCATGATCTGATTCGAAGGCAGAGGCTTTAACCCACTGAGCCACCCAGGCGCCCCAAGTAACCTCCAGTCTTTATAAGCTGTTAGGTACTGGTAGTTTTTCTACTCTGGAGCCATAAGGCGTTCCATGGGGTTCCCATTCCCACTTTCTTACCTACAGTCATTCATACTTGCACTGTCTTTGCATAGAGGCCCAGACTGCCTTTGCCTCTCTTTAGAATTGTGATCCAATATCAAGACAAGAGATTTAGTCTTGGAAGGGAAGGGGATGTCCCTTAAGTAGGTGGTGATGATGAATGCTGGCAGTCCTTGCTTAACTGGTATATATACTTTAGCTTGTTTCTTTTTTGCTCTATACTGATGGTACATTACAGAAAATAAATTACAGAAGACTTTCACTAAAATTGGTGTAGAGTGAGACCAAGAGCTGGGACAGCGATCAGTGCAGCCCCTACCAAAAGAGCTTCTGTTATTGATATATGCCAACCTCATTGGCCAAAACAGCACAGCCAGCTGATAGGGAAGAGGCTTCCAGAATTCTCTCCTGGTTGGAATGTAATTCAAATGAGGGACTAGTGGAGTTAGTCCTGTAAAAGCTTTGAGTTAATAATTACAGAAAATATATCTCTTCCACAGATTTCTTTTGGGAAAACATAAAGCTGCCATTGAAGTATATAATGAAGCAGCTAAACTTAACCAGAAAGATTGGGTAAGTGGAGAACTTGAAGTTCTTTGTTAGTAGTGATGTGCTAATGGTTCCATTTGTCATATGGCTGTCTTTTGTTATTGCTACTGAATACCTACATGCCCGGTATGCCTTTAGTTTACCCTCACACTTGACTGATGATTTAGCTAAACGTAAGATCAAAAATCATGTTGCCTCATAACTTAGCAGACATTGCTACTTGGTTTTCTGGCAGTCTCTTACCAATCTGATTCTTGTTGATAACTCCACTTTCCTCTCTAGAAGCTTCAAGGATTTTCTCTTTATCATTGGAGTTCCGAGATACCAATCAGAGTTGTCTAGAAGTGTTTCTTTTCTGTTTTCCCCCCTCATCTGTGGACCCTTAGTTGGCTTTTCTCTGAGGATCCTTGCCCCATTTGGGGTCAGGGAAATTTTCTTTGAGTAGTTCTTTGATTTTTTTTTTTTTTTTTTCTTTTCTTCCATTATCTCTTTGTATCAGTTAGGGATTATTACTGCAATAAAAATTTTGACTAAACATTGGCTTTACCAATTAGGGGTTTATTTTTTCTCATGAAACAGATCCAGGTGAGTAGTTGCTTGGTGGTTCAAGGACGTCAAGGCTGAAGCTTTTTCTTCATGGTCACAAGGCGTCTGCTGCAGCTCTAAGATCACATCCTCATTCCAGGCAGGGAGAAAAAGGAAACAATAAAGAGAAAAAGACATTGCCTGTATTAGGAAAGTATAGCTTTCCCAGAAATCCCCAATAGACTGCCACTTATATGATGTCAACCACCCCCACCCCCTTTAAGGAAGGCTGGGAAGTATAATTTTTACATTGGACACATTGACACTCTAAACAAAGTTAGGGTCTTTTAGGAAGGACAAGGAGAGTGGATATTAAGCAGCGGCATGTGCCACACTGTTTTCCACTGTATTAAACGTGTTCTGTACTCCCTGTGGCTCTTAACTTGCATCTCACATACTCCCCCTCATTGTCTTTTTACATTCAGGGTCATAGCCTCTCCATGTCTCTGACTCTTGAAGTTTTGTTCTGTCTTCCAGAATTACCTTTTCCTTCCTCTCTTTGTTTTGGTTCTTCTTTCTTAGGCTTTTGTTTTTTTTCAACTAGCTGAGGACTCTTGGAAAGACCTATCTATGTGTGAAGGATTCGATTGGTTAGTACAGAGAGCTAGCATGGATTTCCCTGCAGCTCTTATGGCACTATTACTTTTGAGAAGTTTCAGTTTGTTGGTCACTTCTGTAGGTCTGAAGACAGAGATGCCACCGAGTATTTTATGGCTAAAGGCCAAAGTAAAGCCACAGATAAGGGAAAATTCATTTACTCCTTCATTCACTTAGTCATTCTTTCAACAAATGAGTGTCTGCTACATGATAGGCACTGGGCTATGCCTTAGAGATGCAAAGACAGATTGGTGGATTATGGGACAATCACCTAGAACAGGAAATATAGGAAAGAAGAGAAGGCAGTTTTGGGAGAGGAGGATGATAACCAGTCAGAGCTAAATCCTGTCTTTAAGATTGTGGACATGAGGAGTTTTAGCTTCTGATAGGGTATCTAAATTGAGATGTGTCCAATGCATGCCTGGATATAGAATCTGAAACTCAAGTGTTCTGGGCTAGAGATGTACATTTTGGAGTCAACAGTATAAAGGTGATGATTGGGGCGCCTGGGTGGCTCAGTTGTTATGCTTCTGCCTTTGCCTCAGGTCATGATCCCAGGGTCCTGGGATCGAGCCCTGAATCGGGCTCTGTCCCAACAATTATCCAATCTATACTCCCATTACCCCACTTCACAAAATGCCAGCTAGCGTAACATCCACAAACGTTTCAGTATGTATTTCTAAAGGATAAGGACTTTTTTTTTTAAGGGACAGAGTGATGAATCCATGGTGATTCTGTCTACATTTATGTATAGTTGAAATTCTCCTGAAGATTTAGACCTAAAAAAAGACAAAAAATCCTAGTGCTAACACTTTGTCTTAAGTTAGGCAAACTACTTAATTTCTCTGACCTTCAATTTTCTTATCTCAAATCAGAATTGTTATACCTGTGTTTCAAGTTTGCTGGGGAAATTAAAGTAATACATGTATGAAAACCATCTGGCATAGAGCCTGATGTGAAGTAGGTACTCCATCAATGATCCCTATTTTGTTGTTATTTTAGAATACTTAGAACACATTTTAAACCATTTGTCTCCGAGCCCTGGGGTGTGTGTTTTTTCAGACAGGGACGCTTCTGGGTCTAAATGTGCTGCCACACCTCTCCGCTACTAACAAGTCCTCACTGCTTTCCGTAGAGCACTTTCCTCACCTCCTTTCTCTGAAGCTACTGCAAATAAAGGGAGATTCAATATAAGGGAACTCGAGAGATTCTATAGAACTCAAGGTCAGGACATGCAGGCTCATCTTACAGTGAACTAGAACTGAACAGCTGTTAGTAGCCAAGGTAGCTACTCTACATTTCTGCTTCAGTTTTTCTGTAGGTCAGCGGTTGGCAAACTTTCTGTAAAGGGCCTAGTGAATATTTTAAGCTTTGTGGCTTCATATAGTCTCTCTTGCAGCTACTTAACTCTAAAGCTCTAGCATGAAAGTTCTGTAGGCAATGTGTAACAAGTGGTTGTGCCTGTGTTCCAGTAAAACTTTATTTACAAGAAAAGCAGAGGATGGATTTGGCCCGTGGGCCAGGGTTTGTAGACTTCATCAGACTGGCTCCCATGACATGTATTCCGCCTTAGCGGCCTCCAGATGGTGGTGTCGGTCCCCGAGTGTGTGTGTACACACACACACACACACACACACACACACACACACACACACACACACACACACACCACCCCCCCCCCCTTACGGGTGGGAGCAGGGCAGTGTCTTCTGAGAGGAGGGCAGGGGGCAGCTCTCAGAGAAGAAAGGCCTGGGGCTGGGTATGTACATCTAGGACCCAGGATAGGACCCAGGAAGATCACCTGTTTATTCTTTTATCTCTTATAATCTGAGTTTTTAATATTAACCCATTTTGTAGAATTAAATGTATTTAAGTATGAAATCTAGTAAAAAACTACCTATAGTGCCATTTAAAATGTAAGCTTTGCTGGACAGTAACAGTCCCTAGATGACTGTTGTTTCATTCTGATGGTAACTGTGGATTTTACACCTATGCTGTTTTACTTTCTTTTGTGTGTAGGAGATCTGTCACAACCTAGGAGTCTGCTACATTTATCTGAAACAGTTCAGTAAGGTAATGTGTGGGAATGGCGGTGGCGGTTGAGCACCGGGCTGGGGAGCCCACCGAGGGGCCGCTTGTTGCTGGGGCGCCATTGCTCGTGGTGTAGTATTCCTGAGAAGTGCTTGTAGAGATTTTGGCAGCCAAAATTGAAAGTGCTATAAGTGTATCCCCTTATTTATTCTCATTTTTCATCCATCTGTTTTTCCATTTTTTTTCCCCTTTCTGATTTTAGCAAGAAAATGACAAACTCTAGAAATATTATGAGGGAATGGCAATTGAGTCGCTTCTCTCCTTTCTTCTCTTCCATTCCTAGTGTGATTTTCCAGTATAGAAACAATTATTCAATAAAACATAGATATCCAAAGTGAACCCTTAGGTCTTAAAAGTGTAATCATGACTGTGTGAGCTATCTTACTGTCTGATGGCAACTGATTCAGTTTTTAAGGATATTGGAAATGAATTTAAGTTTTAAGTGGATTTGATTTCTGACAGTTACCATTTTTAATGTTATTTTCCATGTAAGAACTTATATTTTTAGTTGGTCTCCTTAGGTTTTCTGGGCAGATCCATAGTGTTACATGCTTGCTTAGGAGAGTTTTCTCGTCAGAGAATATTCCAAGCAAGTACATTTCTATTTCATAGGATTGTTCTGAGCCAAGGGAGAGGAGGGATTGGTCTTTGGTCAGACCTGTACTGATTAGAAGGAGAAATATATTTAGATTTTACTGTAAAGCTAACAGAGCAAATATAATACTTGACATTGATGTAAATACTTGTTGAGTCAATTTATGACTTAAATCCCTTTTGGTCATCAATTAGGATATAGCTCTTCCAGACCAAGGAGCTTGTTTTGTTGGCTCTGGTATCCCTAGTACCTAGAACAATAGGTACTCAATGGATACATGTTGAGTGAATAAATGAGAACAGTCAAGTCATTCATTTATCAAAATACTGGTGAGGAAAATGAGATCCATGGGGAAGGTTGTGCAGTTGGTCAGCGGTGCAGCTGGGATCGAGTTCAGGGCAGTGCTCTATTCTGTACTCTGACACCCCTTTGAATTATGAAGTATGAGTCATGGGTATGAATATCAAGAAGCAGAAGAGACTCAAAAAGGTTAGTCATCTTGTATAAAAAACTCTCCCACGTGGCTCCAGAGCCAGACACCTCATGTTGCCAGCTGTCTGTCAGCAAGCAGTTTGGGTATGTTTTAGTGGTTTTGGGTAGTGGGGGCTGTGTGCTGAGATGTCATGTTCCTGCCTGAGTACAGGGGGAGCTCTGTCTTTACGACAGCCACACCAAGCCATTGTCCTTTTGTGGTAGTGATTTCGTTCTCTTTACTCCCATCAATCTCGTTAGGCCCAAGACCAGCTGCACAATGCCCTCCATCTTAACAGGCATGATTTGACTTACATAATGCTGGGGAAGATCCACTTGCTGGAGGGAGACTTGGACAAGGCCATCGAAATCTACAAGAAAGCAGTGGAGTAAGTATGTCTGTTTTCTTTAAGGCAATGAGAAAATAAATGGGAGCGGACATAGGAACCCCCAAGGTTAAGACTGATTACGGATTACTGTGATGGATTCCTAGTTATGTGAGTTAGAGTAAAGCTCAAGTTAAGGTGAGAAGCTCCCAGAGGCTTGCTTACATAAGGAAGACTTGTGTTTCTCACCTAGCAGTCTGGCTAGTCTAGCCTAGCTGGATAGCTCTGCTCCACAAGATCAGTCAGGGATCTAGTTCTTTATTAACCCACCATTCCTTCAGTTGTTGCTTTCACCTGCATGATTGAAGCTCCTTAGTGTAGATCCATGCTCTAGGCTGTGGTGAGGGGCGGTGGTACAGGAAACCACTGAGTTAGCAGCTCAGAGTAAGGTTTTGTTTTGTTTTTTTTTAAAGATTTTATTTATTTATTTGACACAGAGAGAGAGATCACAAGTAGGCAGAGAGGCAGGCAGAGAGAGAGGGAGAAGTAGGCTCCCCGCTGAGCAGAGAGCCTGATGTAGGACTCCATCCCAGGACCCTGAGATCATGACTTGAGCCGAAGGCAGAGGCTTTAACCCACTGAGCCACCCAGGCGCCCCCAGAGTAAGGTTTTAATGGTTCAGAAGTTGCACACGTCATTCCTGCTCACATCCCATGGCTCATGAGGTGAGGTGGCCACTAGCTGCAAGGGAAGTGGGTACGCACATGCTCAGGAGGAAGGAGCCGATAGATTTGGGAGTCAGCTGGCAGTCTGCCATTGTGGTTTTAAACTTCATAGCAGATCTTGTTTCCAGAGACATTGGGGTCAGAAATCTCCTGATTCACTAATAAACGTGTGGCCTTTATTAGCATGAGACCAATATCTTGGTTTTTTTAAAAACATCATGAGGGTAGTAGGCCAAACCCCTATTGATAATGGAACGGACTGGCTTTCCCAGGATAGTGTTCCATGTTTCTTCTCTAGGGACACATACTATCTTTTCTTTTTTGTATAGGGTCTTGTTTTAAGTGGGATAGCTGTAGCAAAATGTATTGTTTGTCACTTAACAGGATGTGTGGCCACAGTGTATTCTTCCTGATAATTAGTCTCTGAACTAAACTTAGATTTCTGTTAATTACCTTTATCTTCTACCACAGCAGTCACTTTTCTGGTCATACCAGTCGCAACACTCTTCTGAATTTTCTTCAACCACATTGTGTCTAAAAAGATATAAAAATCCCTTGGTTTGGGGCACGTGTGTGCCTCAGTTGGTTAACTCATGATTTCGGCTCAGGTCACGATCTCAGGGTTGTGAGATCAAGCCTCTCGTTGGGCTCCCCACTCACAGGGAGTCTGCTTGAGAGTCTCTCTTTCCCTCTGTCCCTCCCCTCTTCGTGCTCTTTCTCTCCCCCTCCTTGATTTAACAAATCCCTTGATTTGTTAAGCTACAAAAGATTTGTCAGCAAGAGGCTAAGTTTATAGGGACAAGTAGGAAGGAGCCCATGTGGCGTATTATAAGCTTCTATGGTGCTGGGTGGAAGCCTTGATCCCCAACTTGTGCCTTTTAAAGTTGTCTTTTTGAGATTAGCTCACAGAAAGCTGGAGGGTGACATGCTTCCAGGAGCTCATCAAGGACTTAAGTCAATAAAATTCCCAAGGGAAAAAGGTGACTGGTGAATATTTGGAACCTCGCTGAGAATGGAGACCACTGTTATGACCCATTGCTTTGGGGATGGTAGTCACATTTTGGTGGGGGCCAAGGAGGCTGCTACCACAATCAAGGAAGTTACATAATTGGTTTGTGGGAGGGAGGTGATCCAAGTGGATATTTACTATGGCAGAAAGTAAGGGCAGGTACTCTGTTGAACTGAGTAAGCTCTGTTTGGCCAGCTCAGGCGCCCGCTGGCTGGGGCTTTGGTCCCTCTGGTCTGATCCCCCCAAGGTGACCAGTGCCTAACTCATTCCTTAGAAGCAGGAGGCGCTGCTCCTTGCCTTTTGGCATTTTCCCTGTTGCAACTGCTGATGGCCCTACAGACCAAACAGCTTAGCTCAGTGTTGCTTGGGTTTTATGACAAAGGCAAGGATCAGTGAGGGATTGGGAAAGCAAATCATCTTTTACTTAAGTCAGTGTTTACTCCCCAAAGCCAAAGGCTAATTTTTTCCTCGAGCTGGTTTGTGTCTTCCTTTTTTTAGTCTAGTATGGCTTTTTGTTTAATGTGGAGAGCAGAGCATTAGGGCCACTGGGATCCTAAACATATAGAAAACTGCTGGCATTGTCAGTACAGTGAGGCCAGAAAAACAAAATAAAACAACAACCCCCTACCAACCTACAAGAGGGAACTGGCTACAACTGTGTGTTTTAGGTGGACTTGATTTATGGAGCGTCGGTCTTTAATTGTATCAGTGTAATCAGGACAGTCACAGCGGATATTCCATAGGTGGTTCTTAGGACTTTGGCCCTAAGGAAGGCCCCTGACAAAGGAGTCTGGATTCTAAGTCCCATTTCTTTCTTGCCAAGCAATTCATCTTGTAGCCCGGGTTGAGAGGACTGACTTTTGAAGGAAATTCCCAAATCGGCTTCAGGAATTTTCATGGGGAGCAGGAGGCACAAGGGCGTCTGCAGGCGCGTCAGCGGGCAGGGGTCTCGGTGTCTCATACACATCTTGTTTCCCTCTGAGCACTCTGTGTGGGTCTCTGCGTTGCAGGTTCTCGCCAGAAAATACGGAACTTCTTACAACTTTAGGACTACTCTACTTACAGGTAATGAGAATTCTACTCATTTATGCGCTGATGTTAGAAATGCTTTTGGATTTGTATGGATTGTGGCATCCCTGCACTTTGATTTTACTTTAACACGTTCTACTGAAGGTCACAGGAAGCACATGAACCTTAGTCTCTGCATTTGGTACTCTTTGTTTGCTAAAAGAATGAATTTTCTGCATTTGAATCAGGCAAGTAAGTTTGTTCGAGGCTACTGCAGTTGTAATTCTTACCCACGTAAAGGGCAGGTCGGAGAACTAACTGGTGTGTGTGGGGGGAGCTGGCATCGTGTTGCTGTGGGAGAAGCTGTGAGGCAGGTGAGCACCCGCGGGGCTGGGGCCGGAGGCCACTTCTCTTGCTGCCTCTGCCCAGCTAGGTCCTCTGGGAAAGAGGAGACGGAGCATTGTCTAGAATAAGAAATCTCCTCTGCCCTCCACGTTTTCCCACATGTGAATGGCTTTCTTTTAGTGCCTCCGCTTCTTGCTTCTCGGTACCAGTCTGCAGGCTCGGTGAGGACCCCTGAGGCTCTCTCCCTGTCCCACCCCCTCCAAGCTCTTCAAGTTCCCTGCTTAGCTGGTCCACCAGCTCTGCCTCTGGAGTGGCCTTTCGTCTCTTTTTGTTTTTCTTAAAAAGGAATCAGGAGCTTAACCCTGGATCTTCTGGGCTTTGGCTTGGAGGCTGGCCCCCCACCCTGGGATTGAGGCTCACCGGCCCATTTCCTGCCAGGGAAGCATTCGTGTAGAACACCAGAGTGCGCCAGAGGCGGCTCCAGCAGATGGATACTTTGACCTTCAGGGATCCCATCAACAAATATGGGAATTTTTAGTGTTTTTTTTTTTTTTTTAATCCGGTATCTGTAGCTCTTTGTCATGACAACCAGGAAGCCTGGGTCTTGCTGTTTGGGGTGTGGTTGGCCAGACTGCTTAACTGCTATCTCCCCCCGATGTAATTCTCTGGTTTGCTTTTTCTCCAAGCTTGGCATTTACCAGAAGGCATTTGAACACCTTGGAAATGCACTGACTTATGACCCTACCAACTACAAGGTATCGTAGACTGTCCAACCCCAGAGCCTTCACACAGACGCTCCCACTGCTGCCAGAGGTAATCTGGCCCTAGAAAGCATTTTGGATACCTGAGAAATACCTGTTTCTTAGAAAAACTGTAAACAGATATGGCCCTTCTTATTTGAACATATTATAAAGTGTTAGCACTCTGCTTATTTTCCACAAGCACACATTTGCTGTCACAGGCCTTTCATCCAGTGAAACTGTCACACCGGTGAAGGTCTCTGTGTTACTCAGGAAATGAGCAAAATCTCTACAACTGCTGTCCGAGGAGATTCTGGTGAAGTGACTTCTGGGTTCTTAATGAATTTGTGAGGACAATGCTTGTCCAGATAGGACTTTGGGGCTGAGATCATGCAATGGATGAACGTCGTGGAGGGAGATGCAGCAAAACAGGTTTTGAAGAAGGGTACAGAACCGGCGCCTGTCTCTTCCGTCATGGGAGGTGTGGTAGGCTGATTCTGCCAGCGCCCGCCTCGACACCTTTCCTTGGAGAAAGGAGAGGGCGGGGCTGCGGACGCCTCAAGCTGACCCCCCTGGGTGGTGCCAGAAGGAGCTGGACCTTAAGTGGCCAACAGCAGTTTCTGGGGTACCAAGCATTTGGGGTACCAAGTAGGGGCCATGGGGAACAGATGAAAGGCCGTTTTCACTGAAAGGGCCTTGACTCTCTGAAATACTGACTTCCTGGACTAGAAGTAGGAAACAAATGAGCCAAGGCAAGTCACTGACATTTTTTCTTTTCTTTCTCTGTACTTGCCAGAGAAAGCCAGTGGGCGCGGGGACATTCCTCCCAAGCATCTGTCCCGAGAGCTTGAATATATTTTCTATGTCCTGGAAGAAGTGTGGAGTCCTGTCTTGCTGACGGGCCACCGCTTCACTGCAACAGGCTTTGGGGAATGGCTCAATTACCCGCTTTTCATGTCCTGTGTTTTCAGGCCATCTTGGCGGCAGGCAGCATGATGCAGACTCACGGGGACTTTGATGTTGCCCTCACCAAATACAGAGTTGTAGCTTGTGCCGTTCCAGAAAGTCCTCCGCTCTGGAATAACATTGGAATGTGTTTCTTCGGCAAGAAGAAATACGTGGCAGTGAGTGTCTCCCCATCTTCCTTGTTTGTGTTCATACAGGCTGTTCCTGGGGCTGCCGGGCTTGCCCCAGCTGCTCATCGAGTGCCCCCTTTCCCCTTCAGGCTATCAGCTGCCTGAAGCGAGCCAACTACTTGGCTCCCTTTGATTGGAAGATTCTGTATAATCTGGGCCTCGTCCACCTGACCATGCAGCAGTATGCGTCGGCGTTCCATTTCCTCAGTGCAGCCATCAACCTGCAGCCAAAGATGGGGGAGCTCTACATGCTCTTGGCTGGTAAGAGACATTTGTGGGGAGAGCCCCTCTATAGTCTGTGATGACGGAAAATGACCTAGAATCATACGAGGCCAGTGGTTAAATGTCGTATAGAAACCATTGCCTCGCAGATACCATAGGAGCCTAGCTGAGTGTCCTGGAGCTTGAAAAAATACAGAGTATCTGGTTTCTTCTAGCTTGGGGGTGTTTCACTCAGAGACCGACAGGTTAAATCAAGATCATCCCTAGTTCATCTTTTACCATTTGTTTTCTCTGACCTGACAGTGTATTTACAAATATATAGAGAGAAAAAGAGCAAGAGTCTAAGTTCCAGATACCACTGAGTGTTAAGAGCTTGGGCTTTAGGAAGGGTCCTCCTTCCACTACGTACTGGTTAGAACTCATAGTAGTGAGGGAGGATTACATAATCAAATAACCAATGAATATTAACTATTGGTTTTATTGTCATTACATAATTGGTCTATTATTAGTTAAAGTACTAACTAATCTTTCTGGGGGATATTTCTTCACATATTAGACTTACTAAATGTAAGCCTGAAAGCACTTTCCATAATCTCATTGACGGTGTGGTCTTCAGGTGGTTTTTTTTTTTAAAGATTTTATTTGACAGAGAGAGATCACAAGTAGGCAGAGAGGCAGGCAGAGAGAGAGGGGGAAGCAGGCTCCCTGCTGAGCAGAGAGCCGGATGCAGGGCTCGATCCCAGGACCCTGAGATCATGACCTGAGCCGAAGGCAGAGGCTTTAACCCACTGAGCCACCCAGGCGCCCCTTCAGGTGGGTTTTTTAAAATCATTATTGTGGGGTTCTTTTTTATAAGAGGAGGGTTGCCAAAGCAAATTGAATGGTGGTTCACCGTGAGTTGCCTGAATACGAAGCAAGCTCCATTCTGATGGGGATGCAGGAATGGGAACAGACAGCCCTACTGTAAGGCATGAGCAGCATTTCTGACTTCACAAAGTAGAGATGGCCTTCACACTGCATTTTGAAGGCTTAGTTGGAATTCACCGGCACACTGTGGCCGAGGAGCCGGGAGCAGGGCGTGCAGCCTGAATGCACCACGGGCCCCGCAGGGAGCGGCAGTCGTGTGCGGAGTGCAGTGAGGGGGTGGTCAGGAGAGATGGTCTGGGGTCACATCACAGACGTCATGAGTGGAAGGCCTTCGGATAAAGGACTTTGGCCTTTATCCTAGGGGCCGAGGTTTTCCAGCTGTATTCCTAGACCTCTTTTGTGTCTGGTGAAAGTAGGTGGAGTGGGCCTGCCTTCCAGACAGCTCTGTTTTGCTTTGTTTTATAGAACAGGCTTCCAGGAAATAGTGATTAAAAAGGAGACTGTGTTCTGTTGCTAAACAAAAGTTAAAGATCATGGCTATGGGCGATGGTGAACCAGTGAGGATTCTTAAGTCAGATGGTGACATGGGCAGCTTTGGGGCAAGTGAATGGAGGCAGGTGGGGACATTGCTGTGGGGAGGGGTCATTGGAGCCGATGACACGGGGGCATCCAAGCCGAGCGACTGCCGGTGGTGGCCCCAGGAGCTGAGAGGGCAAAGGAGGACTTCAGTTTGGGGGGATGAATGAGCGGTGGTCTTGAAACAGTCCTTGTGTTTTCTATGCTGGGCTCTCCAGCCGTGGTGCCCGCTTTCTTTGTTGCAGTGGCTCTGACCAATCTGGAAGATCCAGAGAACGCCAAGAGAGCCTACGCAGAAGCCGTCCGCCTGGACAAGTAAGCTGCTGTGTCGGGAGTGGGGCGGGCTGGACTCTCCGAAACCACCAGGTGGCGCCACAGCCCCGGTGTTGCTCTCGTTGCCTAACTGCGGAAGGACGTGGGGCCTCAGCACGCCACCGTGGCTCTGCTGGAACTGACCCCGGCTCCGGCCCCGAGTCAGCAGATAGGAGGCCGGAGAAGGAATTGGCAACCCAAGTTGCTGACAGCCACGGGCTGGCTGGAATAGCAGATGGGACTCTGAGCTTAGTTTGAGATAAACAACTCTCCTGAGATTCATTCCACCGGCGCCTGCCCCTGTGGCCCTGTTGAGGGCTGGGAGGTCAGACTTGCTGCTCCCACTACCTCCTGCTTGGCTGGTTGGTTAGTTACTTCCTTGATGCTTCTCCAAAGGTCCACACCGCATGTGTTCTCACCTTGCTGTAGAATGGGGAAGTCTCTACTTACCCACTTTTTGTCTTTTTTTGCAATGAGAAGGATCTCCGAATGAGCACGGGTTGCAAAGCCAAAGCCTCATGGAATATCTGTTTGCCACAGGTGTAACCCTTTAGTAAACCTGAACTATGCCGTGCTGCTGTACAACCAGGGCGAGAAGAAGGGTGCCCTGGCCCAGTACCAGGAGATGGAGAAGAAAGTCAACCTGCTCAAGGACAGCAGCTCTCTGGAATTTGACTCTGAGGTGTGTCTTTTTTTAGCTCCCTGGAGGCTGTCCGGGGACTTTTGAATCAAGCCCAAATAATCCAGATATAAGGTTCATACCTGTTTTGGCTTTGATGTTCCTGGCAGCATGAAATCTTCAATTAGTCACAACCAGAGGAAAAACTTTCCTAGAAGAAAATAGTAAGGGGAAGTTCAGGCCGAGTTCTGTTATTGATAGAATACAACTGAGTTGAGGTCTGTGTCTCTTTGCAGCTTCCTCCCACTTCCCCTCATGTGGGAAAGGCAGGATTAATTCCTGTAATGCCCTGTGATGCACTGACCTTGAATCGTTGGGTTCTGAGATCCTATATGCCTTTCCATGCCATCCACTAAAGGGAATCTGTATTCTGTGCTGTTGGAGAATGATTTCCATGCAATAAATACTTCCTCTCTCAAATCCTAGTAGTGGCAGACACGATTTCAGCTAAATACTCCCAGGTGGCAGGCCTAGGAAGAAGCAGGTAGGCTTGACTCTGCCAGTGATACCTATGACTCTTTTTTTCTTCCCATATGGGCACAAGATGGTAGAAATGGCCCAGAAACTGGGAGCTGCCCTCCAGGTCGGGGAGGCACTAGTCTGGACGAAACCAGTTAAAGATACCAAGTCAAAGCCCCGAACCACTTCAACCAGCAAAGCTGCCAGTGTCCAGCAGCCTCTGGGCTCTAATCAAGCTCTGGGACAGGCGATGTCTTCAGCAGCTGCACACAGGAAGCTCCCCTCAGGTAGGAGGCTCCACACCGCTCCGTGGGGTCCTCGGGGGTACAAGCCGCACGTGCCAGCAAAGAGATGGCAGCTTGTAAGTGAGGCTTACTTTTCAGACTCAGAACACATCTAAGTTGTGGTTCCTGGAAGGGGAAAAAAGCCATATGCTCGCCAGACTGGCGCTTGCTTTCTTAAGGCAAGTTGTGCAGTAGGGAACGGCGACTGGCAGGCTGAGATGAGTGGTTAAAACCCTGGGCTTTACGCTACTCACGGTTAGCAGCACACGACAGTACCTTCTGTTACAGTAAAGCAGGGAAAATTCAAGCAAGACTGCATCAGTCAACATGGGGCGGGTAACTGCGGATTTTTCTCAGTGAGTCACTGAAGGCAAACTGGACTGTTGCTTTAATTCTTGGCTACGGTCTAACCTCCTAGCTGCAAAGATACGCCACAGTCCCACTGGTCCTAGAAGATAGGGGGTTTCTTTTTGAAATTTGACAATAAAAATCATGATTTCCTCCCGAATGGTGGAGCTGAGAGCTCAAGCTGCCTCTTGTGTTACCAGGTGCCGGAGGAGCCTCCCAGCTCCCAAAGCCCCCGTCTCTGCCTCCGGAGCCAGAGCCCGCTGCGGAAGCACAGCCAACTGAAGCATCAGCACAAATAAGAGACAAATAGGAGCAGGAGGACCCCAAAGCAGGGGTTTCTCTGGTGAGGATGTAGCAGATTAGGAAAGCTCACGTGACACAGGCAGCAAGGGACGCAGGGTGTGTGACGATGATCGCAAGGAGCCTGCGGCCGATGTGGCCTCCCGTTCGCCCCGTCAGCCTGGAAACAGAAGAGAGCCCAGACAGGTCCTTTAAGAATTAAGTGTGAGGCTCATGGCTCTGTGTTTGTAGCTCCAAATGCCCACAGGGCACATGATGCTGTTTGCTTTCGAAATGCCATGGGCCTCCTGGATGACTGACCCCCGTCCTCCGTGGAGGGAAAGCCTGGGGCAGACCTGTGCTCAGGAGCCCCGTTATGGCGAAGCCGCGGCTTAGCGGAGACGAGCCTCAGGCTGTGGGGCTTGGCGGCCCCGAAGGCAAACACGAATCTTGGATTAGCAATCCAGCTCTAACAGACTAAATGTAAGGGGAAAAAAATGATGAGCACACCTCTCTACATTGAGGCCCAGCCTGATGGCTATCCCAGCTGCACGTGTCCAAGGGAATCCCAAACAAGGCCCTGTGTCTTGTTCTTGAGAGACGTCCGGGTGTACGGAGAGCTGGATCATGTCAGGATGACGAGAAGCTGGGGTGAGGGCTGGGCTGGTAGCACCAAGGATGAAAAGGGAAAAGAGCTTCGTAATTTTGACTTAAAACAATCAATGATACCCCTGGCCAGATGCTAGCAATGCATCATCTATATGTCCCTTTTAGAATAAAGATTATGTATCATCATCCCTTTAGGGGAAAGTTGTTACTTAGGTGTAAAAAGAGATCACAATAAAACCTTTTAAAAGAACCTGTGATCACAGTCTTCTCTTCCCTACTTCCAAAACTAGTTTGAAACTAGAGAAGTCCCCTCAAGGCCAAGTTCATGCTTAGTGCCAGCATAGCTTCTGCTGCCTCCCTGAGGGATGGTGGGCCAGCAGTTTGCATGAGGCCCAGTCCCTATTTTGTACTTAAAGTGCCCTATGATCACCAGAATTTGAAGGTGAGGACAGACCTACTGCCAAACCTAATTAAAGAGTTTTTTGTATTATGACTGGGTCTTGTTCGACATTGAGGCAGCAGCTACGTGAGCAGAAAACCCTGTGGTTCTTGGGTCTCAGAGATCCAGGGCAGCGTAGTGGCGGCAAGGGCCCCGCGACAGGTGTGTGGTAGACTTGCGGTCTACCGTCTGTGCCACTAAGAAAGCTCACCTCTAGCTCGATGTGGAGTCCAGTGTCCCCGTGACTGGAAGGTCCTGGTGAGAAGTAACAAGGGTATAAACTTAAGAGGAGGAGACGGGGTTCTGGAGAGATTCGGGAGGTCAAGTCAACATCAACAAGAGTTGGGGGCTGGATGTGGCAGGTGAGAACAGACTATCGCAGGGGCATGTGCCACTGGGGACAGTCACACAAACCAGAGAAGAGGAACATTGGCGGGACTCGGGTGCAGGGTTGTGGAGTCTAGTTCTAGACACGTTTATCTTTGAGACATCCAGAAGGTGGTATTAGATACTTGGACAGCTAGATTTCAGGTGTGAATCTGGCTTGAAGGAAAAGATGCAGGAGTAACTTAATTTGGGTGATCGCTGAAACCACAGATTTGAAAGGAGTCCCCAGAGGAAAGCTAAGAACAAGAAGATGGGCAGGGGACCAAAAACGGGAAACGTATTTAAAGAGAGCAGATGAGCCCACAAAGGAGACAGAAGCAAGTGACAGTGACAGAGGAGACAAACCCAGGAGAGAGGTGTTCAGGGAGGCCAGGCTCAGGAAGGGATTGGTCTCCCTGAGCCCTCCCAACAGAGCGACACTATTACCCCCTCTCTGTAAAGGAGGCGGCGGAGGTTGGGAGAGGTAAAATGAGTTTTCCAAGGAAAATGGCGGGTCAGGATTTGAACCCAGGTCTGGATGCAGAGCTGCTGCTTTTCACTGTTATCCATGCATTCTTGACTTACCTTTTTCTTAAAAATTTTTTTGATATTTCTAAGCTACATGGTTCTTCAGAGTTTTTTTCAAATTGTCACAGATCTCCAAAAAATCTTCCAATGCATTTACCGAAAAAGTCCACATATAGGTGGGCCTGCATAGTTCAAGCCCACGTTGTTCAGGGCTCAGCTGTACTAGGTCGCACCTGCCCAGTCTTGTGGGCATGTGGATTCGCAGCTTCTCATTCACTCTGGTGAGAAAGGAGCTATTCTAATTTCTAGGGAGTTGCTCATGTCATCACAATTTTTCACAGAATTAGGAAAATGAGGCAAAGTACATGATCACAGACACAGACATGGTTTTAGATGGCTTGAACTAAAGCAGGAAAGTGCAAGTATCAACTAGCACTTTTTACGGAGTAATGTTAGTACAAAACTGCATTCCAAAGACAGTAAAGCTTTGGAATGTATGATTATAATCATTTTGTTTTTGAGAAGGAGGGTGGAGGGGCAGGAGAGCGAGAGAGAATCTTAACCAGCTCCACACCCAGCGCGAAGCCGGATGGGGCTCATCTCAACGCTGAGATCATGACCTGAGCCAAAATCAAGAATGGATGCTTAACTGACTGAGCCGCCCAGGCACCCCTAAGATTGTATTGTTTTAAGTAATCTCTACACCCAACATGGGGCTCAAACTCATGACCCTGAGATTAAGAGTTGCACACTCTTCCAACTGAGCCAGCCGGCACCTCTGAAAATTAAAATTCTAAAAAATATTCAGTTAGTACCCACCTCCCCTACAGGGCAGGAAGGGAAAAACAACAAAAAAAGATGGGACAGAGACAAAATAAGAAACAAAATGTTAAATGTGAATCCAATCAAGTCCATAATTACATTAAAATGTTATTAGTCTAATAAAGTAATTGGACTGTACATTCCAATTAAAAAGTAGAGAAAGGATAAACAAATCTGCCACTGAAAGCAAAAGGATGGAAAAAGTGATACCATTCAAGCTACAGGCCTAAGTCTGGAGAGCTATATTAATGTCAGGTAAAGCAGATTTCAAAACAATGAGCATTACCAGAAATAAAGAGGGACATTTTATAATAATAAAGTTCAATTCAGTAGAAGAAACATAACAACTATGTATGCACCTAACTGCATTACTTCAAAATACATGAAGTAAAAATTGATAGACAATAAGCGTAAAAGGACATATAAACCACCTTGACTTAATCGACATTTACACAACACTACACCCAATAACTGCAGACTATACTTTTTTCTGCAAGCGCTCCTAGCATATTCAGCAGGACAGATCACGTACTGGGCCATGCCACAGGTCTCAGAGTGAAAAGACTAAAACTTACACAATCTGTTCTCTGACCACAATGAAATTTTATTAGAAATTAATAACAATTATATGTCTTCTTTAGAGACATGTCTGTTCATGTCTTCTGCCCATTTATTGACTGGATTATTTACTTTTTTGGGTGTTGAGTTTGAGAAGTTCTTTACAGGTCTTGGATACCAGCCCTTTATCTATAATGTCATTTGCAAATATCTTCTCCCAAAACAAATAGTCCAGTCAATAAATGGGCAGAAGACATGAACAGACACTTCTCCAAAGAAGACATACAAATGGCTAAAAGACACATGAAAAAAAAGTTCAACATCACTAGCCATCAGGGAAATACAAATCAAAACCACAATGAGATACCACCTTACACCAGTTAGAATGGGCAAAATTAACAAGACAGGAAACAACAGATGTTGGCGAGGATGTGGAGAAAGGGGAAGCCTTCTTACACTGCTGGTGGGAATGCAAAGCTGGTACAGCCACTCTAGAAAACAGTGTGGAGGTTCCTCAAGATGTTAAAACTAGAGCTATCCTACGACCCAGCAATTGCACTACTAGGTATTTACCCCAAAGATACAGATGTAGTGAAAAGAAGGGGCACATGCATCCCAGTGTTCATAGCAGCAATGTCCACAATAGTCAAACTGTGGAAGGAGCCAAGATACTCTTCAACAGATGAATGGATAAAGAAGATGTGGTTCATATATTCAATGGAACATTACTCAGCCATCAGAAAGGATGAATACCCATCAACTTCGTCGACATGGATGGAACTGGAGGGGATTATGCTAAGTGAAATAAGTCAAGCAGAGAAAGACAATTACACAATTTCACTCATATGGAACATAAGGAATAGTGCCAAGGACCATAGGGGAAGGGAGGGAAAACTGCGAAGAAATCAGAGAGGGAGACAAACCATGAGAGACTCTTAACTCTGGGAACCAAACTGAGGGTTACAGGAGGGAGGGGGGTAGGGGGGTGGGGTATTAAGCAGGGCAGGGCACGTATTGTGATGAGCACTGGGTATTACACGCAACTAATGAATCATTGAACACTACATCAAAAGCTAATGATGTATTATATGTTGGCTAGTTGAACATAATAAGAAAAAGAAATTAATAACAAGATATGTAGAAAACCCCTAAGTATTTAGAAACTAAACACGCACTTGTAGTAACTCATAAGTCAAGAAAGAAACCAAGAGAGAAAACATTTTGAATAACGAAAACAAATCACAATCTGTAGGACTCAGCTAAAAGCAGTGATTATAGGAAAATTCTAGCTGTAAATGCTTCCATTAGAACATAAGAAAGGCAGAAAACCAGTGATAGAGGTTCCTACCTTAAGCTACAAAAAGAAGAGCAAAATAAACCCTAAATAACTACAGAGCAGACAAATATTAAAGATCTAAAAAGCCAGAAGTTCTGCTAAACTGATGTAGGAAAAAGGAGACAAATCAGGATATGAAGATATCAGGAATGAAGAAGGGTTCATTCATTATAGATTCATTCATTCATTATAGATCCTATGGAAATGAGAAAGATCAAGGAACATTATGAACCATTTGTAACAATAAGATGGACAACTTGGACACAATAGATAACTCTTTGAAAAAGAACAACATACTGAAATTGAAACAAAATATAAAGCCTTAATATTAAAAGTCCTATCAAAGAAACTGAATTTGTAAATCAAAACCTACCTGAAGCAAACTCTTGGCCCAGATGAGTTAGCTGGCAAATTTTATTAAATCCAACTTTACAAAAATTTTTAGAAAATAGGAACAAAAGCTTCCCAACTTGTTTTTATGAGGCCAGCATAATCCTGATATCAAAACCGGACAAAGACATTACAGAATAAGGAAACGCCCATTATTCTGCATGACCATGGGTACAAAAGTCCTTAATATATTAGCAAATTAATATTAACACATAAAATCTGGCAGTATATAAAAAGGTTACTATGTATATCATGACTGAATTGGGGTTATCCCAGAATAATTTTATTTTTTTATTTTTTTTTCCAGAATAATTTTAAAATAACTCTTGGTTTACTATTTGAAAATCAAAGTACTTTCATGTATTAATAAAACAAATGAGAAAAGTCCTATGATTTCAGTAGAATACAGAAAAATCAATTTTTAAAAAGCCATCATAAAAACCCAGCAAGTCAGGAATAGAAGGGAACATCAACTTGATAAAAGGCATCTATAGAAAAGGGTGCAGTGAACATCACATTTAGTAGTAAAACACTCACCACTCTGCTGCTAAGATCAGGATGAAGGCAAAGATGTCCACTTGTAACAGTTTTATTCAATACTATACTAGAAGTTGTAGTCAGTGCTACAAAGGCAAGAAATAAAAAGGTATAGACAGAAAACTTCACAAAGGGCATGGTCGCTTATGTAGGAAAACCCAAGGAATCGTAAAAATAAGTAAATAAAGGTACCACAAATGGGTCTGACAAAATCAATGATACTGTTATATACCACCAAGGAAGAGTTTGAAAATCAAATTCAAAAATTCCATTTACAGAACTGTCAAGTACTATCGATGTGAAATACTTAGGAATGAACTTAAAACACGTAAGCCCCTGTACCCTGAAAACTACAAAGCGCTGCCGTGAAAAAGACCGAAAAGGAAAGCTAGGGCATGTTCACGCGCTGGAAAACTCTCGTTGAGGTAAAAATTCTTTCCAAATAGGTCTACGGATTCCTATCACAAGCCCAACAGGATTTGGGGTAGAAACTGCCAAGCTGGTAATAAAATGTGAGGAAGAGGGGCGCCTGGGTGGCTCAGTTGTTAAGCATCTGCCTTTGGCTCAGGTCATGATCCCAGGGTCCTGGGATCGAGCTCCGAATTGAGCTCCGTATCGGGCTCCCTGCTCAGCTGGAAGCCTGCTTCTCCCTCTCCCCCTGCTTGTGTTCCCTCTCTCGCTGTGTCTCTCTCTGTCAAATAAATAAATTAAATCTTTAAAAAAATAAAAAAAGATAAAATGTGAGGAAGATACAAAGAAGGACTTAGCACATCCAAGGTGATCTTGAACAAAGCTGAAGGACTTAACACTCACTACCTCACTTCAAGGCTTGACCAGAATAGCAATTATGTAGTACTGGCATCAGGACAGACAAATAGATCCGTAAATAGACCTACACTTATCCAGTCATTGTTTTGTTTTGTTTTTTTGTTTTTGTTTTTTAAAGATTTTATTTATTTGATAGAGAGAGAGATCACAGGTAGGCAGAGAGGCAGGCAGAGAGAGAGGGGGAAGCAGGCTCCCTGCTGAGCAGAGAGCCGGATGTGGGGCTCGATCCCCGACCCTGAGATCATGACCTGAGCCGAAGGCAGAGGCTTTAACCCACTGAGCCACCCAGGCACCCCCCCAGTCATTGTTGACAAAGGCATGAAAGCAATGCAGCGGGAGAAGGAAAGTCAGTGCCAGACCAACCAGATAGCCGTGCAGAAAACAGTGAATCTGATCCCAACCCAATACCATCCACAGAAAGTAACTCAAAATGGATTATAGACTCAAGTGTAAAACCTAAAATCGTAAAGTTCCTAGAAGAAAATAATGAGAGACTACAGGCATGAAGGAATAGTTCAGTGCTTCAGACCAGTGAGCCAGGAAGAAGATGAGTATCTGTCTACAGACTGGGGATATATAAAGAACTCCTACAACTCAACAGTAAAACTAACCACCCAAATACAGAACAACCCAGCTGGAAAAAAAAAAAAAAAAAGACTAGGCAGATTTGGACACTTCGCAAAGACATATGAATGGCCAACAATCATGTAAAAAACACATTTCACCATCAGAGAGATGCAAAATTAGACTACAGCGAGATACCACTACTTACCCTTCAAGATGGCTACAATTAAACATGGACACCTCCGAATCCTGGTGCCAGTGAGAAGCCACTGGAACTGTCACACATCATTGGTGGGAGTAAAACTTTTCAGTCACTTTGGAGGGACGGGAACATTCTGTATCTGGATAGGCATTTGGGTTAGACAGGCGTACGCATTTGTCAAAACCATCAAATGGTACACTTGACATCTGTGGAGCTCCACTGTATGAAAATTTTTACCTACAACAAGACCCCAGAGTGAAATGTTAAGGCATCATTGTGGTAGCTTTTTAAGGTTTTAAAATAGTTCTAAAGGGACCCTGGAAATTGCCAGTTCAGTTTGGTAATAGTAACCGACAATTATTAAGCTTTTAAATATGTGCCGTGTACTGTGCTAAATATTTTGCACGGCATTCTCCTTTACACATATACTAAGAACCCTAAGGGGAGGGACCACCATGCTCCCCACTTCATCGATGAGCCAAGTGAGGCTCAGGAGGATTATATGCCCATCATACAATACCTGCCATCCCAACACCCTGCACAGAATGTGAATTTCCTCGGATGAGCTTCCCCTCCCCACGAGCCAGAATAAAATGCAAACTCGGTCTGTGGTGACTGATTTGGGGGCAAATTGTCGTCTCAACAGTTTGGTGTGGCTGGCGCTTTCCCCGGGGGGTTAAACCATTTCAAGCAAACATAAGAGTGTTAGTAGCACTGGTAGGGAGGCACATTTCTCACCAGGCCCCCTTTTCTAGTCCAGTGGATTTTCCATCCTCTTATCCAGTCCCACGCAGAAAGCTACCGTACGCTCCGAGCTCAGGGTGGAGGCCCGCGCCTGCCACTTATCCAGGCAGCTCACTTCCACAAAGCCTGTCCCAGGCGCTGGAGTCCGAGCTTCCTGCCGGAGCTTAGCTGCCTTCTCCAAAGGGTGGGATGCTCGGAGGGGCCCGTGCACGTTCCTAACTCCGTGCAGCTCATTCAGGCCCGCGTAAAGCAAAGCTTTTCAAGACGGGAAGGAACACTTGCCCTGTGAGCGCGCTGCATTTTGATACTTTCTGTGTTAACCACCAAACTGACTATAAATACTTCAAGACCCAGCTTTTGAAAGACACTGCTCTAAGGTACGTGCTGATTACACGCTATCGACATCACCCATGCAAACTGGAGAACTTGTATACACTAAGGGGAGGGGAGCAGACAGCTCAGAGGCAGACTAAGAAAAACCTCAGTACTCTCAGTTGTCTTGGGTTTATACAACAGGAGAGAGGCATTATTCCAATTCTTCTTGGAAAAACAGAAATCTCTTCCCACCTCAGCCTAATACAAGCAGGCTAGAAGCTTGGTGTTTCATTATTTTTAATGGAGCCTGGAGGCAGAGACTGATGAGCAGCAGCCAGAAATTCCCTTAATAAGCAACTTGCTTTGAATTTCAAGCTCTAGGTTTAAATTCTCTTTGAAGGAGTGATCACGCCTTTCCTTCTTACCCATGGCGGGCAGGGAAGGTCATACATGAAGAACCCAAGGTAGCTTGGAGGTTCCAGAAGCTGTGAAGAGCCAGGTATGAACTGATTACCCCGACCTAAGTCGCCCTGCCGGCAGCTGCCACGTTCATACCGCTCTCGGAACGACTGAGAAGGCTCACCGCACTCTTCCAAACGGCTGTTTCGCAGCGGCGTGGCTACTTGATACTACGGTTTTCTGTCACCTTAAACCAACAGACGACAAACCTATAGCTCGGGCTCAGCGGCGGGGAAGACAAGATAAACACCTCAGGAGCAGAGTAACCCACAACTCACAGCCTAGTCTAGATCAGAAATGATTATACTTTTTCTGGCTCCAGAGTGGTGCTGGGAGAGACAGACTCGATCACAAGCAGACTTAGGATTCCTGAAATGTAAACTGTTTTTAATATATTTAAAAGCACACAGAAGTCTCCTTGACTTACAAAAAAATACATAACATGACCGATTTATTCATGATTCTGGGGCTCTGATGAGGTAAAACTTTTTAATGGACGTGGTGTCAATGTAAAACAGACATGATCTGTTACACACGCAGAAGCATATTCCAGTTGTAAAAGCAAATTCTTTTAAGGATCAGAACGAACAAAGATGAGTCTTCTGCTGTGGAAAGCGTATCCAGAGCCGGGGGCGAGACTGGGCCCAGGTGCGGTGGGCTCTGATCAGCCTACAATCCCGGGGGGGGGGGGGTGCAGAAGGCGGAGCCCAGCAGTCCCCAAGGCCGCCCCGCAGGCGAGCCAGGCTTCTGTGCAAAGGCAGAACATGAAGGCCTCCTTGTCCTTGTCCGGCCCGGAGCGGCAGCTGCGGCAGCTGCGACTAGGAAGCACAGGGGCGACTGTTCTGTCCTGACTTGGGGCTCTGTCTTCAGTTTGAGAGCAGAAGACTCCGAAGGTGTGCTCATTAAATCTTTTCGTTGTAACACTGAATGGAGATCGTGATCCTGCCCATGAGCACGGAGCGGAGAGAGAACACGAGACCCTCGCGCTGGGCTTCACGGGGCCGAGGGGCCAGGAGCCCGGGAGAGCGAGCGCATGCTTATGCCCTGGGCCCCGGGGGAAGTGCTTTCTCCGGCGGACACGCTCTCCAGAGCGGAGTCTGGCCTAAAATACTTGACAACGCTGCACAAAACGGGGACATGGCAATCAAGTTTTACCCCTGTAACACACAACATAAAAACCCCAAAAATCCAGTCTCATTAGTAGATAGCTAAATTCTGATTAAAACCTGAAATGTTTTTGTGTAATCGTCAACAGGCTGGAATGTATCTGATACAGTTGAATCTGTTGTTTCTTTGGCTATCTATCTTTCAGTTAGATCTAGAAACTGTTAGGACACCCCTCCATCCTATTTTTCCTGTAATTCTCAAATTGGGTAGCTCTCCTTCAGAAAAATTGCCCACATCCACCTTCCTAGGAGTGAGGGCGGACTTCTGAGTAGAAGAGGCCTTCAGCGGAAATGGCATCTCCAAGGCCCACCGTTCGAATGGGATCTTTACACACCAGTACTGGTGTGAAGTGGAAGGATATGCCCTCTCTGTGCCACTCGGCTACGGGCTCGTTGGGGTTTATTACGATCCTCGAGCCCACCTCCGAATGGGAAGTTGTGAACTCGCGGGGTGCCCGCAGGGACACTCGGCTGGCGTCGATGGTGTCTGTCGCACAGGCCTGCGTCCCAGCCACGCGAGCGCCTGCGGCCACGGCCGCCAGCTGGTTGGCCCAGTGTCCGTCGACAGTTGCCAGGATGTGGTAGACTAGCGTGTGGAAATGGATCCTGGTGAGGTCCGAGGCTCTGTTTTTACTCCTCCCATGTTCCTTCAAGATCCAAAAGAGGATGTCACTGACCATGCCCACATCGGGGACGCCATGCCAGGAAGAGAGAGAGGAGTGAGGGCCAGATGCCGCCTGGCTGAGGAACAGCAGCTCCTGCTCGTTCAGGCCAAGGGAAGTCACGGCAGGAAAGACCTGCTAACAGAAACACAAGGAGGTCTCTTTCTGATGGGACACCTCGCTCCCGAGAGACCCGAGGACACAGCCAGTGACTACAGTCAGGGAAGGCAGGCGGAACGGTGTCATCCTTCCCTCCCACGAGACTCCCTGCCCCGGAAGTGATGGTCACAGGTACCGTTTTGGCCATGACACCTCTAACCGCACCTTCATTATCCCTTGGGATAAACCCAGGAAGTGGCAGTGACACTGCTGCCGACTCGGTCTGTTATATTCACTCACAGGGCAGAGGGGCACCTAGTTCCTATTTCTGTCCATGGTGCCTCGCTTGAGACTTCGCACGCACAGCAGACCCTCTGCCTACCGGTGGGACAGGGCTCTTGGTTCCCCTACAGGTGGGACAGGGCTCTTGGTTCCCGGACGCCAGCAGGCACCGAACAGGCACCGAACGGAGAAGGCCGGGGCAGCACATGGGGTCACGTGGTTCCGGGTACGCACCAAGAAGCAGGGAGAAAGGTCGCCTGTAAGAGCTAGGCTTTTTAAGCAAGTGTGGGTCAGGGAAGGCTGTATTTAGTGATAGGGGTGTGCAAAGGGTACTGAACAGGAGCCGCTGTGTTGATGACCTCACGCTCTCTGACCTGGTGCTTCTCTCCTCGGAGCCAGAGAACCGCACACACGGTGAAAGGAAGGGTTCATGTGGGTGCGCGCATGTATGCGTGTGTATGTGTATGCATGTGTATGCGTGTACCTTTGCTAAGGTAAGAGCTCTTCCACTTACGGCATGTGCTGTGCCAGTCCCTGAGCGGGTTGCTTTAGTTCATTCAATTCCTACCATCACCCTCTCAGAGCAGGAGGAATCGTCTCCATTTACCAGATATGGGGACTGAGGCTCAGAAAGTTTAAAGAGATACACAGAAAATTAAATAAACATGGCTTTTTTTAAAAAGTGGAAAGGTAAGCTTAAAGGGGAAATGCAAATTAAAACCTCTACTGAGAAACACCAAGCGCGAACCCTGACATAAACAGCGAACTGTGGGCGGTGACCGCGTGCGTGCGTGAGGGGCAGACGCTCACGGCGGCGACACTGCGGGTGACACTGCTTGCGGTGGGACGCCCGCAGCGGGGGAGGCGGTGGCTGTGCATGGTGGGTATTTGGGAACTCGTCACATGCTACTCACTTTTGCTACGAACTAGAAACTGCCCTAAAAGGTAAAGTCTATTAAAATGACCCACAACTATCCTCAAATTTATCTTTCACCTGTCAGACTGGTCAAAGAATGCGTGTTTCTAATCACGTCCTGGTGGCAAGGATACAAGGAAATGAGCACTTGTAAAGGGTTCTAGCAGAGGTGAATGGGGACAGCTCTCGTGGAGGGCATCCTGGTAGCATTAAACTTACAAAGGCCTTTTCTGCTGCCCCCAGCAGTTGTACTCCTGTGAATTCATCAGACACATGTACCTGTTCACAGGGAACTCCAAGTCACATACGAAGTTCTTTGCTGCACCACCGTCTGGGATAGCAAAGGTCAGAAACGAAGACGCCCACCAAGACAGTGCAAGGTGAATAACCTGGGGAGCCCCATACTCTTTCATCACCTGGCTGTGAAATGACAGGATGCTCCCCAGTGATGACCGAGAAAAGGCCTCCAAATCCAATCAGTGAGAAAAAGCCACGTCCAGAACAGTCTATATTCTGTACACTGTGCTACTTTTGGGGTAAAAAGGGACCAAACATTAAGGCTATCTTCCCCATTTGCTTCTACTTGTACAGATACTCTGGAGGCAGAAGGATGAAGCCAAGAAGATTCCTAACAGTGGATACACATGGTGGGAGACTTCACTGTGTATCTTAGTATTATTGGGGTTTGAACCATACAAATAAAAAGGTCAAATTTTCACCTATTAAAAAGGTCAAATAATAAAAAAATAAAAGGTTACATAATCGGCCGAAGTTCAGAAAGCTAGAGAATGGCAAAGCTGGCGTTCCAACCCTGGCTCCCGAAGCCTGTGCCCGGACACACCATACTCCCGGGTCTAATCACGGCCGCCGTGCAGAGGCAGGAGTCCAACCCCTTAGTGCCTGGTGATGAGGGAGAAAAGCTCCCCCTAAGTTCCTTTCCTCTGAGCTTCTGGAAGTTCAACTGAAAGCAGCTGAGCTGGGCTTTCTGTTTTCTCCTTTGGGTTCTACCACAAAAACCATTTGTGTCCAACTTCTCCATTCCAGGAGAAACGGGACCCACAGATGCATCGGGGAACGCTGCCACATTTCTAACCAAGTAGGAGATCCTGCTCCAGAACGACTCCAGCTCCTATTCTGGATCTCCGTGGACCCAGGTCTGCGTGACAGAACATCCTTACCCCAGTGAGCCGGCCCCTGAGCTCCAAAGAGCTGGCCCCACTGGACAAGGGCACTTCTCCGCGAGGCCCCCCGAGGGTGAGGGCCGCAGGCGGCCGCACACACTGCCTCCATGCTTACCTGATGCACGATGCTGCTCATGAGCTCCCTGTTGGTCATACTGGCCAGCTCGAGGTGGACGGGAATACCGGTGGGGATGTCAGAAATGGAGGTCACGACCTGCCAAGAGAAGAGCACAGCGGTGCCATGAGAAGCACAATTCACGCAAGAGGGAAGTTTAAAGGGTCAAGGCCGAGAGGCAGTGCCTTCCGTCACTGCCTTTTTTGCATCACGATGAAAGCTCTAAGCCCCGGGGGTCACCACGGCCTCCACGAGGGATGCTCTTGCCGACAGAGGGGCGCCGGGGTCAGAGACTCGGGGCACCAAGAACCGCCCCTGCACGATCAGGGAGCAGCCCACTCCTGGGGGCCTACCCCGAGGAACCGCAGCACAGCTGATGTGAAGAGACGACACACACGACACAGAGGACGCAGACCACACACGCCGCGGCTGGAGCCACACTCAGCATAGCACAGGGCGTAGAGGCTCAGGCAAGAGGAGGTTCTACCCTGTCCTACTTGAGCTGCTGCCCGCAGCCGAAGGAGCACAGGGAGGTGCCTCCCCGCGGCGGCGGCCGTGAATCATCCCGGGGAGGCCAGGACCGAGGCCCGGGCAGCACGAACTGCAGAGCCCGAGAGCAGCGGGAACCTGAGGAAAAACACTAGCTGAGATCTGGGAAATTCTGTGACAGTGCTATTACCTCCAAGAGCCTCTTCCTCTGGAGCTCCTTGCTTTGTCCCTCCATCATGTGCAATCCAGAGAGGACCACCAGGTCTGGCTGAAACTCGTCCAGGCTAGACACAAACACCTCCAGCATATTCATGGCCCCGTTGGAGAGGTCGTGGGAGAAGATGAATCGGTTGGCATGGGGAGCTTTTAACCGGCCCCACTCCTCCCCTAGAGAAGCCCAATCAACACAATGGGAAGAAAAGGAAGAGGCTTTAAGTCTCCTAGCTGTAGGGGCTGGAGGGGGCCTCCCTGGAGCCCCGGCCCCAGACAGGCTGGCTTCCGGCTAGGTGGAGCCCGGCTACGATGGCCTAGCCACGCGTGGTGCTGCATCCAGGAGGACGGCGGTCAGTTAAGAGACAAATGAACCGGACCAGACCCCAACCCCAACCCAACAAAACAACAAACACAGCATGGGTGCTCTACGCCTTTGTCAGGGAGCTGCCAGTTAGTCCCAGAGGAGCTCTACTGCCCACTGAGCTCTCTCACACAGGACGCCTGGGTCCCTTCCCCGTTATAGAGCAGCAGCACGACCTCCAGATACCAGCATCCAGTGCACACCGTGCATACGGGACACACTACCTTTCTCGAAGCACTTCCCACCTCACGGCCGGGCCCCCGGAGCCTGGAATTCCACGAGCCAAGCTGACTGCGGCCCCTCCTCCCTGCTGCCCGCTGGTGGTTTCCCGGCACTTGATCCAGAAGGTAGCATCTGGCTGCTCTAGCCTCCTCTGAGCGAGCTGCTTTGGAATAATGCCTGCTCAAGACCAAGTTCAAGTGCTACTTCCTCCCTAAGTGGCTGCGGACTACTCCAGCCTGAGGTGCGTTTTCAATGCTTTGAGCATCCACAGAGGTTTCCCTTCACATGGTTTGGGGAATATCATTTTGCTTTGAGCCATCTCTTCTTACAGTTCTGAATGAGTATTCAAACGTATAGCATTACTTAACTTCTCACACATCTGTGCCCATCTCCCCACACAGAATGCCAGCTCCTTGAAGGGAACACTATGTCTCTGATTCTCAAAGCACTTGTCCCAGACCCTGCAGAGAGGGCCCACTCAGCATCTGCTCAACGGATCCAAGCTGAGGGAGGCTAGAGCCACCCCTGGCTGTGTCTTCTGGTGGGGGGGGGGGGTTGTTTGGGATCTACGCCCACCACAGGAGTGGCTCTCCCCACAGGCCCCACGTCAGTCAGAATCTCCTGGGGAGCTGAGTTTTAAATGTGCAGGTGCTGAGTCCCGCCACTGGAGATCCTGATGTGCACGTGGGTGGAGAACGACCCACGCAGACTCCACAGCGGTCAAGCATTTGAGAGGTGTGTGCTATGGCCGGGGGTCCTAAAGCAGAGCAAGCGACAGAGGCCTTCCCCGGGTTCACTTGGTGAAGCCTCACCACTCATTCTTCTCCCAAGGCTCGGCAGCAAATCTTGAAACTCAGTCAGCACAAGGGCCACCTGGACTCTGCACCTGCTTCAGGCAATTCCCAAATGACCCTCCTGCCCCCCAGCCAGCATGGGGGCACTTCCAGAGACTGAGGGGCAAGGATTTAGGAGCTGGGTTTCTAGAGCGTTCCCTCCAAGTAAAGAACTAATCTCATTTACAAAATTAGAGTTCATTCACTGAAAGCTCGTTTTCCACTGGTTTCTATCATGGTTACTGGACATTCCTTCAGAAAGTTTCTCCCCAAGGCAGAGGAACCACAGCAGAGGATTTCCTCACACTGCAGGCTGATGTGCTAACTGTCGTCAGCAAGCCGCTTCCTCCTTCCTACAATGGGCCTCTCCGCACAGAAGCCTTGCCTGTCCACGGGGAGTGTGTGTGCGTGTGCAGGGCTTACTCTAGAGCGAGGGTCAAGGCTGGCAGGGCCCAGCTTCCCTTTACTGTGAGTTCAGCTTTACTGAATCCACTCCTCTGAAAAACATTTTATACGTGGGTCATTTATCATTTATATAAAAATCTCTGAAAGCAGAAAAAGACGTTTCCTATTTACTAACCCCCAACACAATGGCTCTGTCGGTTACAACGCCACCATCCTTTAATTCCCGGTCCACGTCATATCATTTGCCCAAAGAAATCATCCAGTAATGGTCCACACAGCTGAATGCAACACTCCGAGCCTGTTTTATCTCCGAACACCTTACGTAAGGGCAGCCTCCCCTGCAAAGCCTTTCCTAATTCTGCCAACCCCACAAGACTCCGCTTCCCCTCTGGGCCACTGCTGGTGCCTCTTAAGGACAGGGCACGTGCTTTTGTAATTGTCTGCTCAAGAGCCCATGCCCCGCAGTGAGCTGTGAGCTGAGCCACAGGGCTCGTGCCTTCTGTCACCAGCTCGTCCTGCCTCACACCATCCCTGCATGCAGCGTGTGAACGAATGAATGAGCAAAGGAACAAGCGAATGAGAGGAAAGACTGAGGACTTCGATGGCCTGTGACAACAAAGAAAATGGGTATGACTCCAAATCCAACATCTCCCCCACTGACAAGACTCCACACAAGGGGAGAAATGCACATCAGAGTCCTCCCGAGGGCAAGACCTGGGACTGCCCCCTCTGGAGCGGGCTGAGGAGAAGCACCGCCTAACTCACCCAGGACAGCCTCGTGGCACTCAAAGGAAATGAATTTCCTCAGGGAAAAGTGAGAGAGGCAAAATAAATAGGCCTCTACAAGGCAAAGACGAGGAGGGAAGTGGAGAGCTGGTCCCTGGCTGTTCCCGCAGGACACAGGATTGACAGAGCGGCCTGAAAGGCGAACCAACGAGAACGCAGACAGGGCGAGCCTGGAACCTCAATGGCCCCTTGTTCTCACAGAGCTCGGAATGTGCTTCTCTGAGCGGTCCCTTCTCTCAATTTACCGTCCTGCCCTTTGGCCATTATTTGTGACTCACTGGAAACAAGCCTGAAAATAAGCTTCTCTGGGCAAGTCTGGCAGGGGAAAAGGAGGAAACCATCGGTGACAAATCCTCTTAGGGAATTTATTCATCTAAATTCGAGAGAAGCTGGGGATGGATTTCTGTGAAGACAAGTGATCTGAGGGCTTCTGCCACCAGACTAGTTTCCCTCCAGGGGTCAGCGAAAATGTAACTTCACATAAAGTTTAATGGGAGGCCCTGCTTTGTACTAACAAAATAAGGCACAGAAAAGAAAAACTAAAGTGTTGGGTTTATAAACCCAAGGATGGAGACAGTCTCCTTTCAAGATTAGCTGTGCCGTCTGCTTACCTCCACACGAGGCATGGCTGTCAAATCCAACAGCAAAATCTGGTTGAAGAGAACAGTCTCTCCACCCTGCAGTCACCAGGAAAGATGACAGAAACCAGAAACCAGGAACCAGGAAGGTCCCCGGGTCACGAGGTGAGCACCAGCAGGGTGCAAGGGAGAGCGATCTGGAACTGGCAGCAGCGGCACCTCCAAGGCACATCTTTAGCTCTTCTAGACCCTTCCTGTCAACAGTCTGATTCATGCCTTTCACTGAAGTAGCTCACAGTACCTCTGAACCCTTGCCGCAATCTTCAGGCAGTAAGAACTACCATTCTGAGTTTCTGAGAAACTCAAAACTTGCGTATAATTAAATGTGAACTGCCTACTGCAACATTCTGTCCATAAGGTTCAGAACTAGCCCTTCCTAACTTCCTGATTCCAATAAGCACCCCAAAGAGAACCAGACACAAACAATTCCTTTTTTGCACATGGAAAAAAACATAATTTTCAGGAAGCACTCTATTTCCTATCTTACATTAATTACTTCAGTAGGTGAGGTTCTCTTAACTTGGAAGCAGTTCACTGAGTCTATGAAAGTAGTGCTTTAAGAGACCAATTAGTCTGTTTAGATGCTTGAGTCTTTAACTTGAGTTAATGTGTTGAGTCAGAAATTCAAGAGTCTGAGTTCTAAGCAGAGGAAAGAGACAACAGCAAATACACAGAACTAAATAAACAGAGTTAAAATATGTTTAGGTATTCAGGATTCTCTAAGAATCAGAACTGTAGTCTCTGTGACACAAAAAATCTACGGGGAGTGATGCTGGATGGGCTGGATTTGGACTGATGAACACTGGAACGTTATATAATGGAAAATAATGTAAGTGTTGCTAAATACAAACACTTCCACTTCCACACCCAAGGGAAAATAAAATGCTTCAAAGGAAGTTTGCCAGAGGCCTGGAATCAATCCTAAACATCTTGGAACAGGTGGCCAGAAAAGCCTAGGGCAGAATGCAGCACAGGGTTGAACAGATGTTACTTGCCCTTCTCTTTCCTTAGTAATAAAGAAAAATTTTGTGTATGTGTGTTTAACACATTTTCATTTTTATTCAAGATGCCGGTTTTCCTAGAGCCTAATTTCTCTTGGGTTCAGATCAGTTCTATTTGTAGACCTGGGAATTTTCTTCCATGTTATAATACTCTCTATTCTCAAGACAATGGCCAGTATCAGCTCAGCAGAACTGAGACATCAGGGAACCTTCGGTAAGGCAAAAAAGGGTCCTGCTAACTTACAAAGATCAATTTCCAGCACAGTCACACCCCAATCTGACAACACACAGTCCCTTGTCCAGTCTCACACCATTACTTACTCATTTCTCTTACCTGCTTGATATTCTAAAATAAGGTGGAACTCATCCACTTCCTGCAACGACTCTGGTGGAACAAATACATTATCATCAAGAAGTTCATGCAGCTTTGGACCAACTGGACCGCAAAGAAGAACCTGGAGACAGGACACAGGAAATCTATCAGGAGACCTGTCTCTGTTCCCACTGAATCTATACAGTAACCGAAAAGGTACATCCAGGGCACTTCTATTCATTTCAATCAAAAACTGGAATCCAAATCTAATTTTAAAAGCTTTCGGTTTGGAGCTATGTAGTAGAGCGGCTATTACCAGGGCCTGGGTGTCTGGAGGGAATGGCCGCCAGAAATGAGGAGCTGACAAAAGACCTGAGTCACACCTGTTAGATACCTACGTAGCTGTGGAATCTCATATACTCTGCAAGTGACTGAATATTTGCGTCCTCCCCAAATTCCTATATTGAAGCCTAAATGCTGATGTGACAGTTTTTGGAGATAGGGCTTTTAGGAGGTAACTAAGGTCAAATGAGGTCATACAGGTGGGGTCTTAATCCAAGAGGATTGATGGCCTCATAAGAAAAGGAAAAATGAGAGCTAGATCTCTCTCTTTCCAACTTACCCACTGAAGAAAGGCCATGTGAAGACACACCAGAAGGTGGCTGCAAGCCAGGAAAGAAGCCCTCACCAGAAACTGGACCTTGCTGGAACCTTGACCTTGGACTTTCCAGCCTCAGAATTGTGACAAAATAAATTTCTGTTGTTGAAGCCGCCCAGCCGATGGCATTTTGTTATTACGGCTATCGAGGCAAACTAAGACACACCCTACTTCCACTTTCTTTTCTTTACTCACTCATCCTATGTAGGCAAACAGACATGGCATGTTGTCTGCTCAGAGCTGCCCGATGAAGACAATTCTGTTCGAATCTTACAGAGTATAGAAAAGAGCCTCAGGATCACAATATGGCCCCCCAATCACAGGACCTAATTTGTGGGATCAGGCCCCTATTATACTTGGCTGTTGTGTGAGCAGGATAGCCTTCCAGAGATGGAAATTAAAGAGCACCTTAATTCAGCAAGTTGCGGGGGAGGTGCTCTGAAACTTTCCCTAAACCTTTTCAACTCTAACCTGGGTCTCTCCCTGGCTATTCCTTCTAGAAGTCATTTCACATCTGCTGTTCCTCACAAGCTGCTGCTCCTGCCACACCAGCTCTAGACCCCACTCACAGCCAGGAGAAAGTGCTCAAAACCACCAAACAATGAGCCTTGGACAGGGATGTAAAGGAAAGTCCCCAGAGATGATCAATACTATTTCTGATTTAATATGCCCCACCCAGAGACTTCAAAAGGCATTTTACTTGCTAATTAAATGCTTGCTTGTACAGCTACCACTTTACTTCTTTTCTCTAATTCCTGGTCAGAACTTCGGCCTCCAAGATGAGAGAATACAGGTCAAATTTTCCCCCCTTTCCCAACACAACAACATAAACAGACAAAATACATGAAACAATGGTTTTTTACAACATTTGGATACAACAACAAAGGACAGTGATCCCTAACAGGAAAAAAAATGAACTAAGACCTACAAATGCCGCATCAAATTACCTTAAAGGAGTTTCCAGATATACAAAATCTGAGAGTTCATCATCAGTGGACCTGCACTATAAGAAACGTTAAAGGAAATCCTTCAGACAGAAGTCAAATGACACCAGATGGAAATAAAGATCTAAACAATGGAATGAGGAGCACCAGAAATGGTAACTCTGGATAAGTACCTAAGATCTTTTTATTATTTAAATCTCTTTAAAAGATAATCAACTGTTTAAAAAGCAATATGAACAACACAGGATGAGGTTTATAACATACACAGAAGTAAATCATATGACAACAACACTATAAAGACCAGAGAAGAGAAATGGAAGCACTTATTATAAACTCCTTAGATTATACAAGAAGTATGATATCACTGACCACAGACTGTGACTGCTAAAAACGTACACTATAAATCTTAAAGCAACCACTAAAATAACAAAGAATTACAGCTAATAAGTCAGAAGATAATATGAAAGTATAGAAAATAACTCAAAAGAGTGCAGAAAAAGAGTCTGATCCTTAGACTTCAGAACTCTGTTCCAACATGGCCCAAGAGAACTCTCCAAACAAGACCACAGCAATGAATTAGAGATGCAGTCACACCAAATTCACAGATCAACTGAAAATCCTCATCAAGCCATTTGACCAAAATCCTTACCCAGGTTACTCTACCAAACAAAAGACTTGCTTTAGAAGTCAACACTGATGAGTCTAGAGTCCAGATTTGGTTTCAGAATCGAAGAGCTAGGCACCAGTGCCAGAAAAAATCAGAACCTGATGAGGACTTAGACTCAAGCCACGACCAAGATCAGTCTGAAGAGAAGTAGAGAAGACAGATGGTGTCATATCAGCTACACTTCCTCACAATTACACACCCTCATCGAGGCATTTACGAACAACCCTTATCCTGGCATCAATACCAGAGAGAAACTCGCTAAAGAAATTGGCATTCCAGAGTCAAGAGTCCAAATTTGGTTTCAAAATCGAAGATCCAGATTCCATGTCCAGAGAAAAAGAGAACCTGATAATCAAGACTCAGGACAGAGACAAGAGAAGCAACAGGATCTCTGGGATGAAAGGGTTCAAGGCTCCACTCTCAAGGTGACCTCAAACTCATGGCCCCAAGATCAAGAGTCACATCTCTACTGACTGAGCTAGCCTGCCCCTAAAGCAGATATTTTAAAAAGTAAAATATCTGGTCAAATAGGGATTTCTACAAGGAGTGTGGTAATTTCGAATATTCTAAAATTTCATACTCAGTTAATAAAGTTTCATTCTACAAAAAAAAAAAAAAGTGCAGAAAAAGAGAAAAAAGGGAAGATAAAGAGGTAGGACAAACAGAAAACAAAGAGCAAGATGTCAGACTTAAACCTAATCTAATCTATTAACAAACACATTAAGTGTAAATGGCCTAAACAGCCCAATTAAAGGAGATTGTCAAAGTGAATTAAAAAGCAAGCCCCAAATATATATGCTGCCTACAAGAAATATTATTTATTAATTATGAGATCTAAGTCACCATTTTAATTTTTTTTAAAAGATTTTATTCATTTATTTGACACAGAGAGAGAGAGATCACAAGTTAGCAAAGAGGCAGGCAGAGAGAGAGGGGGAAGCAGGCTCCCCGCCGAGCAGAGAGCCCGATGTGGGGCTCGATCCTAGGACCCTGAGATCATGACCCCAGCCGAAGGCAGAGGCTTTAACCCACTGAACCATCCAGGCGCCCCTTATTTTTTATTGAAGTATAGTTGACACACAATGTTACATTAGTTTCAAGTGTATAATATAGTGATGCAACAAATCTACGTTATGCTATGCTCACCACAGGTGTAGCTACCATCTATCACCACCAACACTATAACAATACCATTGACTAGAATTCTCTATGCTGTAGCTTTCATCCCCATGACTTTTCATAACTGGAGGCCTGTACCTCCCACTACCCTTCACCCATTGTGCCCATCCTCCCACTGCCCAAGAAATATACTTTAAATATAAAGACACCAATAGGTCAAAACACAAAAATGGAAAAAGATATATTATGCTAACGCTAATCAAAAGAAAGCTACAAAGGCAATTTTAATCAAAACAGATTTCAGAGCAAATAATATGAAATTATTTTATCCCTGGCAATGATAAAGAGGTCAATTCATGAAGAGGATATAGCAATCATAAAGAGTTAGGTATAAACTTAACGACAAGGCTTAAAAATACACGAAGCACAAAGTTATAGAACTGTAAGGGGAAATAGATAAGTCTTTAACTATAGATGAGAATGTTAATACTTGCTTCTCAATAACTGATAAATCAAACAGACACAAAATCAGTAAGAATATAGACCTAACAATACTACCAACCAACTTGGCCTGACATTTATAGAACATTCCATCCAACAACAGAATATACGTCTCCCTCTTCCTCTGCCACCCCACCCCCATTCTCCCTGGCATATATGCTCTCTCTCTCTCTCAAATAAACAAAATCTCAAAAAAAAAAAAAAAAAAAAAAGAACTTTACTAAGACCATATTCTAGGTCATAAAAAAAAGTCTCAGTAAATTCAACAGGATCAAGAGAAGTATATTCTCTGACCACAATGTAATTAAAATAGAAATCATTAGCAGAGGGCACCTGGGTGGCTCAGTTGATTAAGCGACTGCTTTGGGCTCAGGTCATGATCGCAGGGTTCTGGGATCGAGTTCCTCATCGGGCTCCCTGCTCTGCAGGCAGTCTGCTTTCCCTCTGCCCCTCTTCCCGCTCGTTCTCTCAATCTCTCTCTCAAATAAATAAATAAAAATCTTTTTTTAAAATACAAAGAAAGAAATCATAAGCAGAAAGATATCTGGAAGTATTTAGCTATCCCCAAGTATTTAGAAATGAGATCACACACTTATAAATAGTTCAAGAAATCACAGGGTTATTAGAAAGCACTTTGAATTGAATGAAAAGAAAACTACGATTATCAAAATCTGTGGGATGCAGCTAAAGAAGTACTTAAGGGGAAATTTATAGCATGAAACATCTATATCAGAAAATAAAGTCTCAAATCATTGGCCTCAGCTTCTACCTTAAACTAGAAAAAGAGCAAGTTAAACAATGCGAACAAAATTAATGAAATACAAAAGAGAAAAACAATAGAGAAAAATCAATGAAACCTAATGCTCATTATTTATTGAAAAGATCAGTAAAATTGATAAAACTCTAAGCAAACTGATCGAGGAAAAAAAGATCACAAGGGGAAATTGCAGAGAGGAAAGATCCTGAGCTCATCTCTTCCCACAGACCCAATGAGGCTGCAAGAACATAGAGAGCAACTCTCTCTGAGAACAACTTGAAGATTAGCAGAACAACTCTTCCACATTAAAGACATAAAGAAAAAGACATACTGAAAAGGGCAGAAGGGACAGAGGCACAGTTTGGTCGAGATCCAAACCCCTGGTGTCCTGACCCACAAGTGGGAGGGATAGCACAGGTGTGGAGGTCCTCCCTGATGAGCGAGGGGTTCAAACCCTACACCCCGTGGCCTAGGGATCTGGACTGGAAGGAGGAGCCTCTATAATGTCTGGCTTTGAAAATCAGTGGGGCTTAACTCTACAGGAACAACAGGGTTATAGTAGACTGACACTTCACTACTGAAGGGCTCTTACGGAATCTCATTCATGCCAAGACCCAGTGCAGAGGCAGCAGTTTGAAAAGCACCTGGGCCATGGAAGAGATCTGACTAACTTTAGGATGTGTGCTGGAGGGAAAGGGATCTGGAGGAACTTTCTCTGTGAATAGAAGCATTAGCAGGTACCATTTTTTGTCTTCCTTCAGCCTAGCTGGACTGACACTAGGGAAGAAAAGTTCTAGTACTTTCTATCTACTTCACTACCACTCCTCACCCTGTTCCTGCATTCCCCTGTAGACCTGCTCTGCTAGATCTGCCCACCCTGGCAGGTACCCCCTCCAAAGTGGCTCTTGCCCCACCACACCTGGTGGGCAGCCTCATCTGGGATCTGCACCTCTCCAAAGCGACTCCTGCCCTGGGAAGGGGAGGCCAGCCCCAACCACCAGTACCCCTGCAGCATTCACAGCCCTTGAGCTAGCCAGGCAAACCCCAACCACCAACGTGCCTACAGCACTTGCAGCCCACACAGGCAACGCTCCAGAGTGCCTCTGCTTGACCAGGGGTGACCACACTTCTGGGCCCCAAAGGATACCTTCTACACAAGGCCACCACCTTCAAGACCAGAAGATGTGAATGAACTACCAAATACATAGGAACGAACAGAGAGACAGACAAAATGAGACAGAGAAATATGTTCAGAAGACCTCAGAAAAAAGAACTAAATAAAACAGAAAAAAGCAATGTACCTGATAAAGAGTTCAATGTAATTAATGGTCATAGAGACGTTCACTGAACCTGGGAGTGGACAAACTCAGTGCAAACTTCAACAAAGAGATAGAAAATATAAAAAGAACTAATCAGAGCTAAGCAATGACTGCAATGAAAAATAAACCAGAGGGAATCAACAGCAGATTGGAGAATGCAGAGAATGGATCAGTGCTCTGGAAGGCAGGTAGTAGAAACCACCCAAGCTGAACAGCAAAAAGAAAGAAGAATTTAAAAAAAAATGAGGATAGATTAAGGGACCTTTGGGACAATATCAAGCGAAATAAATCAGCATTATAGGGGTCTTGGAAGAAGAGACAAAGGGATAGAAAACTTACTTGAAGACCTAACAGCTGAAAACTTCTCCAACCTGGGGAAGGAAACAGACAGCCAGGTCCAGGAAGCACAGACAGCCCCAAATAAGATCAAGCCAAGGAGTCCCCCACCAAGACACATAATAATTAAAACGTCAAAAATTAAAGAGAAAATCTTAAAAGCAACAGGAGAAAGGCAACTGGTTGCTTATAGGAACACCTATAAGCTGGCTGATTTTTGAGCAGAAACTTTGCAAGCCAGAAAGGAGTCCTATGATATATTCAAAGAGCTGAAAGGAAACTACCTACGACCAAAGATACTAAAGATATGGTACCTTGGAGAACTACTACTACGATACCCTGCAGAACTGTCATTCAGAATTGAAGGAGCAATAGAGTTTCTCAGACAAACAAAAGTTAAAAGGTGTTCACTACCACTAAACTGACCTCATAAGAAATGTTAAGACTTTTTAAAGCAAAAATGAAGAGTCCATAACTAGAAGAAAATTACAAAAGAAAAAAATCTCACTGGTAAAAGCAAACATATAGTAAGGGTAGTAGATCAATCACTTATAAAGTTAGTGTAAAGGTCAAAAAACAGTAAGAGTAAAATCAACTAAATCTATAATCTATAATAACTAGTTAAGAGACACACAAAAATTTTAAAAATGTACAACATGATTCCAAATAACATAAAACATGGGATGGAGGGGAATAAATGTAGTGCTTTTAAAATGTGTCTAACCATCAACTTAAAATAGACTGCTATATGTATGGGATGTTATATGCAAACCTCATGGTAACCGCAAAACAAAAACCTACAACAGATACACACAAAAATAAAGGAATTCAAGAGCAACACTAAAGAAAGCCATCGAATCACAAGGGAAAAGAGCAAAAGAACCGAGAATAACTACAAAAACAACCAGAAAACAATGAACAAAATGGCAGTAAGTACATACCGATGAATAATTACTTTAAATGTAGATGCACTAAATGCTCCAATCAAAAGACACGGGGTGACTGAATGGATGAAAACACCAGAACCATCAATATGCTGCCTACAAGAGACTCATTTCAGATCTAAAAATAAATACAAACTGAAAGTGAAGGGAAGAAAAAAGATATTCCATGCAAAGGGAAACAAAAAAGCTGGAGTAGCAATATTAAATGAGACAAAATAGACTTTAAAACAAAGACTATCACGAGACAAAGAAGGGCATTACATAATGATAAAGGGGTCAATCTCACAAGAGGATTTAACAATTGTAAATATGCATCCAACATAGGAAACCTATATATATAGATATATAAAGCAAATATTAACAGACATAAAGGGAGAAATTGACAGTAATACAATAACAGTAGGGGATTTTAACACCCCATTTACATCAACAGACAGATCACCTAGACCAAAAATCAATAAGTGGCTTTAAATGACAAATTAGACCAGGTGGACTTAACAGATATACACAGATCATTTCACCTAAAAATAGCAGAATACACATTCTTTTCAAGTGCATATGGAACATTCTCCAGGATAATATGTTAGGCCACAACACAAGTCTCAACATACTTAAGAAGATCAAAATCATATCAAGTATCTTTTTAGACTACAATGGTATGATAACTGGAAATCCAAGAAAAAAAAGTGGAGAAAAACAAACTATGTAGAAGCCAAAAAACATGCTGCTAAACAACTAATGAGTCAACAAAGAAATCAAGGGAAATTTAAAAAAATGCCTTGAGACAAATGAAAATAGAAACAGTATTTTAAAATCTTAAGGGCACAGCAAAAGCAGTTCTAAGAAGGAAGTTTATAGCAATACAGCCTACATCAAGAAATAAAAACTCAAATAAACAATTTTTAAAAAGATTTTATTTATTTATTTAACAGAGAGAGAGAGAGGGAACACAAGCAGGGGGAGTGGGAGAGGGAGAAGCAGACTCCCCACTGAGCAGGTAGCCTGATGCAGGGCTTGATCCCAGGACCCTGTGATCATGACCTGAGCTGAAGGCAGACGCTTAATGACTGAGCCACCCACTTGCCCCTCAAATAAACAATTTAACCTTGACCTAAAGGAACTAGAAAAAGGATAACCAAAAAAACCCAAAGCAGAAGGAAGGAAATGATACCAAAGAGCAGAGTAGAAATAAATGTAATAAAGACTAAAAGAATAGAAAAGATCAATGAAACTAAGGGTTAGTTCTCTGAAAAGACAAAAGTGAAACTTTTAGCCAGAGTCATCAAGAAAAAAAGAGGGGACTGCCAACAAACAAGAAATAGACAAATTCCTAGAAACTATCTTCTAAGAGTGAAACAGGAAGAAACAGAAAGCCTGAACACACCAATTATTAGTAATGAAATGAAATCAGTCATCAAAAAACTTCCAACAAACAAAAGTTCAGATAAATTCACAGGTGAATTCTACCAAACATTTAAAGAACAGTTATAACCTCTTTCTCAAACTATTAAAAAAAGAGAGAAAGGAAAGTGTCCAAACTAATTCTACCAGGCCAACACTACCCTGATACCAAAACCAGACAAAAAACACTACAAAAACAGAAAATTACAAGCCAGTATCACTGATGAACATAGATGTAAAAATCCTCAACAAAATATTAACAAATTGCATTTCAAATACATTAAAAAGATCATTCAGACCTAGCCTCAGCAATCAGACAACAAAAAGAAATAAAAGGCAACTGAATGGGCAAGGAAGAAGTCAAACTGTGGTTTGCTAGGGGAAGGTGGGCAGGGGGATGGGCTATATGGGTGATGGGTATTAGGAGGGCATTTGTGAGGAGCATTGGGTGTTGTATGGAAGTGATGACTCACAGAATTCTACTACTGAAACTAGTATTACACTATACGTTAACTAATTGTAATTTAAATAAAAACTTAAAAAGAAAAACAACTAACTTTGTTTGGCTAAAACAAAATGAAAAAAAGAAAACAACAATAAAATTTCAAATGTGCATGTTCCGGCAAGATAGTTAGAAATCCTGACTCCAGAAAATAAAGCAAGAATCTAGACAGTAGGAAAAAAAAAAAACTTTCACCACAACCAAGTGGGATTTATTCCAGGAATGCAAGAACGGTTTAATTTCTGCAAACTGAACGTGATACACCACATTAACAAAATGAAGGCTAAAAATCATATGATCATCAACAGATGCAAAAAAAGCATTTCACAAAATTAATATAAAAACTTTTTAACAAAATGGGTATAGAAGAAACATAACTCATCATAGTTAAGGCCATCATATATGACAAACCCACAGCTAACATCATACTCAATGGATCAGGAATAAGACAAGATCAGGAACAAGACAAGGATGCATCTCTTGCAACTTTTATTCAACATAGTACTGGAAGTTCTAGCCACAGCAATCAGAGAAGAAAAACAAATAGAAGGCATCTGGACTGTCAAGGAACAACTAAAACAGTCACTATTTGCAGATGACATAATGCTGTATTTAGAAAACACCAAAGACTCCATCAAAAAAACTGTGGGATCTAATAAACGAATTCAGTAAAGTCGCAGTACACAAAATGCAAAAATCTGTTGCATTCTACATGGTAACAAACTAGCAGAAAAAAAAATTAAGAAAAAAAAATACCATTTACAATTGCATTAAAAAGAATAAAATGTTGGGACACCTGGGTGGCTCAGCCAGTTAAGCTCTGGCTTTGGCTCAGGTCATGATCCCAGGGTCGTGGGATAGAGTCCCACTTGGGCTCCCTGCTCAGGGGGGAGCCTGCTTCTCCCTCTGCCTGCTGCTCTTCCTGCTTGTGCTCTCTCTCTCTCTCTGACAAATACATAAATGAAATGTTTAAAAAAAAAAAGTGAATCATTAAAAAGAATAAAATGTCTAGGAATCAATTTAACCAAGGAGCTGAAAGGCCTGTACTCTGAAAAACCATAAGATACTGATTAAAGAAATCAAAGAAGACACAAATAAATGCAAGGATATACCATGCTCCTGGAGCGGAAAAATTAGTATCGTTAAAATGTCCATACTACCCAAAGCAATCTACAGATTCAGTGCAATCCTTATTGAAATACCAATAACATGTTTTCACAGAACTAGTACAAATAATACTAAAATTTATATGGAACCAGAAAAGACCCTGAATAGCTAAAGCAATCTCGAGAAAGAATAACAAAGCTGGAGGCTCACACTCCCAGATTTCAGGCTACATTACACAATACTACAGTAATTGAAACAGTATGGTATTGGCATAAAAAAGATCAATGGAACAAAATAGAGAGCCCAGAAATAAACCCATGCTTATATGGTCAATCTATGACAAAGGAGGCAAGAATATACAATGGGGAAAAGACGGTTTCTTCAGCAAATTAGTTGAGAGAACTGGACATCTACCTGCAAAAGAATGGAATTGGGCCACTTTCTTACATCATATCCAAAAGTAAACTCAAAATGGATTACATTTAGGTCTTCTATATCTAAGTTCTGAAACCATAAAACTCCTAAAACAGACAGTAAGCTCTTGGACATCAGTCTTAGCAATATTTTTTTGATTTGTCTCCTCAGCCAAGGGCAACAAAAGCAAAAATAAACAACTGGGACTACATCAATCTAAAAAGTTTTGCATAGGCGCGCCTGGGTGGCTCAGTGGGTTAAAGCCTCTGCCTTCGGCTCAGGTCATGATTTCAGGGTCCTGGGATCGAGCCGCACATCGGGCTCTCTGCTTGGCAGGGAGCCTGCTTCCTCCTCTCTCTCTGCCTGCTTTTCTGCCTACTTGTGATCTCTTTCTCGCGTCAAATAAATAAATAAAATCTTAAAAAAAAAAAGTTTTGCATAGCAAAAGAAAGTATCAACAGAATGAAAAGACAACCTAATGAATGGGAGGTATCTGCAAATGGTATATCTGATCAAGGGTTAATAACCAAAATATATAAGAAACTAATATACCTTACACCGAAAAAACAAGCTGACTTTTAAAAAAATGGGTAGAGGACTGGAAGAGACATTTTTCCAAAGAAAACACACAGATGCCCAACAGACACATGAAAAGATGCTCAACATCACTAATCATCAGGGAAATGCAACACAAATCAAAACCACAGTAAGAGATCACCTCATGCCTTTCAGAATGGCCAGTATCAAAACAACAAGAAATAACGAATGTTGAGGAGTATAAAGGAATCGCTGTGCACCACTGACAGGAATGTAACAATATGGTGCAACCACTGTGGAAAATAGTACAGAGATTCTTCAAAAAATGAAAAATACAAATACTGTATGATCTAGCACATCTACTCCTGGGTATATACCCAAAGAAAATGAAAACACTAATTCCAAAAGATTTAGTTATGGGATGCCTGGGTGGCTCAGTTGGTTAAGCATCCAACTCTTGATTTCAGTTCAGGTCTTGATCTCAGGGTCATGAGTTCAAGCCCTGTGTTGGGCTCCATGCTGGGAATGGAGCCTGCTTAAAAAAAGAAAGAAAGAAAAAAAGATATATGTACCCCTATAGCCAAGATATGGAAGCAGTTTAAATATTCACTGACATCCACTGGTTAAAGAAGATTTAGTATATATATACAATGCAATATTACTCAGCCATAAAAAAGAATGAAACCTCGCCATCTAAAACATGGATGGGCCTACAGGATATTGTGCTAAGTGAATTTGATTTTACTTCAGTGTGGAATCTGAAAAACAAAAACATATGACCAAACAAAATGAAATTCCTAAATACACAGAACGAACTCATGTCTGCCAGAGGGAAAGGTGGTAGAGGGATGGGCAAAAACAGGTAAAGGGAATAGGGTACAAACTTCCAGTTAAAAATAAGTCATGGGGATGGAAAGCATAGGAAATATAGTAGAAAATATTATAATAATCTTTGTGATATTATACTATACTTATCATGGCAATCATTTTGTAATGTATGTAAATGTCAAATCACAACGTTGTACATCTGAAAGTAATATTCTGTGTCAACTGTACTTCAATTAAAAAAAAAAGATGAACTTCCCAGAAAAAAAAAAGACAACATAAGTTACCAATACCAAGAACAAAGGATAGGGACGCCTGGGTGGCTCAGTGGGTTAAAGCCTCTGCCTTCGGCTCAGGTCATGATCTCAGGGTCCTGGGATCGAGCCCCACATCGGGCTATCTGCTCAGCAGGGAGCCTGCTTCCCCCTCTCTCTCTGTCTGCTTCTCTGCCTACTTGTGATCTCTCTCTGTCAAATAAATAAATAAAATCTTAAAAAAAAAAGAACAAGAGATATCACTATAGATTCTACAGATCTTAGAAGGGTAAGAGAATATTACAATTAATTTTTATGCCAATAAATTCACCAATTTAGATGATATGGACAAATTCCTTGAAATTCCTTGAAACAAAATCTGAATTTCTCCGTATCTATTAAAGAAATCACATTTGTTGTTAAAAACCTTCTCACATCAAAAACTCCAGGACTAGAGGGTTTCGCTGGTGAATTCCACGAACAATTAAGGAAATATTTCCCAACTCATTTTTTTTTGTTTTGTTAAAGATTTTTATTTATTTATGACTGAGAGAGATAGCTAGAGAGGGAACACAAGCACGGGGGAGCTGGAGAGGGAGAAGCAGGCTCCCCGCTGAGCAGGGAGCCTGATAACGGGGCTTGATCCCAGGACGCTGGAATCAACTGAGCCACCCAGGCGCCCCTTTCCCAACTCATTCTATAAGGTCAGTATTACCCTGATACCAAAACCAGGCAGACATACAAGGAAAGTACACACCTCATGGAAACTGATGCAAATTTTTAAAGCAAAATTCTGTAAACTGAATCCATCCATATAAAAAAGGAAAATACATCCGAGCCAGGTGGGGTTTATCCTAAGGATGTAGGTTGGTTTAACATTTGGAAACCAATGTAATTACCACATATCAAACTGAAAAACGAAAACCATTCAATCATCTCAACAGATGCAAAAATGTATTTGACAAAATACAATATCTATTCCTAATTCTTGGCTAAACAACATAAATACATTTTCTAAAGGCCCTCTTTCCCCCTGCAACCTGGTTTCCATTCTACCATCCCACTAAATTTGCCTTTGCCATACTCACCAAGGTCTACTTCTGAGACACAATATAGCATGGCCATTAAGAGTGTGAACTCTGGAGCTGTAATACCTGGGTTCAAATCCCAGCTCCGCCCCTTACTGGGTGTGCGACCTTGAACAGTTATAACTTCTCTACACCTCACTCTTCCTATCTACAAAATGAGGATAATAATAAGACTTCTCTTATAGGGCATCATAAAGTTAAATGAATTCACATATATACAAAGCACTAAAAACAGTGCCTGACATATAGTAAGAACCATGCAAGCATTAACTATTATTTTTATTATTACCTTTGGAAAATACCTAGTCCTTAATCTCTGGTTGATCTCAGACGATCACTCTGTTGAGAAGCATTCATCAGGTTAAACTAAATCCGAGAGATTAGTACAGGGTGGTAAGGTCATGGCAGAGCAGGAGTTTGAATCCTGGCTCAGTCAATTCTCAGGCTAGGTGTCCTGGGGCTCATTACTTAACCTCTTTGGACCTCTTTTCTCATGTTCAAAAGGGTTATAATACCTTACTTCTTCAGATTGTTATGAGGACTGTGTCGAAAATCCCTTTTCTTTCCTTAATCTCTCACCAAAGCCAGACTTACTGTACCAGGATGTCTTCCAATCGGACTGGTCATAGGCCCAGCTTCTCCAGAAACCAAGAGCAAATGCTGGCCTCTGAAGAGGTCGATACTGAAAGGTCAATCTTGTATTCACCCAGAACGTCTAGGGTGTTGTCCTCTCAGAGGCCAGAATTACTTCTCAGGGTCATGAGAATGCCTTCTGGGGACCAGAATTCTGACGGGAAGAGCCTAGGCTCTAATGAGCTTATAACTGATCTTCTCTTCTATCAACTGGTGGCATTTTTGAAAGTCAGTCCTGGAATTTCTTATCTCTATTTGGGAGTTAATTAGTACCTTAAAGACAGTGGCTGCAAAAAAATCTGTGTTTTCCACCCTAATGTTTTATGAGAACTTTAATTCTTATTAAAATGCCACTGTTCACACTTCAACAAGCTCTCCAAATCTATCTCTTGGAGTACAATGTGGCTCCATATGCATTTTTCCTCCTCAAACAGCTGATTATCTATCCGTATTTCTGGGTATCTCTGGGGTTTTGATTCTGTGCCCCTGACCTATATTTTTATTTTCAGGTTGGGTCCCACAAACTTGAGGACTGCTCATGGTTCCTCCTGTCATCAGTAGCCACATCTATTCTGCACTTCTCAAGTTTGTTTACTTTGGAATCATCTTTGTCAAGTCTATCTTCTTTGTCCTCACATATGGTCTAGCATATGTGATTCCTCTTTTTTTTTTGAGAGAGCGCACACAAACGCATGTGCATGGTGGGAGCAGGGCAGAGGGAGAGGGAGAGAATCTCAAGCAGGCTCCATGCCCAGCATGGAGCCCAACATGGGGCTCCATTCCACGACCCTGAGATTATGACCTGAGCAGAGGTCTAGAGTCAGACACTTAGCGGACTGAACCACCCAGGCGCCCCTCAAGTGATTCCATTTTTAGTAGGCTTTAGATACATCTGTTTCTCCCCTTCTGGCTGTTCTAATTCAAACCTTAATCATTTTATAGTACTACAAGAGCAAAAACCTCCTTGCTGGCTTCTCCCTATTCAACTCATAGCAGAGAACCTTCTTACTCACGTGTTATTTTGAACATAGCGGTAATTTTTAATTCTGTTTAAACCAAGCGGTTTCAGACTTGAAGACACCCCCCTACTGACCTCCACCTAGAGGGCTTCATTTCCCAACACTCTGGATCCAATACATCAATACAGCCAACTACCTGGTCTACAGACCAGCCAACCGGTCTACCCTGTAGACCAGGGGTTCTCAAAACAAGGTCCTCAGAACAATACAGCCACTGTGTATTCCCCTGTCCTAGGTACTGATTCCACAGCCCAAATGCTCTCAACTGTCATGTGATATAATATTTAAGAATGTGGGTGCTAGGGTCCTAGGTCAGAATAGTTCCGTTTCTGATTAGCTATGACCCTCTCTATGCCTCAAACTTCATGTGGAAAGCAAGACAGTTACAATACCAACCACAGCACCAACTGGCCTCAGATGTGGCTAGGACTAACAGAGCTCGTCTGTGTTAAGCACTGTCCCGCACACAGTAAGCACTAAGGAAGCACCAGCTACTACTACTGTCCCACTAGTACTATACCGCCTCCTAACAAGAGACCTAGGGCCTGGCACATATTAGGTGGTCCATAAGATGACTATTCTTGCTCCCCAAATTATTCAAACACTAGTGAAGGATACAGGTTTTAATCTGGGAATCTGACCTACCTTTAAATCTGAGTTGGCTGCAAATTTCTGTCCAATTAAAGCTGCATTTCCTCCTACATAGTGCTGTAAGATAGTTCAAAGTTATTAGACAGTATTTTAGCAAACCATGTTATCAAGCTTAGTAATTTTCTAATTTATTAAATTTATAGTCCTTTTTCCAAAAAATTTTGAGGCTGCTTTATAACAATGACACACAGATGAGGTTTTAATAAAATCATTAAGCTCCTAGGTTCACAGACAATGAATTATAAACAAAGGTGAAAAAACCCAAATATGTTAACCATGAAAATTAGTATAACTGCCTTAACTGTAGATAAATCTGGCCTTGAGCTTTCAGGAAGCTAGAAAAGATAAAGGAAACATGAAAAATGTGGACCGATCTTATCTTCTGTGCCACAGTCCTACTAAAATGAGTGTATGACTGTGTAACTCTCCTCCTAAAAATCATTCAATAGATACAACGATGAACTAAACTCAATTTAAGTGAGGCACACAGGCCTTTCTTTATTTGCCCCCCATCCCCTGCTCTCTTTTCTACCCTCCTCTCCTGCGCTTCCCTCCCACACCATGCCTGGAGCTCTTTGAGCCTGTCTTCCTCTCTCTTTGTTCTTTTAGCACATGCTATTCCTCTCTCCCGGATGCCTGGCCCTTCTCATGCATTGGGAAATCCCCACTTCCTTCTCAAGAATCAGCTGCACGCACCTCTTCTGCCATGCCTGCTGTCCCCCTTTCCCCACTGCCACCTCAGCTTCCAGTCACCCTCCCAGACAGGATTACAGATCCCTTGCTACCCCTATACTTGAACCTCCGCTAAAGCCCTTGTCCACTTGGGCTACTGTCATCTGGGTACATGACTAGCTCCCTCAAGGCAGGACTGGCTCTCTTCTTACAGTAAGTGCTCAGTGAATGTTTGTTGCTAAATTTCAAGAAAGATGTGTTAGAAAATACAAAGGCTTTCCTGAGAGCAAGTCTAAGGGTAATGGGTCCTAACGTAGAACTATGTCTCCTAAACACCGCCTCTTTCAGCTGCAGACCTCGTGCTGGAGAGGCAGGTGACTCAAGGCTGGTATTCCATGTTGCTGACTAAGGATGGATCCACGTGCTTTGAACACCTGACAAATAGGAGATAAGGCTGATGCTCCATTATGAAAACTGAGAAGCCTAATCAATACTCTTGCTCAGATGGAATGCCACCATCTCACCTTCTAGTCCTAGACCGCATGCAGAGGCACAGTCTAAACAATTCAATTCTAGATTCTAGACACTGCTTTCATCCTAAGCTTTGTGTTGACCAATCTCCAGATTCAGGTAAACAGTAACCGTTTCCTATAGGTAAATTTAAAGCTTTCTGTGATATATAGGCTAAAATATGGTCTTTTTATATGTTAGCATGAATTTTTATTTGACAATTATGGCCAGAAGAATTTACTAAAAATCTTGGGGGAAAATATTAAGATTCTATGAAGTGAATTTTAGATTTTTCATGTAATAGTTATTAACTACTGTTTCATCAATCTGCTTATAGTTTAAGGGAGTTTGAAAAGACACCAAATGAAGCGTCGCCCTCATGGAAGGTAAGGAGAGCATTTTAGGTCTCATAATTTTAAGAAATAACTTGAACAATCAAAAAGCTAGGTGAAGTCTTTATAGAAAAAAACTTTTTTTTTTCCTAACATCATGAAACGAAAGGCAGGATCAAGGCAGAAGAGAACAGAAACTGAATTAGTGGTTCAAATACAATGATAATAAAGACTTTTAGCTGCAGATTTGTCATCACGTTAGAACTATTGAGATGCTTTCATAAAAGATCAGAACCTGACTAGTGAGCTCAGCTATAAAAATGATTGCAGCTGACATTTTAACAGCTTGCTGTCTGCTTTACAAACTCAGCTGGGTAATGCCCATGCCCACTTCTAATGTTCAAATGGGAAGCTTCAAAAGCAAAACGAACTTTAAAACCTTGAAAGCTCTCAAAATAAAAGTGGTCATAAAGAATGGCCTGTGAAAAGTACCAATTAAAAATGGCATTAAGAGCTCCCCTAGCAAGAACCACATCCAGACTGGCGTCACTAGCCAAGGCAAGATTTTAGGTGAGTAGGAAGAGGGGGGATGGGTGGTGTAGTGGAGGAGGAGGAGGAGAGATGCTGAAATAAACAATCGAAATTCAGTCTCAAGACGGGTGAGGGCACGTGTAGCAGCAGGTATGCTGGGGTAAGGGCCTGGGATCTCCAGACCCAGCACAGCCTCTTACTCCATGTGAACCTCAAGAAAGTATCTGGACCATGTGGGCCCCAAGGCTTTATTTACGATCACTGTGTGGGCTTGGGAATCCCTAGGTCTGACAGGTTCTACCCTGTAGACCAGGGGTTCTCAAAACAAGGTCCTCAGAACAAGAGCATCAATGTAACCAAGAAACTTCCCAGAAGGGAAATAAATTCTCGAGTCCCATCCTTCACCTTCTGAATTAGAAACTCTGGGAGCAGGGCCCAGGAATCTGTTTAAATAACTGCCCCCCACAAGTGACTCTGTGTTTCAGGTCTGAGAACCACTGATCTAGACCGCGCTTCTCAACCAATGTGATTTTGCTTCCCTCCTCTCCCCAGCCCTAGAAACAACGGACCATGTCTGGAGACATTTTCAACTGTCTCAACTAGGGATGGAGGGACAACTAGGGACACTATGTGCACTATGTGCTAGATGACCACACAGTGGTCTTATCCAGTGGGTAGATGTGAGAGATGCTGCTGAACATCTCACCCTGTGCAGGACAGCTCCTACCACAAAGAATTATCCAACGCAGAGCATCAGTAATGCTGAGGTAAGGAACCTGGCTCTGGACCACCAGGGCAGAGGTGAGGATCCAGGACTCCCTTGCCCACACACAAGCTACAACTAGCGCTCTCTGTGTCTGACCTTATTCTCCTGCTCAGGAAGGACTCAGCCATATTATGATTATTCCAAGTTATCAGCCACAAGCAATATCCAAACAAGAGTAGGCATCTTTACTACCTTCGACTTGGGTAATATGAAAAAAGAGCAATTTGTTGGATGAACTAGAACCAAAATTTCAGTAACTATGTTTCATAAATATTGGGTGAATTGAACTGACTAGAAACAGTGGAGTTAATGGAAGTTCAGATACACAGTTTGACAGAAACTGGATTCCTAACAATCACCCTCCAGAGAGACTGGAGGAAAAGTTGCTTGGTTGCTTCTAGGAATCTTACAAAAAGCTATCTTTCCCCCCACCTTATCTTAATTTACTGCTGTTGAACCAAACAGACCTGGGCTCCTGGGAGCTCTGATGCAATCTGGGCAATGTCATGGAAAGCTTCCTTATCGCTGAAGAAGCGCTCAGCTGCAGCTCCCTTCCCCATGAAGTGAGCGAAAGCTTCTTCCAGATCATTCCTTGAATGCAGAATGCTGTGATCTTTCCCATTCTCAGGACTCCGGCCAAGCGTCTGCAAGAGCTTCACCCCTGAGAGCACTACATCCACACAGGCGTTGACTCTGGAAGGAAGGAGGAAAGAGGCAGTGTGTGAGAGAAAAAAGCAGAAGCACCAGGGCAGCTACTTTGCGTTTAACAACAGAAAAATGTTTCCAGGAACTGTATCCAAACAGAAAAACCGAGGAAGTGGGTCGAAATCTGAACTGGGAAATAAAACAGCCTATGGCGGGAGGAAGATTCCTTTATCTGGACATACGTCTTAGGATCAGAACACAGGACTCTTTCCAACAGGATGGCAAACTTTTTTTCTTCCTTAAAGATTTTATTTATTTGTGAGAAAAAGAGAGACACTAAGCAAGGAAGCCGATGTGGGACTCTGGGAGCATGACCCTGGCAGACGCTTAACTGACTGAGACACCCAGGCATCCCCAGCGTGGCAAACTTTTACGCTAGCTACAAAGAGAAAACATGTGCTCAGCATTTCAGAACAAAGTTATCATGAAAACACAAATACAGCATTTCCGAGAAAATTTTGGCAGAGCCACACTGTCTGTATTTCCTACTGGCTTTGTGACTTGGGCAGGTCACTTTCTCAATTTCCTCATTTATAAAATGGTGTAATGTGGGTGCTTGACTCATAGAGCTGCTTTGAAGATTAAGTTAATATATGCTTAGGAACACTGCTTGGTACAAAGTAAGCAAAATGTAAGTTTTGGTCAAAAGCCGAATATCAGATACCTTCCCTCCAAAGACACATTAGGATGGTGGTTAAGATACACTAAATACCTAATGTTTAAATACTCCTGGCTGAAACTCTTCAACAGTTAAGTGGTGCCTTAAAGACTGAGGCACATCTGCAGCCTGGTAACAATTCATCACTTGGCAGGTGTTCACTGGACCAATCTACGACCTTTAAAGGGCCTGTAAGAAGCCAATGCTGCACTATCCGGTTAGCTCTACGGAACCAAATTATAAGGCGTTATGGTTGTCTGGCATGGCCTCTCTATCTTATAAAGCACTATGGTTACCTGGCACGGCCTCTCTATAAAAATATAAACCAGAAAAGTTCTGGTTTATGTTTTTAATGTTACTTTGCTAAAAGCCATCCCTTAGAAGAGAAGGGTCAAATAATTTGGGTACCTAGAAGAGGACTTCCTGTCCTCCACCCCACAGTCACCTTTATTCCTGCCTCTGCTTACGAGGTATGTCATTTTTGCCAATGGGGCTAGATGACCACACAGGCAGCTTGAAGCCTCTGAGAAGGCCAAAGCTGGCCAACAAACAGCTTCTGGTGATAAGGATGGCTGGGCTTCCAGGGGTAATTCTGAGCAGCTTTGAAAGCAGAAAGTATACTCATCAATAAAAAAGGCCCAAACGATTGGATTCTAGTGTAGAATATAGCTATAATGTCTCCCTTCTAGTCTCTCAAAAAAAAAAAATCTCGATCTGGAAATTAACACACAAACTCATTAATGGTGGTAAACTCTAAAAGGAATGAGATTGGGCAAGGGAGAGGAATTTTATTTTTCACTAGATGTATTTCTGATTTTTATAAGCATGCATTACTTTTATAATTAAAAAACAATTATGATCTCACTGATATGAGGAATTTGAGAAACAAGACAGAGGCTCAGAGGGGAAGGGAGGGAAAAATGAAACAAGATAAAACCAGAGAGGAGACAAACCATAAGAGACTCTTAATCTCAGGAAATAAACTGAGCGTTGCTGGAGGAGAGTAGGGTGGGAGGGATGGGGTGGCTGGGTGATGGACACTGGGGAGGGTATGTGCATGGTGAGTGCTGTGAATTGTGTAAGACTGATCATTCACAGACCTGTACCCCTGAAACAAATAATACATGTTAATTAAAAAATATATAATTTTTAAAAGGTTCATATGGAGGCTAGATATCACTGACATCACTCAAGTAAGGTTTACAAGGGCAAGGAAGAGACACATCTCTCCTAGTGACACAAACTCACTAAACCCACATCATAAGGATTCTTTAATTTCTCCCCTATGGATCCCATGCTTTGAAAAAGATTTCTGCCCACCAAACAATACTCAAATTTTCTTATTCTTTTAAAACAAAGATACATACTCTGGTCAATTGGAAAGGCATAATCTAAGAGTTACTATGCTTTTCTGTGCATAAAACACAGACATTCATGTGGCAGGTGCTTAATGATGTTTAAAATACGTTCCTTTCACAGCCCTACTGATCATAAACCAAGCATACCTTATAAACTGGTCTCAATTCCACCCCACCCTGTAGGGTGTTCTTTAGCTCTTTATTTCTACTGGATGTAACATTAGATGTTTAAAGGGTAGACTTTTTAAAAAATATTTTATTTATTTATTTGACAGAGAGCGAGCGAGCGAGCGAGCGAGAGCGCACAGCACAAGCAGGGGGAGCAGCAGGGAGAGGGAAAGGCAGGCTCCCTACTGAGTAAGGAGCCCGATGTGGAGCTCGATCCCAGGACCCTGGGATCATGACCTGAGCCAAAGGCAGATGCCTAACGGACTAAGTCACCCAGGCGCCCCAAGGGTAGACTCTTAAATAGGAATACTTTCCCTGGCTCTCAGATTCAAGTAGGTTCCCAAGTTTCAGACAGCACAAATTTGGATAGTGAGAGACACTATTTCCACCTAACAGCCCTATATAGGAAATGTTTCCCAATGGATTTGGGTTCTGAATCTGGAGAGCAAAAGTTCAGACATTGAGGGATGCCCACATTTGAAAACAGCAGCTTGCACAAACACATCGGCTTCATCCCCAGTGATACACTAAGACCTTGAACAGGGTCTGGTTCTTTAAAGATGAGAATGGAGAAAGTCTGCAAAAGTTACAAAACCAAACCAAACCAAAAAAACCCCCAAAGCCAAAAGGAACAACATTCAACATATTTTGCAACACAAGACAAAATCCAACAGAACTAATTTTGAGTTAAAAATATACCATAGGAAAAAAATATATATATATACCATAGGAATATTTTCCACCCCTCACTTCATGTCATGAATACTAAGGGCAAAAATCTTAAAAAGGAAAAAATTTCATTCAGTAGCTTTTAATAATAAAAAAATCACTGAACATCTATGTGCCAGATACCGAACTAAGTACCTCTCCATGTGCTTTCTAGTTATACTTTAACCAGAGCAAGAATCTCCCTCTGCTCTTACCTCAATTCAATAGCATCCAAGAATGTAACAAGTGCATTACCTATGGTGCTTTATTCTTAGAGGAATTAAAGGGAGGAAGGGAGCAAAAGAACCAGAAGACAAAGTTATGCTCATTTGACTTTAGGCAGAATTTTACAGTTGAATAAGAAATGTATAAAAGATTATAATGTGAGTTTGGAGAAAACAAAGACACAGATAAAATAACTGGAAAATAAAGCAAGACAACAGATGCTAAATGCCCAAACAAGAGGAAGGGCTAGAAGGGTAGGGGAGCCTGGGCTTCCAGGCCTACTGCCAGAGGCTCTTGGGGGGGTGGGGGGAGGGGCTCAGTTCTTCTTCTAGACTGCAAGTTCTTTAGAGGCAAGGATGGTGGTTCTCATCACCTCCCCGCTGCTTTATTATCTGTAAAATGTTTCCTTAGGTTCTTCCTAGCTTTTTAACACTATACCTGAGATACTGCAATAGGTAATCATAATCACCGTAAGATACAGAACTGCAGAGAAGAGAAATCCAAAAGGGCAGGGGCAGTGGTCCCTGGGCTGAATGGATGGTGCTCTGGACAGAGAAAGAAGCCTGCTATATATGAAGCACTGAATATAAGTGCGTTTTCAGACAGACCACGCCAATTTGCAAAACATGCTAAGATAGGGAAGTAGTCACACTGCTTTCAGCTGAGAAGAGTTGAAGCTGGGGTCTGACTACCATTCCAAAGGCCACAATTGGAAGAGCCTGAATTCGAACGCAGATTTCTCTGATACTGAAGCCCTCACAGGGAGCATGCACAAGCAAAGATGTGGATGAAGGAATTAACTTTGTGTCTAGATACAATAAGAATGTTGATCTAGTTAGATCAACTAATGGAGAGTTAAACAGAGGAGTAGAGTAAGATAGGTTTCAACGGTCAGGGTGAAGCCAGGTACTGAGGAATGAACACTACGTTCATCATTCACCCAATAAGTCTTTCTTTTTTTTGGTTAAGATTTTATTTATTTGAGAGAGAGAGAGATCACAAGTAGGCAGAGAGGCAGGCAGAGAGAGAGGAGGAAGCAGGCTCCCCGCTGAGCAGAGAGCCCAATGCGGGGCTCGATCCCAGGACCAAGATCATGACCTGAGCTGAAGGCAGAGGCTCAACCCACCGAGCCACCCAGGCGCCCCCACCCAATAAGTCTTTGGCACCACAGTCTGATTCTGAAGCAGGGGAGGTAGCACATCTTAGAAAGATGTGGTAGTGGGCTCCTATCCTTTATGTCTCTAGGTCCTTTCTACCAACCCCTTACACGCTGGTGCCTCCCAGAATTCCACCCTTGCCATTTACCTTCCTTTCTTGTTCTCTTCTGGCGTGATCCCATACACTCTGACCTTGACCTAACTACTGGCATCTTCAAAGCCTGCAAGCCTGCTCCTCAATATGCTCCTAAACTTCAGCCTGTCAGCTGAGGGCTCAGCTTCCTTTGAAATCCCACAAGTACCCTGCCCCTCCTCTAAAATCCAACCTGCTATCTTCCAATGGAAACTTGTTCCTTTTTCTTCATCTTCCTTATGGCAGCAACGTGGCGTGAACATGGAGACAGGAAGAGGCTTACCTTGTGCCTCTGGAACTTGACAGCTGTGTAATCTTGGGCCAATCAATACTTTTTTTTTTTAAGATTTTATTTATTTATTTTACAGAGAGAGATCACAAGTAGGCAGAGAGGCAGGCAGAGAGAGAGAGGGGGAAGCAGGCGCCCTGCTGAGCAGACAGCCCGATGTGGGGCTCAATCCCAGGACCCTGAGATCATGACCGGAGCCGAAGGCAGAGGCTTTAACCCACTGAGCCACCCAGGCGCCCCCCAATCAATACTTCTAAGCTTTGGTTTACTTATCTGTAAAAACTGGATGACAATATCTGTATCTACCTACTTAAGATTGTTAACAGATACCCGATGCTAAAAACTTGCCATTTTGAACTGCCTTTCTTTACCACATTCAATCTGTTAGCAAACCTCATATTTAGTATCACTGCCAACGAAAAAAGGCTCTTTTCTCTGTTCACCCAGACCCGAAAATCGCCTCTTAACTAGGATCAGGATCTCAAGACTTTCCTCCTCATGAACCACATTAAATTGTGTATCATGAGAGAGTGCAAGCGAACATGTGTGTGTGTATTCTCCTGAGAAGTTAAACCACAACAGCCCTTTCCCCAAATGAGCTTCTGGTACAATTACTGTAACTTCTCTGACCTACCCCTTGCACATCCCCATCTTTAAGCTAAAAATCCCTTTGGGTAATGAAAAATGTTACCAGTGTGTGTCTGTTACCCACACAAATGACGTGAAATTGTCAAATGGGTTAGAACCACTGCTTAAAACTCACCCTTTACATTCCTACTACTTATTCTCAGAAAGAACTTAGCCTCATTTACCTGGTTATAAACCTTTATTGCTTTCCTACCACCTACCCTGGTATAAAAGGCCCTTCTCGGCATCATTTACTGACATCGCTCTCCCAGAAGTTTCTTGCCTCAAAACAGGGCCAACCTGCTGTTTCTAAATTATTTGGTTCGCTCTGCTTAGGTGGACTCATTCCTCCACCCTTAGGTGGAGAAATCCCATTTCTTCTCCAGGGCCTATCCCATGCAAGTCACTAGAGCAGAATATATTTCCCAAGATGGGCACAAGATGTTCACGTCCACATGTTCTTTTTACCACGTGACACTGATACTCCACTGATACTCCTCCCATCAAAGTGTGTTGAGTCCCATCTGCTTGAAATCAGCTGCACCTGGGACTGTGGTAGAAGTGACGCTATATGCTTTTAAGATTAGGTCATAAAAGGCATTAAGGCTTCTGCCTGGTCATTGGGACATTCTGTCTCCTTACCCTGCTGTGAAAAAGCTACTGAGCTGTAGTGGACAACACAATCAACCTTTAAGATGACTTCAGTCCTAGGCACCATCTGACTGAAACTGCATAAGACCTCGAGTCAGAACTGCCTAGCAGAAACTCATCAAGCCTCGGAATCATGAGAGATAATAAAATGACCATGATTTAAGCTACCAGGTTTTGGGGTGGTTTGTGATGTAGCAATAGTAAATGGAACATCACCTTCTCAGATGGAGCTTTTTCCAAAACCACAACCTAGGAAGAATTAGTCATCCTTTGGGACACAAAGGCTACCCTTTTTTTTTTTTTTTAAACCACGAGTTCTGCAAGGCACTTTTCATAATTGTTATCGACAGCACTGTGTGCCTCTGTCCCCCATCAATTCATATGTTGAAGCCCTAACCACAAATGTGACCGTTTTTGGAGATAGAGACTATTTAAAGAGATAATTAAGGTTAAATGAGGCCATAATCCAAGAGGACTAATCTCCATATAACAAGAAGAGACACCAGGAGTGTGCATGCAAAGAGGAAAGTCCATATGGCTCCGTGGCAAGAAGGTGGCCATCTGCAAGTCAGGATCTTGATCTGAGACTATCAGCCTCTGGAACCACAAGAAAATTCCTGTTGTTTAAGCCACCCAGTCTGTGGTACTCTGTCATGTCAGCCTGAACACTGATAATGAATATACCTGTTTTCAACAAATGAGGCGGGGACCTTGCCTTCACCCATTTCTGCATCCTTAGAACCTAGCACAGACCTGACACATACCATATAGTTGCTGATATTTGCTGAATGTCCATAAAGCCAGGGAGGACACTTAAGAAACTGATAAAGAGGAGCACCTGGATGGCTCAGTTCATTAAGTATCTGATTCTTGATTTCAGCTCAGGTCATGACCTCAGGGTCATGAGATGGAGCCCCATGTTCAGCTCTGCACTCAGCATGGAGTCTCCTTGAGATTCTCTCTCTGCCTCTACTCCCCCATTTGCGCCTGTGCACTTTCTCTCAAAATAAATAAAATCTTTGAAAACAAAAAAACAAAAGAAACTCATAAGGAAGTAGGTGAAAGGGCCTGAACTTGAAAGAAGAGGTAAAAGGAAATATTATCTGAAGAAACGATACGCTGATTAAAAAAAAAGTACTATGGCTGGCTCAGTACATGAAGCATGTGACTCTTGATCACAGGGTTAAGTTTGAGCCCCACACTGGGTGTAGAGATGACTTAAAATATTTTAAAAAAAACTAACATTTGCGCGCTCTTTACAGAAGACACCATGCAAGATGACACAATTATTTCGTTTAATCTTCAGGATAACTTTGCTCTACCTTACCCTTGCCTCAGCACTCACAAAAACTAGCAGAGTACTTCATAGAAGGTCTGCTTTTGTATGGTGCTTCTGAGGTGATGGCAAGATATTTAAGTCTAACTGAGACAGTGTTTAAAGTTAGTGTGAAGGGAACAATGAGGAATACAAAGAAAGGAGGCACTGTGAGTTGGGAGAACAGTAAATATGCAATGTCACTGAAGTCAAGGGAAGAAAAGAGTTTCAAGGAGAAGGGCATGTTCAGCGCGTGGAAGACTGCAGGAGGTTGACAACGAAGACTAAACAAGGGCAGCTGAATTGGAAAATCAACAAGTCACCAATGAGCTTTGAGAGAGCAGTTTCAGTAGTGGTGGTCTCCCAGACTACGGTATTAAGGAAGGAGAAACAAGGGAGATAAAGTCGGTAGCTAAAGGTAGTGGCCACACCACTCACTGAAGACGTTCAGAAGAGGGCGAGTGTCTTCAAAGTGCTAAGACCAAGTGTCTTTGACCGCAAAAGGCAGTCGCCAAAAGAGCTGAAACAGGACTGAAGAAGACTGGCACAAGAGAGTGTCAAGCTGCGCGGGATTTGCAGAGGCTATTAGGTCCGAGATGGGAGAAGGGCACAGAAGACCACGCAAGAGGAAAAAAACAGTCAGCCGAGTCCCTGCAGTAGTGACGAACAGGGCTGGTCCCAGACATCCGACCTTCTGGCCAAGGAGGCAGTGCGGACACCAGCGCCGAGGAGCCTTCCGGGGGACGTCTGGGAACCCCTGTTTCCGCGCGGTTCTACCTCCCAGTTCCCCAGCCGCCCGAACTCCGCCAAGGCGGCCCTCGGAGGCCCGAAGCACACGCACTTCCTGGAAAGACCCAGAGACGCAGGCCCCGCAGGCACTCACCCTACGGCCACGCGGCGCCAACGCCGGGCCGGCCGAACGATGAGCGCGTCCCAGGCGGCCGCCAAGCGGCCCTCAGGAGAGCCGGGTCCCGGGGGCGCGGGCGCCAGCTGTAGCGAGCTCCATAGCGACCGAAGCGCCGAGCCGGGCAGCTGCGGCTCCAGCAGGAGGACACAGCCCACCGCCAGCGCCAGAAAGCCGGCATACGCAGAGCCGCGCCACAGCGCCATGGGGACCGAGGCGCCACAGCCGCCGGCCCGCTCCTTTCCCGGCCCGCGCCTCTTCCGTCTCGGCTTGCGCCGCCGTCGACACGCGCCACGTCACGCCGGCGCGCCACGGCCCCCGAGGGGCGGGCTTGGGGCGGGGCTCTGCGCCCCTCCCCGGGTGTCCAGGCTGGCGCTGGGGGGCGCGGTTGCACCGCCCTGGGGAAGGTGGGACAAAGGCCAGAACGCGGAGCCGAGCCCGGGGGCCTACCCGGGACTCCAGCCGGACCCCATCAGAGGAGCGAGGGTGCGTTTGTTCGGAGGGGCACCAATCACAGTCTCCCTGTTTTAATTCGTCCCTCCGCGAGTGTGTCCATCCTCCATCGCTGGCTTAACTCTTCCTCTTTCTCCCCGGGGAAATTAGCTCAGACGGCAGCTGCGCTTCAGGGAGCCCCAAGGGCACGCGGGGGGGGGGGGGAGGGGGATTCCGCTCCTTTAGAGGGTGCCGAGGCTTTCAGCTGCTCGAGGCCTAAGCCAAGACGGGAGATTCCGCAGTGATCGCCCTCGCGGGAAGACTGGAGTCAGGCCTTCAAGTATTGAAGCGCCCTCTTGGGGGCGCTGTTCCCTTTAGCAATATCAGAAAAACGCACAAATGCGCACAATCCTGTGTTACGGAGATTATGGACTTGGGTTAAGAAATATTGGTTTCTTCTCTTTTCCGTTGGGGATAGGGCTTCAGCCCAGACAGTCTCCGTCTTCCTCACTGTGACCCTTCTGTGTATGAGCGTACATTAAGAGAAGTGAAGTTGGGCTTGTTGCCAGCTCCTTCTCAGCAGCCACCATGTACTGCCTAGTCTTCTTCCCTGGCCTGTTCCTTTTTTTTTTTTTTTTCTAGTTCTGCTGGCTTCTGACCTTGGCTTTGTGTCCGATTTTCCACTGCCCCTGACCTTTGAACTTGGAACGAAACTTTATTTCCCTAGCTTTGATCTTGGGCAATAGGGTTCACTACCCACCCCCGACTCACTCCATCCCCACATCATGCACTTCCCCATCCTGGTCCTCTCCGTTCCCCTAGCTCACCCCACCCAATCTACCTGATGTAGCCATCTTTTCAAAGGAGATGTTCACACAGGAAGAGATTTGGGCTGCCACGTAAAAGAAAGAAGCCAAGGAACCAATGAGATTTATGTGGAGCCACGAAATTGTCTTCTCTAGAGTTGCCTTTCCCTTCTCTCTCCTCAGGTAGACATGTCAAATCAGTTCTTAGAGAAACTGCTCTCTCTCATGGCCCAGAGTGGGCATGTTTCCCTACCATCCCAGAGACGACTACACCCGTACCTAACTCAAAAGCAGGGAATCCACTGATGCCAGAGAACACTTGTCAATTAGCAATAATTATGCCTTGGATAAACCTCATTGGCTATGATACTGCCAATGCACAAAGCTCAGAGAATACTTCTCTCTACTGAGAATTTGGACCAAGAGTTAGGAGTCTGTAGCTAGCTTTTTTTTTTTTTTTTTCTGTTTGTTTGTTTTGTTTTTTTCCTGGACCCACAGGTCATATAGACTTGATGGTCAGATAGAGTTAGTTAAATATATTTCCAAGGTGAAGTTTTGGAGGAGCTCAGGAAGCTGGACTCTAGGAGGTCTATGGAGCAGACAAGACTAGAGAAACAGGGGAATGCTCCACACCAGAGTGATGTGGAGAGAAAGCTGCCTGGACCCTTCCCTTCTGGCTCCAGAGATAACTGCTGCACTTTCTTTGAACCTATTCTTCTGCTTCTTTTGAGGCTTGTCAGAACCCCCCCCCAGCCACTCCCTCCCTCAGTTTTATTAAGATATCATTGACATATCAGTTGACTCATCCGTTATAACACTGTAAAGTTGAAGGTGTCCAACATGATGATTTGATACATGTATACATTGAACCACAATAAATTTAGTTAGCATCACTACCTCACAGAGTGACAGATTTTTTTCCTGTGATGAGAATATTTAAGATCTACTCTCTTAGCAACTTTAAAATATACCATACTAGAACTTTTGCCGTTCTAGTACGTCTCTAGTACGTTCTAGTACGCCGCAGAGACAAAACAGCAGCAGCTGGAACAAAATGGAAGTTTATTTCTCATGTGAAAGTCTGAATGGGGTGCTGGTACTGTAGCAGCAAGCATGGCCCCTTCCGCTCATTACTGAGGCTGCTCTGGGGTGTGCGCTGGTTGGTGGCTCTGTGTAGCTTTGTGTTGTGGGTGGTGGCAGGGCTGGACAAAGGGCCCAGAGTCTGGACCTCAATTCCAACTGAGAACTGCAGGAGCTGTAGGAAGAATATCAGCTACACTTGCCAGTTGTGGCAGAATCTGATGTGACTTCTGGTCGCATACACAATCCCAGGGGTCTTAATTCCTTCTCACTCCTCATCAGGGGCTCAGGGGCAAGCAGTCAGCTCTTTGGGTACTATAGTTAGTCCCTCTTGAAATACTTCTTTGAAAAATAGTCACTTTTGATCATTATCTGTTTAGGAATGTGCTGCAAGCTAACTTTTTCTAGAAGTCAGGTTTCTGGGGGCACTTATACAAAAGAGCCCTGAGTGGGCAGCCGTGGCTCCATTCCCTAGGCTGAACAAAGAGAATAGGTCTGGGCAGGCCTCAAGACACCCCTCCCCCCACTCAAATTGCTTCCAGACATGGCCTTTGCTGTTGGTTCTCTCTCCTAGGACCTTGAAATGAGAGAAAAAAACCTGGTTCCAGAAAATTCAGAGGCAAATGGAGGCTCCAGCTGTCTATCCAAGACCCTGATCTGGAAGGCCAAGATGCAGGTCCTGTATTTATGTAAGGAATTAACAGAGTCCTATCAGTTCCCAAATTAGCCTGAGGCTTTGGCCTTGACATAAACACAAGGCCAACACCACTCCTGTGATCTGAAGGGTTTTAAGGAGCAAGTTTGTTCCCACATTGGAACAGAAGCTAAAGTGGTACCAAATAGTCCTTCTGTAAGCCAAGCTAACCCACTTTTCCACAGTTCCAGGCCTCTGGGGTTTCATCCAAACTGCTCTCCGAAGTCCACACTGTGTCAAGGCCTTTGCTGATGCCAGGGACGCAGCCCACCAAGGCCACGCCCAAATCAGTGCACAGTTTTGAAGGTTATAGGAAACTCTAAGGAAGGGCGCCTGGGTGGCTCAGTCTGTTAAGCCTCCAACTCTCCAACTCTTGGTTTCTGTTCAGGTCATGATCTCAGGATCCTGGGATCGAAACCCCAGCGCCCCCAACCAGGAGACAAAAGAGAACGAATAAAGGATCCTAGCATCCAAAAAGAGAAAGTTTTATGTCTGCAGCCACAGCCCTAGGCAATCAGACACCCTCCTCCCTCACCTGCCATCAGGAGGGCTCTAGAAGAGCTAGGAAGATGGCTTGCTGAGCACAGATTGGGGCAGAGAACTTCTTAGTTTGTGAGGATGTAACGGTGTGGTGGCTGTGAATTTCTACTTTGGGATTGACTGCTTTGGACTAGGAGGAAGTGCTGAGCGTGGGAAAGTGGGAGGGGCAAGCCATCTGGGCCTCTCTGTGGCAGGGGCCTATGAGCTTCACAGGGCAAATGAGTAAGGGGGCAGGGTGAAGCATGGGCCTGTCCCACAGTGGCTGTCTTGGCTGTCCCATGCTCCTGGAGCAAAGCTGTCCCACTGGCTGCTGTAGGCCTTCCACGCTCAGGGGCCCTCCGGCTTGGTGCTCTCTGCACTGTGTCAGCCAGCTCTACTGTGGGTCCAGCCATCTGATTTGGGTTCTGTCATAGTTCCAGTGTACGTTTGGAAGGCAATGGAAAGTTGGCCTTCTAACTGTATTTCCTTCTTGCATCAAGAATCCTAACAATTCTAGAACCACTTAGCCCCAGAGTTGTTTTCCAAAGACAAAGGAAAAAATAGAAGGAACCAATAAACATTCAGCTGGTATGGCATGGCTGGTGTGCTCTAGTGTGGCCAGGGGCCCAGGCTTGTTCCGTCTTTTGCTCTCCCCCCTCCATAGGCTGACAGCATAGAGGAGCAGGCATGCCGTGATAAAATCGTGGTTCTGGAAAAAAGGAGAGCTGGTGAACAGTCGTTGCAAGGCAATCACCATCTTCTACTCCAATGGAAAGAATGTGGGGTTTGATGCCTGCTTTTAAATCTCCACTTCCACCACCCAGTGTCTGTGTAATTAGGCAAGTCATTTAACCTTTCTGTCCCTCAGTTTCCTTACCTGAAAAATAATTCCTACTGTACCAAATGGTTGTGAGAAGTAGACATGTCTTAAAAGAGCCTAGCACAGGGTCTAGTGCATGTTGATACATGACAAAAACACTCCGTGCCATGGCCATGGTTGGTTTCTAAGAACTCTCTTTAATTTTCTTCTCAGCCCTGCTGGTCTGGCATTTTCTCACTATAAAGAGGGCAAGCTTCTTTACATAGATCACTGGGCCGTGACCTTTTCTATTTTCGGCTGTTCGGCATCTATATAATATTCTACTGAATAAAAATACTAGGATTTATTTGCTCATTTATTTGCTCAGTGTTCTCCAAAAGTAGAACATTTGGAATTTCCCCAGGTTTTTACTATTCTTTTTTTTTTTTTTTAAGATTTTATTTATTCATTTGAGAGAGAGAGAGAGTGAGAGAGAGCATGAGAGGGGAGAAGGTCAGAGGGAGAAGCAGACTCCCATGGAGCCAGGACCCCAATGCAGGACTCGATCCTGGAACTCCGGGATCATGACCTGAGCCGAAGGCAGTCGATTAACCAACTGAGCCACTCAGGCGCCCGGTTTTTACTATTCTGTATAATATTGCTATTTACAGTGCTGACACACATGTATGTAAGTTTTTTCAGGGTGGAAACCAAGAGTGAAATTCCTGGGTCATGTGAAACACCTGTCCTTAACTTTACTAGATAATATCAGACATTCTTCCAGAGTGGTATTCCAAATCATACACACCAAAAGGTTCTTAGAGCTTTGTCATTCTGGGGGCACCCGGGTGGCGCAGTCAGTTAAGCATCTGACTCTTGTTTTGTTTTTTTTTTTAATTTTAATTTTAATTTTAATTTTAATTTTTTTTTTGACTCTTGGTTTTGACTCAGGTCCTGATCTCGGGGTCTTGGAGCCTGCTTAAGATTCTCTCTCTCCCTCTGCCCCTCCCCCCCTTAAAAAAAGCTTTGCCATTCTGTAGGATGTGTAGTGGTGTCTTATTATGGTCATGATGAAGTTTTTCTTAGTTGCAAATACCTTCTACCCCTGTCACTTGTCTTTGTATTCTCCTTATAATATCTTTAGTGAATAAAGTTTGTAATTTTATTTTTTTAAAAGATTTTATTTATTTGAAAGAGAGAGAGAGAGCAAGCATGCAGGGGGAGGGACAGAGGGAGAAGCAGGCTCCTCGCTGAGCAAGGAGTCCGATGCGGGGCTGGATCCCAGGACCCTGGGATCATGACCTGAGCCGAAGGCAGATGCTTAACCAACTGGGCCACCTTGGTGCCCCTAAAGTTCATAATTTTAATGCTGTTGATAGTATGTTCCTTTTTCTTGCTGCTTTTTCCTTTATCACCAGTGCTTTTTGTTACTTGTTTTAAAAAAAAAAGGTCATGAAGGTATTCTCCTATATTCCCTTCTCAAAGCTGTATGATTTTGCATTTCATGGTTAGGGGTTTAATCGACCTTGGAACTGATTTTTGTGTACTATGGGAGGAATCCTTATAGGTACCCAGTTGACCCAGTGTATTTTACTGGCCATATCTCAATGACCCGCATTTCCACCTATGTCCTATATCTAGTGTCCATATATGTACGGATATATGTTTTTGGGCTCTTTATTCTGTTTCATTGGTCTACGTATCCTCATACCAGCACCTCACTATCTTGATATCTGATAATGTAGGTTCTTTTTTTTTTTTTTTAAAGATTTTATTTATTTATTTGACAGAGAGAGATCACAAGTAGGCAGAGAGGCAGGCAGAGAGAGGGAGGGAAGCAGGCTCCCTGCTGAGCAGAGAGCCCGATGCGGGCTTGATCCCAGGACCCCTGAGATCATGACCTGAGCCGAAGGCAGAGGCTTTAACCCACTGAGCCACCCAGGTGCCCCGATAACATAGGTTCTTATACCCTATTTTTCAAGAGCATCTTGGCTATCCTTGGCCCTTTTTCATTCCCATATACATTTTCAAATTGATATATCAAAAACAAACAATCAAACCAGTTAGGATTTTGATGAGTTTCAGTTCGGGGAGGATTGCCATCTTTACAATAGTGAGTTGTCCAATCTAAGACTATGGTAGATCTCTTCATTTATTTAGATCTACCTAAATGTCTTACAATAATATATTCAACTTCAGTGTAGAGGCTTTGCATAGCTTTAGCATTATTTATTTCTAGGCACAGAATATTTCTCAATCCCATTATTGAGGTAAAATTGACATATAGTAACTGCACAATATGTACAGTGTATGAGTAGATAAGTTTACCCTATGTGTACATCTTGAAACCATCATGCAATCAAGATAATAAACATACCCATTACCCCCAAAGACTCCTCCTGTGTCTTTGTAATCCTTCCTTCCCAGACATCCCCCTTCCCTATTCCGTACACAGGCAATCAATAGTCGGCTCTCTCTCTGTCACTATAGATTAGTTTACACTTCCCAGAATTTTATATAAATGAAATCATACAGTATGTCCTCTTTTTGATCTGGTTTCTTTCACTCAGCATAGCTGTTTTGATATTCACTTAGGCTGTATTGTGTAACAATAGTTGCTTTAAAACTTTTTTAAATTTTGAAATAGTTACATATTCACAGGAAGTTGCAAAAATAGTGCAGAGTTTCCCTGTACCCTTTACCCAGCTTCTTCCCCATGATCTTTGCATGCCTGGCTGCTTTCCGTCACTAATACCTCTGCTCAAATACAGTCTGCTCAAAGAGAGGTTCCCTGACCAAACAATATAATCTCATCAGCTCGTGGGTCTCTACCACCTCTCCCTCTGTTATTTTTCTGTCTTATTAACTTCTTAATAGCAGATTTTCTCATTTGTTTATTAATTTATTTATCGTGATCTCATCCTATTGGAATATGAATTATGTGAAAACAGAGACCTTGTCTGTCCTAGTCAGTGACTAGAATAGTGCCTGGCATCAATAAATAGCTGTTGAATAATAAAAAAATACATCTTCCAGCAAGCACATAATATGGTTATTGTTCTCTCTACTTTACAGATGAGAAACTGGGTTGGGAAAGATAAAGTGACTTGCCCCAAACCACACAGTTTATGGTAGTGGTGGTGGGGATATTGGGCGCTGAGATTTGAATCTCTGATTTATGAACACACTACACCCTCTTTAAAAAATTCTGAGACAGGAAGCAGGCAGAATGAAGCTGGTTGCATCTATGTCCTTCTATGGCAGTAGCCCTTCTTTATACCACAGACTCAGACCCTTCTTTATACCATAGACTCAGATCGTAGTGCCCAGGCCAGGAACAACTGATACGCCAAGTGGTAGCCCTCGGGGTCATTGGCCTCAGCAGCAGTGGTAGGGCCTGCGAGCCCCACTGTGGACTCCCCTACCTCCCAGAAAGAGCAGGCAATTAATTTCCTCCATCCCCATTCACGCTTATGGGTTTGTTTTTTTTTTTAATGAGTTAATCTGGCATTTATTTCCAAATCTTTTTTTAAAGAGGCATTACAGCTCATTACCATTTATTGCCAACAGATTTCTTGAAACAAGTCAGTCCCGACGTTGAAACTATAATGCATGTATTTTTTTAGTTTTTGGCACTATTTACTGTTTAGAACAATAGAGAGCAACTTTATTTATTTATTTATGTATTTATTTATTTTAAAGATTTTATTTATTTGTCAGAGAGAGAGCACAAGCAGGCAGAGAGGCAGGCAGAGGCAGAGAGAGAAGTGGGCTCCCTGCTGAGCAGCGAGCCCGATGCGGGGCTCGATCCCAGGACCCTGAGATCATTACCTGAGCCGAAGGCAGAAATTTTAACCCACTGAGCCACCCAGGCACCCTGAGAGCAACTTTTTAAATAAAAAGTGCATAGTATTTCACTGAAAAAATATAATAAGAAATAGATTTTACTTTTATACCCCAAATCTACATATTTTTAGTTAAGGTTACATTAAAAAGTTAATTTCCAAAAAGATAACAAGCTTACAAAATCATGATGAAAGTTAGCTGGATTTTCTTGAGAGATGAAATTAAAACTAGATAGCACTACTTACTTTTCAGCAAATTCTGCTTTGCCAAGTTTTGAAAGGAAAAAGCCTAATGTAGTTTTCAGTGTTGTCTCCTTGCCTGGGAGAATCTGGAGGACTTGCTGCTTTCTGACAGCATACTTTGTCATCACTGCTCCCAGTCACAACTGAATCTATCAACATGATGGCTTCACAAGCTCGCCATGCAGAGCCCAAAGCTCAAACCCTGGTTGGAGTAGATAAACCCCCCGCCTCTTTGATGGAGCTGTGGATTTCAGACGTTGCTCTCTGTGCTCCAGTCAATATGCATGAAGCTAGTACAAGAAAGGAACCACATCACTCATGTCTGAGAACTTTCTGGAACAAAGATCTGGCACATCCGTTGGTTACTTTATCCATTACACTTTGAATGAGTACCCAGTAGCAATTTTTCTTCCAGGACTTCTGATCTGTGGCCAAATGTATGATCCATCAGTTGGGTCATGTTGCAAACTGTGTTATAATCAACACTTTGGCAAATGTATCATCACTGTCATATTCTTCAGAAGCAGCTCTTGGTGACCATGATTCCTGTGGGGTCAGGGAAAAGAAATGTCCCAGTAAATCCCCTTTCTTACTTTCTGGATCCAACTTTTTAGGCTGCTTTCTCCTTCCATGAGGGAGGGGTAAGTAAACCCTGGGCCTTTTCTGCTTAAAAAACACCCATTAAAAACAAGACATGCTGGGGCGCCTGGGTGGCTCAGGGGGTTAAGCCTCTGCCTTCAGCTCAGGTCATGATCTCAGGGTCCTGGGCTTGAGCCCCGCATCCGGCTCTCTGCTTAGCGGGGAGTCTGCTTCCCCCTCTCTGCCTGCCTCTCTGCCTACTTGTGATCTCTCTCTCTGTTAAATAAATGGGTGGAATCTTTAAAAAAAAAAAACAACAAGACATGTTCAGTGTGTATGTATCTTTTAGAAAATACAGAAAGATACAAGTACTTTAAAAAGCACCCTTGGTCGCACTGATCAATGTTAATTTTTTGATGTACATCTTTGCAGACTTTTTTTTTTCTAAAGATTTTATTTGAGAGAGAGAGTACAAGCAGGGGGAACAGAAGAGGGAGAAGGAGAGGCAGGCTCCTCACTGAGCAGGGAGACTGAGTGGCTGGATCCCAAGACCCTGAGATCATGACCCGAGCAGAAGGCAGAGGCTTAACAGACTGAGCCACTCAGGTGCCCCTGCATACTTTTAAAAAAATGTGCACACATAGGTCTTCACAGAAATGTTATTTTATTATTATACATGTTGTATGGCAACTTCCAAAAAACAATATAATGAACATTTGGATATATCACCAAAAATTTTTGTGGCGACATGAATTTTCATGGCTGCTTGGACTACTATTTATCTAACCTACAGGTAGAGACTGTTGACAAATTTCGGCTATTACAAACAATGAGGGATGAACAACATTCTCATCTCAAAATCTTTGCCGTTTCTTTACCGTCTCCTTAGAGAGTCACACAACTGGAGTGGCTACACCCAAGGGCACGCCGATGCAGTTGTCAGGTTTCCCTCCAGTAACCCCGTGCCACACACACTCCTGTCCACACCGCAGCCCAGCCAGCTGGCTTAGGAAGGATGCTCTAGATGACTGCTCTGGCTTGGAAGAACCCGGGAGAGAGGGCCCCTAGTGTGCACAGCAAGCCATTGAGTCTGTGGCCCCACCTAGGCCCTCTAGGGCAAAGAAAGGGGTCCCCCGGCGAAGAGAGAGGAGCACGGGTGAGAGTGGGCCCATGGAGGGAGCCACCACCTCTTTCCCTGCGCGGCACAGGATCTGTCTTTGAACCTTGGTTTCCTCATCTTCGGAATGAGGATGGACACCCTTGTGTTGGAGATGCATGGATGCTGGCCCTTCGGGGGTGCACAAAACAGAGCCCCGCCCGCGGGAGCGCCGCGGTGCCTGCAGGGGACCGAGGACTGGAGAGCCAGGCCTGCGCGGGTGGAGCGACTCCCGGCCCGCAGGGGGCGCCGCGAGCCCACCGCCCGAGCCTCAGCGGCGGGGGGCGGGGCCGCCTATCCACCCGGGGGAGGGGGGGCTAGGGGGAGGAGCTGGAGCCGCGCTGCCCAGGGTTCGTGGGCCGGGACCCCCGCGGGGTGTTCATCTCGGGGGGTTTCTTTTACCGCGCAGCAAAGATGCCAGCAGCTTTACAGGTCCGCGTTTGCAGGCCTTGGCTTTTTCCCTCCCCGCTCAGTCCAGCGGCCGCGGGGCAGTTCCTGGGCTCCAAGTTTTTGCTCCGGGATTTTCAAACCTCCGCGGGGAGGCCGCTCCGGGGAGTCTTACTGGACTCCCCCAGGGCTCAGGGGGCGTAGGGCCCCGGGTGGCTCCTGGTTCCGAGAGTGTGCGGCCCACTTCCTGCGTTGGGCTGTTTCTGAGGGTGGGGTCTTTGCCTCCCTACCGGGACTCGAGCCCGGTATCGCAGCACGCGAACGCCCCTCTGCCTCCGGCCTGTCGTCAGAAGTGAGGGGGTCACCGCTTCTCCCCGCAGGGCGCAATCAGGGGTCCGCAGGAAGGGGCCATGGTGCAGCCCCAACCCTTTAGGCGCTTTGTTGGGGAGCGCCTGTGTCCCAATCTGGGTGCGTGGAGGGGGGCGTGTGTGTGGGGGGGCTTGTTTCTTCATTTGTGTGAGAGTTTGTGCGGCCTGTCGGCAGGATGTGCCTGTGTGGCTGTACGTGTATTTGTGAGAAAGCATTCTAAATTAACTAGATGTCTATATGGAGTAAGTGTTCAAGTCGAAATGGAAAGGATTCTAGTCCTTGTTACTTGATGATCTAGGTAAAATAGCCAAGAAATCTCAGGGCTGGGGATTAGTACTACATTCGCAACCATAGGCACCTAACCTTGGGCAAGTCTCGTCCTCAACTGGTCTCCACTGCCGCTTTGTTAAAAGATAATTGTTTAAAGGGAAAATCTCTCATAAAAATATAAAATGAATATGTGTCAGATTTTTAACTCCTTAATGAGGGAATAATATGCTAAAAATCAGTTCAAAGGGCAATATAAAGACAAGATATGCATACCCGTCAATCAGGAATAATGAAATGAATTTGTTAATTGATACAAAATTGGCTTCTTCCACAGTGGGGGGGGGGGCATCAATTGCACCTCCACCGGACAAAATTTATTTGCATTGCTATGGACGCGAATCATTTGTCTATTTTCAGTTTTCTACAACTCAGACTCAAAGACAATGAAAGGTGGAGACTACCATGAATTGATAGCCCAGAATACAGTAGCCCAATATTCCAAGGGCACTCGTCTTCCCACTTCAAAAGCCTCTCACACTTTTTCCTGGCATTCTGTACAATAGGGTTGGGTTAACATAAAGATTTTTGAAAGTTTTTAGTAGTGGAACTGTTTTTCTAAGTGAAATCTTGCAGCAAATCCTAATATATAAATATCTATGTACACATATACTTTAAATCTCTGTTAAAATAATTTATTATACAATTAATACATGCTCATTGTAAAAATGTCATGGAGTACAGGTTACTAAATAAAAAAAGTAGGGGCACCTGGGTGGCTCCATCAGGTGAGGCTCCCACTCTTGATTTCTGCTCAGGTCATGATCTCAGGGTGGTGGGATTGAGCCCTGCCTCTGGCTCCATGCTGGGCGTGGAGCCTGCTTCTTGAGATTCTCTCTCCTTCTCCCTCTGCCCCTCCCCATTCTCTCTCTAAAAAACAAAATTAGTCTTCCTTCTCTTCTTCCTTCTCTTTCTCCCCTTTCAGTTCCAGAGTTACCTACTATAATAGATTTTGGTATACTTCAGGAGACACCCTCTACGCATATACAAACATATGGGTTTTAAAACACAAATGGGATAAAAACAATTTGTTCTTCTGTACTTTACTTTTTTTTTCAGTTAAAAGTATAGAGGTCCACCTCATCATTTTAAATGGTAAGTAGTATTCCAGGGTATGGATCCTCTCAACTTACTTGGCTAGTTTCTATTAATGGATATTTTTTAGTTTCCAACTTATGGTATTATAAACAAAAGCTGCAATGAACTCCCTTAATCAGTATTTTTGGGTGGTGATACATCTATATTTATCAATAAAATTTTAAGAGTGGGATCACTGGCTTTAAGGGCAGGTGCATTTAAACATTTTGACATACATTGCCAAGTTACCTTCCCCAGAAGTTGTCATTTATTTTATCATCTATTTTTCCCCCTGCCAAATGGCATATCTTCACATCCCCACCAACAGTGGGTATCATCAAACTTTTTTTTTAAAGATTTTATTTATTTATTTATTTGACAGAGGGAGAGAGAGATTGCAAGTAGGCAGAGAGGCAGGCAGAGAGAGACGGGGAAGCAGGCTCTCCGCTGAGCAGAGAGCCCGATGCGGGGCTCGATCCTAGGACCTGAGATCATGACCTGAGCTGAAGGCAGAGGCTTTAACCCACTGAGCCACCCAGGCGCCCTACATCAAACTTTTAAATTTTAAAAATTTTGACTCTGACAGAGGGAAATGGCATCTCCTAGTTTAGTAGTGTACTTTTTTACAATTATCTCTAGCAGTTAAAAATCTTCCCTTTGGTGAGGAGCGCTTGGTTGGCACAGTAGGTTAAGCTTCCAACTTGATTTCGGCTCAGGTCATGCATGATCTTGGGGGGCGGGTGTGGTGGTGGAGTTAGTGAGATCCAGCCCCGACATCCTGCTCTGAGCTCATCGGGAAGGTGGGAGTCTGCTCAAGGATTCTCCCTTTCTGTCCTGCCCTGCCTCCCCTCGTGCTTGAGTGCGCTCTCTCTCTCAAGTAAAATAAAATAAATCTTTTAAAAAAATCTTCCCCTTGGTGAGAAATTACTTCATCGTTTATGTGACTTTCCTCCGCAGAATAACTCACCTGGCGTAATCTGGCATAATTTGAAAAACCCGTGAGCTAGACTGATTCCCTAGGACGTCACTGCAGGAGGCAGGGTCTCTGGCAGTGGGCGTTTGGCCCCGCTCTGTGGCCTTTGGAGCTTGCCTGCCCCTGTGTGTGTCTGTGTGCCCAATACATGTTTGAGTGCCAGTGTGTTCATGCCAGTGAGCGTCCACCTCTCCTTGGCTGTGGGGAGCAGAGACCTCCCAAGAGCACAGGCTACCAGGGCATCAGCGTAGGACCCAGAGATCTCTCCCAGTTGGGAAAGAAGAGCGGCTGGACCTCCCATGACCTGGTACCATGAATGAGAAAGGGACGGAGGACAGTGGCAGCCTCATGCTCTCGGTCTCTCCTGCCCTACTCTGCTTCTGCTGGGGCGCTACTCCCTTCTCTCCTCAGAACCATAAACTTGCCCGTGGGCCCAAAGCAGCCACCCCAGTCTGACTCTACAAGCCTTTCAGCGGCTTGGAACAGTGACTCAGTTTCTCAAGAAACCAACCACTCGGTGTGACGGAGGGAGAGAAAATAGCCACCAGCAGGGTCTGTCGGCAGGGGCTGAAGTCAGGGTTATAAATCTGCTTGGTAACATGCTCCATTGTTTGGGAAGTGGCTGGAAACTTCATTCACTGCCCACCAGTAGTGCCAGCAGTGTGTCTGGAAGAAAGAGCAGGAACTTAGGAGCGAAACAGGCATGGGCTCCAAACGGAGCTCTGCCACTCACTAGCTGTGGGGTCGAGGTCTAGTCACTTGATGTCTCTGAGCCTCATGCCCTCATCTATAAATCGAGGTTAACAGTGCCTACCTTGTGAACTCACTGTGAGGATGAAATGAAATAATATATGTGATAATGGATCTTAATAAGTACGTCAGTCAAAACTCCCCTAAGAGTGACGTTTTTGTTTTTTTAAGATTTTATTTATTAATTTATTTGGCAGAGAGAGTGAGATCACAAATAGGCAGAGAGGTAGGCAGAGAGAGAGGGGGAAGCAGGCTCCCTGCTGAGCAGAGAGCCTGATGCGGGGCTCGATCCCAGGACCCTGAGATCATGATCTGAGCTGAAGGCAGAGGCTTTAACCCACTGAGCCACCCAGGCGCCCCTAAGAGTGACATTTTGATAATCACACCCTCCAGAATGAGGATCTCAAAGAACATCCCCAAACATCAGAATCAGAGAGGGTCCTTCTTCCTTGGCTGTGCCCATTCAGTAGCAGCCTGGTGTCTCTGTACCCTTGTGAGAATGGCTATCCTCAGGTGCCACTCACTGCTGTACACTTTTTCTTTTTTAAAAAGACTGTATTTTTAAGTAATCTCTACATCCAGTATGGGGCTCGAACTTACAACCCCAAGATCGAGAGTCACATGCTCTACTGAGCCAACCAGGCACCCTCACTTTTAATTTTAGCCACATCATGCTATGTCATGCCTCATGCTTTTGTTCACGCAGCTCCATCAGCCTGGAGTGCTTTCCCTTCTCCATTCCACCTGGCAGATGACGACTCATACCTCACGATACATCAGGGCAAAAAATAGATTATTGTATCAGGCGTATCTGGCTGCTTGTCTGGAATAGAGAGAGAGCGGACTCCGACCTTATCCTTACACAAATAAAATTCCAGATGGATTAAAGGCTTAAAATGTAAAAAGTAAAATATTGAAAATCTGGCAAGACAAATGAGGATGCAGTACGAGCACATACCTACCAGAATGGCTGGTGAAAAAGTCAGATACGACTACGTACTGGGTAGATATAGAGCAATGTCTCTTGTGTTACTGACCAGGGTGTAATTGATACAACCACTTTGGAAAACTGTCAGTCTCTATAAAAGCTGAGGATACACATACTCTGTGACCCCAAAATTAAGCTCTTGGGTGAATATACAACAGAAATGCAGACCTAAATTCACCAAAAATATGTACAAGAGGGGACCCTGGGTGGCTCAGTTGTTAAGCGGCTGCCTTCGGCTCAGGTCATGATCCCAGGGTCCTGGGATTGAGCCCCACCTCGGGCTCCCTGCTCAGCTGGAAGCCTGCTTCTCCCTCTCCCACTCTCCCTGTTTGTGTTCCCTCTCTCACTGTGTCTCTGTCAAATAAATAAATAAAATATTCAAAAAATATGTACAAGAATGTTTGTAGCAGCACTGTTTGTAGTAGCCCCAAATTGGAAGCAATACCCAAATGCCTATCAATAATAAAACAAATTTAAAAAGTAGTCCAACGAGTAAAAAAGTAGTAAAGTATGGTACACTTACATGAAGGAATGCTGCGCAGCAATGAGAAAGAATGAACTACGTGAATGAATCTTGCAAACATAATGTGCATTAAAGAAGTTAGACCCACAAGAGTACATATGGGTGATTCATTTGAATAGAATTGAAACACTAGCCTATGATGTTAGAAGTCAGGGTAGAGGTTAATTTTTAGGAAGGGTCATGACTGGAAGGAGCACGAAGGAACTTCTAGGGTGCTGGAGATGTTATGTTTCTTGATCTGGGTCCCAGCTACAGGAGTGCGATCGCCTTGTGAAAAATCATGGATCCATAAAGATATATGCACTATTTCATAAGTATGTTATACTTTGACAAAAATTTTTTTAAATTAAAAAAAATTTTTTATTTTTTAATTAACACATAATGTATTATTTTCCCCAGGGTACATGTCTGTGAATCCTCAGGCTTACACATTTCACAGCACTTACCATAGCACATACCCTCCTCAATGTCCATAACCCAGCCGCCCTATCCCTACCCGCTCCTACCCCCCAGCCACCCTCAGTTTGTTTCATGAGTTTAGGAGTCTCTTATGGTTTGTCTCCTTCCTGATCCCATCTCGTTTTGTTTCCCTCTCCACCCCCCCACAACCCCCCACCCTGCCTCTCGAATTCTTCATATCAGAGAGATCATATGATAATTGTCTTTCTCTGATTGACTTATTTTGCACAGCATAATACCCTCTAGTTCCATCCACGTCGTTGCAAATGGCAAGATTTTATTTCTCTT
>CM052896.1:27341215-27359393 GCA_028534135.1 Potos flavus | reverse complement strand
GGTTCAATCCCCGGCAACGCATCTGAGGGAAGTGTAGCCCGCATTCTGCAGGGAGGTAAATGTCCTCCTATGGTCCAGCTCATGCCGTAGGTGAGGGGCCTGTGCAGACACAAGGGGCCCTTGGTAATCAAGGCCTTTCTGCAACTCTTCCCACTCCCAACTTGGTGACTCCCAGAATAATCCTTGTGCCTTTCCTGACAGGGGCTAAATAAAACTTTGGAATTTGGCCTCTTTCCTCCCACCCACCAGACGAACTGTTCCCTAACGTCGTATCTTGGTAATTGTGCTTCTGGGTCTTACACCTCCTTTATCCTGGCTTAGAGCTACTTACTTTTCTAAGCACAAGTGGGTGAGAAAGTTCAGGAAGCAGAGTGTCCAGAGAGGGCTGCAGCTCCTGACAATGGAAGTGTTTTTGTAGGTGGAGGTAAATTTAGGTGCTAGACTGATTTTTCCCTCCCAATGGCCTCTGGGCCAAGTCAGACAGCTGAGACAAACCCCACTGAACAATGGGCAAAGGATAATGACTGGACAACCTATTAAGCAAGGAAAAAAAAAGGAGTATTTGAAAAGATGCTCGAACCACATTAGTAATCAAAGATATGCAAATTAAAGTAACAATGAAAAATTACTTTTTCCATGTTCTACTGGCAAAAAGAGAAGGCAAGTAATACCAAGTGTTAGCAAGAATGAGAGAAGGGTAAAATCGGCATCACTCGGGAGAGTGTTGAACCACCAGACCCCATACTCGCTCTGCCTGCAGACACAGAGAGAAGGTGTGGCCGCATGTTCCTTCCTGCTGACCTTGGGGCACCTGCGCCTAAAAACCTATGAGCTGTGAAGGTCCAGGGCCACCATGCAGAGAGATGACTTTGCTGACTGTGGAGGAGGGAGAGGGCGGGGCTCACTGTGGCTGGAAGAAGGCTTCCCAAAAGATTGTGACAGGAAACCTAGGCTAGATGGGCCGCTAGAAGCCAGGTGTTGGTCTTACTGAGGGGAGGGAGAGTGGTCACCAGGTGGCTTTGTGCCATTTAAGGTCCACTCGAGCTCCAGCTCAGGCCTATTCTCAGCCCCCTGAGACCTACAGGAAAAAGTGGTTTGAACGCAGGTCCAGACGACACCAGGACCTCTGGTAAGGAGAGAGAACAGGGTGAAGGGCAGACCATGCAGGAAGCCCTTCATCTGGCTGTGGTCAGAGAGGAAGAAGATCTCGGGAGCAGGTGGAGCCTGGGGACACTGACACATAGGTAGGATGAGGGGTGATAAGGGCCACCAAACTTCATGACAGGAATAAAGACAGACTACAAGAGACCATGAAAAGGTGTTTCCCCCCCCCCCCATGATGTATTAAAGACTAACCAGTATTTAAATGTGATTGAGATTAAAAATTCTGTTACTGTGAATTAAACATCAAACTAAAATATGTGTGCCTCCAAGTCTGATGTTTATTCAGGAAAAAGCCAAGAAGTTTGCCCAAGAGCATAGAGTGTCCGTCCAACCTTCCTTTGTTGTTTGTAAAGGCTGTTTCCTTGACTGAAAGATTGCGCCGGCCTTCTCATGTACCTGCTGATGCAGAAGCAGCCATAAGCTTTACGAAAGGGAGAGCCACTCCCCTTGAAGAGGCATTTCTGACCTCGGTAAGATTTGTATGGGACACAGGACATTCAGAGCATGGCTTCAGGTCAGATGTTAGGATTTCAAGGACCAGTGGGAAAAATTTTCTTAAAAAGAGGTAATACTAGGTTAAAATGTATATTTTTTTCAAGTAGGAACATGAAACAACGTCCCATTACCTCATGAAAAACAGGAAGGACATCACCTAAGAATAAAGGACAGCCCTTTGAACAGAACACATTACACTTTAGGTGAGAATCCAGACTGAGTCTCCACTATTGTTCATGTCCACCTGGAGCAGGATTCGGCATTTGATTACCTCCCCCAAAGGTCAGATAGGACTCCACAGATCATTAGCAAGTGATGTGATCTTTACTGGTGAGTTGGTAAAACCATGGGATGGAGGGTAATCCTGTAAACTGCAAGACAGACTAAAGTCAAACACCCCTTGGTCATCTCTGTCCTACCCCTGAATCTCTCTTTGGTGACCAGATGCCTCACATCTATCTCATCAGTCCCCATGTTGCCTCTACCCTTCTCTGACTTCCGGAAAGTTTGAGATAGACACTCAAATGCCAACTTATTGCTTTATAATATTAAAAAGGAGACAGCAGGCTCAAAATGGAGTTGCTTGTGCTAAACGCTATGTCAGCAAATCAAGACTTAATACCTAATCCAATTGCAGGTTCAACCTCCCAGAAATGTAACCTTTAACCAGTCAACATGGAATTACCTGGTCAGCACTAGTGAGGTAATCCACCTGTTAGAGCCTTCTGGTCCCCTTGGGAGGGTGACCTTACCTGAAATTCTTGCCAATAATTCTTGCTAATAATTTCCTTTTTCTGCCCCCTTTCTGCCTTTAAAAACATTTCCTTTTCTATAGCTGGGCAGAGCTCCTTCCTATTTGCTAGGTGGGATGCTGCCCGATTCATGAATCCTTGAATAAAGGCAATTTGATCTTTAAATTTATTCTGTTGAATTTTTGTCATTTAACAGATTTGCTGGCTCTGATGGGATCTGAAGTGAACATTATTCTTTTAAGTTTTAAATTCCAGTTAACATACAGTATAATATTAGTTTCAGGTGTACAATATAGTGATTTAGCACTTCCATACAACACCTGGTGTTCAGGCACCTGGGTGCTCAGTTGGTTAAGCAACTGCCTTCGGCTCAGGTCATGATCGCGGAGTCCCAGGATCGAGTCCCACATCGGGCTCCCAGCTCTACGGGGAGTCTGCTTCTCCCTCTGACCTTCTCCCCTCTCTTGCTCTTGCTCTCTCTCTCTCTCTCAGATGAATGAATAAAACCTTCAAAAAAAAAAATTAACACCCGGTGCTCATCACAAGTGCCCTACTTAATGCCCATGACCTGTTTCACCCACTCCTCCCCTCTGGTAACCACCAGTGTGTTCTCTATAGTTAAGAGTCTGTTTCTTGGGTTGCCTCTCTCTCTTTCTTTCCCTTTGCTTATTTGTTTTGTTTCTTAAATTCCACATATGAGTAAAATCATATGGTATTTGTCTTTCTCTGACTGACTGATTTTGCTTAGCATAATACTCTCTACCTCCATCTGTATCATTGCAAATGGCAAGATTTCATTCTTTTTGATGGCCGAGTAATGTTCCATTGTGTATATACACCACTTCTTCTTTATCCATTCATCAGTCAGTGGACACTTGGGCTGTTTTCATAATTTGGGTATTGGAGATAATGCTGCTATAAACATCAGGGTGCATGTATCCCTTTGAATTAGTATTTTTGTATCCTTTGGGTAAATACCTAGTAGTGCAATTGATGGATTGTAAGGTAGTCCTACTTTTAATTTTTTGAGGAACCTCCATACTGTTTTCCAGAGTGGCTATACCAGTTTGCATTCCCACCAACAGTGTGAGAGGGTTCCACTTTCTCTGCATCCTCACAAACACCTGTTGTTTTATGTGTTGTTGATTTTAGCCATTCTGACAGGTGTGAGGTAATGTCTCATTGCAGTTTTGATTTGCATTTCCCTGATGATCAATGATGCTTAGCATCTTTTCATGTGTCTATTGGCCATCTGTATGTCTTCTTTGGAAAAATGTCCATTTGTGTCTTCTGCCCATTTTTTAATTGGATTATTTGTTTTTTGGGTATTGAGTTTTATAAGTTCTTTATAGATCTTGGATACTAACCCTTTATCAGATATGCCATTTGCAAATATCTTCTCCCATTCCATAGGTTGCCTTTTAGTTCTGTTGATTATTTCCTTCACTGTGCAGAAGCTTTTTATTTTGATGTAGGCCCAATAGTTTATTTTTGCTTTTGTTTCCCTTGCCTCAGGAGACGTATCTAGAAAGAAGCTGCTATGGCTGATGTCAAAGAGGATGCTGCCTCTCTTCTCCTCTAGGATTCCGATGTTTTCAGGTCTCACATTTAGGTCTTTCATCCATTTTGAATTTATTTTTGTGTCTGGTATAAGAAAGTGGTCCAATTTCACACTTTTGCATGTTGCCATCCAGTTTTCCCAACACCATTTGTTGAAGAGACTGTCTTTTTTCCCATTCGATATTCTTTCTTGCTTTGTTGAAGATTAATTGACCATATAGTTATGAGTTCATTTCTGGGTTTTCTATTCTGTTCTATTGATCTATATGTCTATTTTTGTGCCAGTACCATATTATTTTTATCACTACAGCTTTGTAATATAATGTATTTTAAAAGATTTTATTTTTACATAATCTCTACACCCAATGTGGGGCTCAAACTCACAACCCTGAGATCAATAGTTGCATGTCTAGCCAGGTGTCCCTGTAATAGAACTTGAAGCCTGGAATTGTGATGCCTCCAGCTTTGCTTTTCTTTTTCAAGGTTACTTTGGCTATTCGGGATCATTGTGGTTCCATAAAAATTTTAGGATGGTTTATTCTGGCTCTGTCAAAAATGCTGTTGGTATTTTGATAGGGATTGCATTAAATGTGTAGATTGCTTTGCATAGCATAGACATTTTAACAATATTTGTTCTTCCAATCCATGAGCATGGAAGTTCTTTCCATTTCTTTGTGTCATCTTCACCATCTTTCATCAGTATTTATAGTTTTCAGAGTACAGGTCTTTCACCTCTTTGATTAGGTTTATTCCTAGGTATCTTACTGGTTTTGGTGTAATTGTAAATGTGATTGATTCCTTAATTTCTCTTTCTGCTGCTTCATTATTGGTGTATAGAAATGCAACAGATTTCTGTATGTTGATTTTATATCTAGTGACTTTACTGAATAGGCGTATCAGTTCTAGCCATTTTTTGGTGCTGTCTTTTGGGTCATCTATATATAGTATCTGGTCATCTGCATATAGTGAAAGATTGACTTCTTCCTTGCCAATTTGGATGCCTTTTATTTCTTTTTGTTGTCTGATTGCTGTGGCTAGGGCTTCTAGTATTATGTTAAATAACAGCGGTAAAAATGGACATCCCTGTCTTATTCCTGACAGGAATGATGATATTAGGATGATATTAGTTGTGGGTTTTTCATGTTGAGGTATGTTCCCTCTTAAACCTATTTTATTAAGAGTTTTTTTTTTTTTATCATGAATGGCTGTTGTACTTTGTCAAATGCTTTTCCTGCATCTATCGAAATGATTATATGATTCTTGTTCTTTCTTTTATTAATGTGGTGTATCATGTTGATTGATTTGTGAATACTGAACCACTCCAGCAACCCAGGAATAAATCTTACTTGATTGTGGCGACTGATTTTTTTTTTTAAGATTTTATTTATTTATAAAACAGAGACAGCGAGAGAGGGAATACAAGCAGTGGGAGGGGGAGAGGGAGAAGCAGGCTTCCCGCCGAGCAGGGAGCCTGATGCGGGGCTGGATCCCAAGACCTTGGGATCATGACCTGAGCTGAAGGCAGACGCTTAATGAATGAGCCACCCAGGCACCCCGTGAATGATTTTTTTAATGTATTCTTGGATTTGGTTTGCTAGTACTTTATTGAGAATTTGGCATCCATGTTCATCAGGGGTACTGGCCTATAGTTGTGTCTTTTAGTGGAGTCTCTATCTGCTTTGGTATCAGAGTAATGCCAGCCTCCTAGGATGACTTTGGAAGTTTTCCTTCCTCTTCTATTTTTTGGAATAGTTTGAGAAGAACAGGTATTAACTCTTCTTTAAATGTTTGCTAGAATTTGCCTGTGAAGCCATCTGGCCCTGGACTTTTGTTTTTTGGAAGTTTTTTGATTACTGATTCAATTTCTTTGCTGGTTGTTGGTCTGTTCAAATTTTCTATTTCTTCCTGTTTCAGTTTTGGTAATTTATATGTTTCTAGGAATTTATCCATTTCTTCTAGGTTGTCCAGTTTGTTGGCATATTGTTTTTCATAATTTTCTCTCATAATTGGGATCTGAGGTAAACTTTTAATGATGTTTGGGGACAATGGGAAACACAGGTGTACTGGTGAAGCCCTTTTTCAGTTCTTGTCTTTCTCTCTGTTTCTCATTTTCCTCTTGATTCAGAGCCCCACTGTCTTTGTCTTGATCTCTCAATCTAATTGGCTTTCCAGTCCAGGGCTTAGTGAGTCAGCTTGAGTTGATAGACAGTTCCATTTGAAACCTGAGTCCCTCACCCTTGGTTCAGTCTGCAATTCCTTGGCTATTTGGAGTCACTTTCCTCAAACAATGAATCATGGAACACTACATCAAAAAACTAATGGCGACTAACATAACATAATAAAAAAAATAAAACAATGACACACTTTAAGAAAAAATAAAGATTTTATTTATTTATTTGAGAGAGAGAGGGAACACAAGCAGAGGGAGGGCTGGAAGGAGAAGCAGGCTCCCTGCTGAGCAGGGAGCCTAACTCGGGGCTCTATCTCAGGACCCTGGGATCATGACCTGAGCCGAAGGCAGATGCTTAACCCAATGAGCCACCCAGGTACCCGTAGTCATAGTTCTCAAATTAAACAAAGAGGATGAGATGCCTCCTTTAACTGGCATGTGGAAGCCTCCAAAAGGCTTCAAAATTCAAAAATAGTTTTTTTTAAGGATTCTCTGTGAAAGACTAGTAAAAAATTAAAGACATAAAAGGGGGACGCCTGGGTGGCTCAGTCAGTTAAGTGTCTGCCTTTGGCTCAGGTCATGATCCCAGAGTCCTGGCATCGAGTCCCGCATCGGGCTCTCTGCTCAGCGGGGAGCCTGCTTCTCCCTCTGCCTGACTCTCTGCCTGCCGCTCCCCCTGCTTGTGCTCACTCTCTCTCTCTCACGAATAAATAAAATCTTAAAAGAAAAAAAAAGACACAAAAGGTACCTAAATGAAAGACTGTAAGATGGGTTCAACAGCTTCTCCTCCCATGCCTCCTTTATTTGAGCACTCTTTCTAGCAATCCCCAATTTGAATCACCTTCACACCATAAATAAAGTCCACCAAGGCCCCACAGATACCCCCATATCTACTCTCAAGGGAGGGCCTCCACAGGGACTCCATCCAGAGTTGACAAGACCCTGAGGAATTTTCTGGTAAGTGGTTAAATTATTCCCTTAAACAGCGAAGGGGAAACAAAAATTAAAATTAATAATAAAAAAAAACAACCCTTCCAAATTCAGGCAAATATTGAAGCTACACTTACTTTAAAACCCACTCAGAACCTGTAGATGGGAATCTGGCAAAACTGTCAGAAGTGAGCTAAGGGTGAGGATTCTTACCAGAGTCAGGTCTCCCAGATCTCTGTCTACAATACTCAGGGGAGAGAGAAAAATAAATTATCTCTTCCACCCTTTTTGGGGACTATTCTTACATCTAAGGTGGGGGGAAGCGTATTCAATACTGCCAGAAATGTTCGCTGTTTGTGTTGGCTCAAAACCTACGAGGTTTTAATAAATTTTTTATTAAAAATAATTAAAAAATTTTTTTATTAAAAATGTTTAATAAATAAATATTTATTTATTTGACAGAGAAACACAGCGATAGAGGGAAGACAAGCAGGGGGAGTGGGAGAGGGAGAAGCAGGCTTCCCGCTGAGCAGGGAGCCAGATTCAGGGCTCCATCCCTGGACCCTGGGATCATGACCTGAGCCGAAGGCAGCTGCTTAACGACTGAGCCACCCAGCACCCCTGTGACAAGACATTTAAAAGACATTTTTAAGTAGCTCTGTAGTCAAAAGTTGGCCAAATTGGGAGCTGGTATTCAGAGACTAATAGAAATTTTGTTAGGCCTCCTCCCCTAAGCTAAAATGAAACGATGTGCCCGGGGAGAAAGGAAAACTGGAAGCCTTTTTAAAAGTATTTAAAAAAGATGACGTCATTAAATGGACAGCACAACCTACACCATCATTTCAGTCGCACCTGCTTGAAAGATCGAGAGCAACTGTTCTTATCTCACAAATCTCTGCAAAACTAGAAATGTGGCTTTAGAGGCAATGCAAAGTTCACCCATTCCTTGTCACCACTCCCCAAACCTCCCCTTTTTATCTTGAAATGCTTGTAAGTATTGGCCTTGGGAAACCAAACTCCTTCTTGGAGGAACTTGCATTCTTACTGTCTGATCCCTGTGAGAACCCTTATCTAGACCAACCCCAATTCCTAAGACTGAAAAAAAAAGTGGGGTGCAGGGTGGGGGGAAAAGAGACTATTTTTTATTTAATAATAATAATAATAAAAAAAAACAATACAAACTGCTCCACAGCCTCCATGAGATTACTTGTCAAGGACAAATACAGATCTTAAGGGTTTTCTGCACAAATGTTAGTAGTAAAAAGTTTTAGTCATGAAAACTATAAGGTCTCTGCGTCTGTATGTTTTATGTGCGTCTGTATATATGGGTTGTGGATGCGTGATAGTATTTTCTACCTCCAGATGGTATTGCAAAAATTAATTTATGAAAGCGCCCTGTTTAATTGGCTTAAAGAAAATTAAGTGCTCATATAAATTAAATTCTCAAAAATGTAATAGAAACTAACCCAAATTAATTTTAGGGAAAATATTTGGTGTTAAAGTTGAAGTTTGTTAGTTTAATTAAAATAGACGTACCTTCAGAGTTATATTTATCAACGCTGGTAAACATTTAATGTTTATCAATGTTAAAAATAATGCAGACATGCAACTTCTATTCTAAAAAAGTTCATGTTATCTCTTACAAAATTTATTAGTAAAGAAAAGCTTGGGGCAATGGCTGACTTGGTCTAATGTCTCATGAAGATTTCACGGGTAATCTAAACATATAAAGAACAAGAAAATTAAATAGATGTAAGTAGGATAAAAAAGTTCTAGGTAAACTTTTAAAATAGTTTCCTCAAATATTTTTGGTAGCCCCAAACCTTAAAGTTTGGGAAAGTTAAATGATGAGTTAAGTTCAATTCATTGAATATTCAGATCATTTCCAAATAACATAATGAAACATTAGTTACTGAACATAGGCTTATCTACTTTTGACTTCTTATTAAAGAAGAACTGTTGGGGCACCTGGATGGCACAGTCGGTTGGGCATCTGACTCTTTGTTTCCGCTCAGGTGATGATCTCAGGGTCGTGGGATCAAGCCCCAGGTCAGGCTCCGTGTTCAGCATAGAGTCTGTTTGAGATTCTCTCTCCCTTTCCTCTGCCCCTCCTGCTTGTGCTCTCTCTCTGAAATAAATAAATAAATAAGTATTTAAAAAAAAGGACTGTTGGTAAACATGTGCCATGTTGAAAGATTGTATTGTAAGTGTATGCTTCTAAAAATTATGAAATGCATTCATAGATTTGCCAATCTAAAGAATACTAATGTAACAGTTCGCAATTGTTTACTTCTCAGTTTTCACTAGAAATTAAGGTTTCTAAGGGTCACATATTCTAGCTAAGATATGTGGTTACAGCTATTAGAAATCGTAAGGAAAATAACCTCTGTATACAAGCAAAGTAGAATGAATGTGTTTTGATCAAAGAAGGTACAGAGAATGAAGATACATTTTTGTTTAGAAAAAAATAATATTGTGCTAAAATGACATCGGTTATTTCAAAATGAGAAAGAGGAAAAATATAGGACAAAATTTGAAAGTCGTAGAAGGTTTATGGAAAAAAAATCTTTAGAAAGGAATTTTATGTGTAGTCAGAACTGGCTAAGATTAAAATAAATTTAAGTAAATGAGTTTTAATATGAAAAGTAAGGTGGGGCAAAATAAGAATTTGGTTTCTTTCTGTTAAATGGATGAAGTTTTCTTGGACTATTAGTCTGCTCTTGACAAGAGATTGTAAAAGATTTTTCTTTACCTGTTAAAGTTGTCTGCCTACAAAAAAAAAAATAATAAAGTAGTCTGCCTACAAAACAAGGATTCTGTGTTTTGTCAAAATAATATTTTGTGTTGATTTTATCAAGTCTTTGATTACCCTAAAAAATCTTCTCTATTAAATGATCTAAGGATTTTTAAAATTTATTTCTACTTTTAATTTTTTAAAAGGTTTGACTTAAATTTTAGTTAGTTAACATGCAGTGTAATATTAGTTTCAGGTGTACAATATAGTGATTCAACACTTCCATACATCACCCGGTGCTCATCACAGCAAGTACACTCCTTAATCTCCATTCTCTATTACACCTATCCCCCCACCATAACCATCGGTTTGTTCTCTATAGTTAAGAGTCTATTTCTTGGTTTGCCCCTCTCTCTTTTTTTCCTTTTGCTCATTTGTTTTGTTTCTTAAGTTCCACATGTGAGTGAAATCATATGGTATTTGTCTTTCTCTGACTTACTTCACTTAGCATAATACTCTCTAGCTCCATCTACATTGTTGCAAATAGAAAGATTTCATTCTTTTTTTTTTTTTTAAGATTTTATTTATTTATTTGACAGAGAGAGAGAGATCACAAGTAGGCAGAGAGGCAGGCAGAGGGAGAGGGGGAAGCAGGCTCCCTGCTGAGCAGGGAGCCCAATGTGGGGCTCGATCCCAGGACCCTGAGATCATGACCTGAGCTGAAGGCAGAGGCTTAACCCACTGAGCCACCCAGGCGCCCCCATTTTTTTTTTTAAACAGCTGTTTAACTTACTGTATTTGGCTGTGTAGTCTTTAATTGTCACTATGGTTAAGTGGATAACTAAGTATTTTTTCACAATCTGATCGTATTTGACCGAGTGTTTTGAAATTTCTTTGATATTTTTGACAGACTTCCCACAAATCAAATTCTAAATGAAGACTTTTTGACTTCAAGTTATCTTTAGGACTTTTCAGAGGGTCCTTGGAATATCTCAAAAGATTTGTTCTTTCTTCTTATAAAAAGGGAGAAACTAATTAGATGTACTTGGTATGTTAAATTACATGGGTAGCATTATCAAATAAAAAGTAATCAAATAAAAAGTAATACTACTAAACCTTCTTTATGTTGTATTTGTATAAATAGATGTTATAACTATTCCAGAAATTGTATAAAATTCTGGAAATCTGATATTGCTCTTATAATGTTATAAGACATAATTCCAGTTATTATCTTAAATTGTTGTGTGTCACAAAAATAACCAAATTTCCCTTTCAATTCCATTATAATGAACTCTCATAAGATCTTTAATAGTGGACATTTAAAAAATTTCCTGTAATTTACAGTTATTATTTACTCTGATACTTTTGCAGAAGTGTTCCTGCATTAAGTGCTTCATTTTTAAGGAGATTCAGGGAGTTTTCTGACAACTTTAAGTTATCAATACAAGTTTCTGATAACAAATACACGTTCTAATAACTTTAAGATTATAAAACTGAACTGGGTAAGAATTTTTACAATGAATGGAAAAACTGGATTCAAGTAGAACAAATATTAATTACATGTGACTGAAAAAGGCGAATAATTGCAACTTTTATGTTTGAAACATTGCTGGTTCTTTAATGTTTTGTTTTCCAGATTTTAGGCAACCTTTTTCTTTTTTTCTCTTAAGCTATCAGCAATTTGGTAAGATACGTCTTTGTGAATAAAGATGAAACATTTGCTTTTTCTCCCTACATGATCCCTCCAGAATTTAGAAACTCTCGAGTATTCTTTTCATGGCAATAGAGTTATTTACATAAGTTCAGTGAGAATGTGTTCCTCTTGCAACAGGATACAATTATTGTGTTATATTGGTGAAATATTAGCTATGTTATATCGGTGAAATATTGGCTAGTTTTGACTAGAATGTCATATTTGAGATAGATATACATAGACTCATATATGACCAGACAATTTAAAGGAACTAAGGTTGACTTTACAGAACCAATAAAGCCCCTTGGAAAAATCAACCTCATACTTTGATTACAAGGTTCCACCAAAGCAGTCTTAAAAAGAGCTTATATGGTCAGTCACTATCCTTGCTACACTCATGTAAATAATCAGGCCAAGTTTAATACAAACAAACTAGTTTTACCACAATTATCTTTGATAAAAAATGAGGTTAATCGTAGAGAGAAAAAATTGTTTGCTTCTTTGCCTATATTAGATTCTGATCTTGTTAATTGCCCTATGAGGTTTTGTTATATACGGGTAAACTGGACTAGATCATAAAGTCATCTAGTTTCCTAAAAAAAATCTGGCTACAAATCTCCAAACTAATGTTTCCAATTTTCTTCTACCTTTCTGATTTGGAATCACTAAGAACAAAGACTCCCCTTCAATCTACTTGAAAGGTACTGTACCAGGTCCTCCTTACTACCCAGGTGACAGTCAAACTTCAGGAACTTGATCCTTAGATACACATCTCACTGCTAAAGAAGGCTCTACTTGACATCTGGTTTTGGCACAAACAATGGTGACCTCCAAATCAAATTGATGAGGAAGAGAACGAGAGAAGTAACTGACATGAAGGTAGATTGCTTTCACTCAAGATGCTGGATCAAGACTTCATATTTTAACTAAACACGGAAGTTTTTCTTCTTCTTTTTCTTTCCTTTACACTGGCCTGGAAAGATAATGCCATCATCTGTGTCTCCTCGGCCAATACTAAGGGGAGGGGATAGCCCTTCCCTCTCAGGCTGCTGAATTTGTGATAAAAAATGGCCATCTTTCTATTAACAGTGCCATCTTAGCAAGAATGGTTTGTGCCCAACAGTGTTGTCTTTGTCTGTGGTGATCCTCATTCTCCTTGGGTCTATGAATGCCTAGATGGCTGGCATATAACCAGGCAATGCATCTTTGGTTATCTAGTTGTGCCCTTAACTTTCCACAAACAAACTAACCCACCTTATTGGTTGACTCCCTTGGATTTACATCGTCAAGCTAGAAAGGAATTACCAGGAGGCATTCACAGCCACACTTTCCTGGTTAGGAATAAATGTAAACAAGAATACTATCAGAAATCCCTCCTTAACTCTTGAGAATATTGCATAAACCTCTGCTAAAATGAAAGCTGCCCCTCCAACATCTTTAGACACTCTGGCCAAGATCGTTCTTGAGAATAGCATTGCCCTTGATTATCTTTTAGCTGAGCAAGGAGGTGTCAGTGCTGTGGCCCAGACTACCTGCTGCACCTTCTGGGAAAATGGAAACACAGTTACATAAGATTACTGAGCAAGCCACTTGGCTTAAAAAGGTGATTCCTTCCACAAGGTCTTTCTTTGACTGATTTGATTGGTTTGGGTCTTGGGGACCATACCTCTGAAGTGCACTCCAAATACTGGAGTTACCCAGCTTATAGTAATCATAGTAATCTCCCTGTATGTTTTATTCTTTCAAAAGTTTTAGATGTATGTTTGCAGCTGCTAACCACCAAGCAAATGATCTGCCTTAAACTGGAACAGTCTAAGGAACGAAGAGGACCAACTTAAAGATCATGAACCTGAAGTCATGACAGAGATTAAGCAAAAACATCATGACCTGTGACCACCACACGGAAGATCGACATAAGCTCCTGGAACCACAGAGCAGTAGCTGAGAATGATGCCGATGCCTTAAATTTTGATCACATCTCTGAGTTAGGGTGAAAGTCTGATCAAAAGAGAGGAATTGTTAAAAGGGAGACAGCGGGCCCCAAATGGAGCCACTTGTGCTACATCCATGTCAGCAAACCAAGGCTTAATAACTAACCTAATGGCAGTTTCAACCACTCAGAAATTCGACCTTTAACCAGTCAACACGGGTCAGCATTAGTGAGTGATCTGCCCAATAGACTCCCTCTGTCCTCTCAGGAGGGGGTCTTGGCCAGAACAATGCATTCTTTGCTAAGATTTCCTTTTTATGTGTCTTCTTTCCACCTTTAAGAACCTTTCCTTTTCTACAGCCTGCAGAGCTCCTTTCTATTTGCCAGATGGGATGCTGCCTGATTCATGAATCGTTGAATAAACCAATTTGATCTTTAAATTTACTCAGTTGAATTTTTGTTGTTCGACAATAATAAAAATTTGCAGACCTAGGGGAGTGAAATAGTTGAAATCTGGAATCTAGATGTCTCAGCATTCCAGCCTTCTAGGCTGCTCTTTCCATTAAAACAAGGTTTCCATCCCAACGAGCTGTGGGAAAAACCGTGCTGTGCCCTTGGGGTGTTGGTGCAGGGATGGGGTGGTGGGGAAGGCTGCATTCCTCACTCTTTGCTCCCTGCCTTTTTCCTTAGGCTCCTGACTTTCCCCTTCTTTCCAAAGGCTATCTCCTGGGATAGGTCCAAAATTCCTGTGAGTTTATTACACAGTGCAATTTAGCTTCCTCATTGTCTCATTCTTCCTTTCCAAAGCAGCCCTGGGGCCTCCCTCTGCATAATTAAAAGATCCATTAAGGTGTTTTCCTAAACAAAAGAGCAGCTTTCTCCCTCAGAGGAATTCTGTCATCCTCTTAGGACTCCTAGTGGGGACTGCAGTCAGATTTTAAAATAATAACACACACACACACACACACACACACACACACACACACACACACACGAGAGAGAGAGAGAGAGAGAGAGAGAGAGAGAGAGAGAGAGAGAGAGAGAGAGAGAGAGAGAGAGAGAGAGAGAGAAATGTATTAGGGCATCTTTACCCTATGTTCCATGGACAGGTGAAACAAATCCTACCAGGGAGCTGCTGGGATGAATTTACCAGGACTAATAAGGCACACGTGGCTAGCATTCCTCCCCACACAACCCTCCTGGGCCCTGTGTCCCCTTTTGGAACCCTTTTCTAGTCTCCCTTTGGGACTGACCCAAAGGCAAATGAGTGCCCGGCCCTGGGTGTGGCCCCCTCACATTTGGGGGATTTTCCACTTATCTGGAAAGGCTGGTCTCAGAGCTTAACTAAGTTATTGTTGGTGCCTCATGATAGCACCCAAGTGTTGACAGTTTGACACCTGTGTTCAGCAAGAGGCATCAGATATGGTTCTAAAAGTTAAAGGAATCAGAGAAATTTTGGAGTTTTAGAAATCTGAGGCATTTATTGAAGTTGGGAGGCAATTAAGTAACCAGCAGCCCTTGCATGTCTCCTTAGACTGGTAGGTTGTAAGATGCTCCTGTAGGGGAAGAAAAAATTTTTTATACCCTCTTAGGTTCTGTGGCTGGCTTAAGAATTAAACTGACATAAGACAGAATAACAGGAGAAAAAGCATATAAATTGATGTAATATTTTTATGTGCACATGGGAATCTTCAGAAGGAAAATAAAGACCTGAAGAAGCCATTAAGCCCCAAAGCTTACATGCCTTTTTACACGAAGAACAATAAATTGTGGGATGTGACAAGACAAAGGGGCTTGGGCTAGGGGCAGTAAATTGTGGGACAGTGAGTGGAAATTATATGGGGAAAACGAATGGAAGATAAGGGTTATATTTGTAGGTTTGTTTGCACAGTTCCATTTCAATGTCAACTCCCAGGCTCTGCTGATAAGAATGTTCCTTTCCTGGTGCAGGAGGGCACCTTTCTCAGGGTAAGTTTTATATCCTGCTTTTAGGTAGAAAGGGGAGGGCAGAGAGTGCTTCCTATAGCTGTTGTTTCTCAAGTGCCTTCAGCTCAAAATAATCAATATGTCAAAGTAGCATATTTTTGGATGGCATGTTCTGAACCCCTTCACTCCTTTTGCTGCCATAAGAGGGGAATCATGGCCCCAGGTTGGTACCCACCATCCTCAGGGCTGGGGACTTCCTGACTATGAGACCTTCCTCTCTCTTCATGGTGGCCACAACACATATCTGCTCTTCTAGGGGAGTCTTCTCTTCAAAAGGCCTCTTTGGGCTGCTTGAGTTTGAGAAGTACATAGTTTGGGATGTTGTTAGCATTGAGAAGAGTGCGAATATTTGGGTGATGTCCAGCCAGAGGCTGCTTCTACCCTGTAAATATGGAAAGCCAATGGTAATGGTTAAAGCCTTGCAGGACACAATCACTCAGGGCCAGATTGAAGGGGAAATGAGGGTGGGGTGTGAGCAGCGTCCCTGGGGAGCCTGGTTACCAAGGCTGCAGGGGCATCAGTCCTTGGGGCCTGTCTTAGAGCAAGAGGGTGGGGGTTTGGGGTATACCGATCAAGCTTCCTGAAGGCTGGAGCTGGAGGCTTGGGGAGGGGGTTCTTGGAGAAACACTGGTTTCTAGCATGGGTCAGTCATCCCTTCCTTCTTCTATACCAACAGTCTTCATTTATCTGGAAAAAAAGCAGGTGGGGTGAGGGATGTGGGAGTGGGGAGCACTGAGTCTAGAACCTCTGCCCTTGCTTAAGTATACTAGGAGAGGGAAGGTGTTCAGGTCTCAGCCCTCTGCAGAGCACAAGAATCTGCCCACAGGGGACGATGTTCTTGCCCCTTGGGCTAGCTTAGCTGGAGTTGGTGGTGAGCAGTACCAACTGGACCCCTGCTTTTGACAGTGTTAAGGTGTCATCATTACTTTTGCGAGCTTAACAGGTATTTGTGTGTAATGGGGCTCCTTCCTTGAGCCAAAACAATGTCATTTCCAGAATTCAGGTGAGGCTAGATATTTCTGACAACCAAAGGGACATTGTCCTCTTTTGTGTGGACTGTGGTTTTTCGGGAAGAGTCCTAACCAAAGGGAAGAGGTGTTCGAGCCAAAGAGTTTGCCCAGTGGAGGCATTAAGGGGCAAAGCAGTTCTGGGTCCAGCCTTCGCTCTGTCTCCATCACCCACCCTCATGGGAGTCTCGATGCTAAGGCATGGGAGATGGGATCATGGGGATGGTCAGAACTGCAAAAGTCGTTTCTCTAAAATTCTGTAAGGCAGTGGCGCCCAAGCACCCTGCTCTGCATGCCTCCGACAGGGCACAGCATGGGAGGAAAGAGATTTGCCCCACTTTGCCCGGCCATGCGGCAGCTTTGCATCTAGGGGCAGGCTCTGGTTTCACAGTGACGGCTGGGGACCCAGTGGTACCCGGCAGAAGTGTGTCAGACAGGCAGTCCCTAAGAGAAGAGGACTAAATCTGCAGCTGTCATATAGCAACTGACCAGCTTCATCCATGAGCACATGTGGGTCACCTCCTGGGACTCCCAGAAACACTTGGGGGGATTTAGCAGGCGGCGAGGTCCTGCGTGTGAGCTAGGGAATTAGTGTGCCTACTGGTTTCTTCCTTCTTAGAGCGTGTCAGCAGCCTTGGAGTTATGTGAGAAGGAAAAGAAACCAGGTTTTCTGTTTAAGAAAACAAAACCCAGTTTTGTCCACAGACAGATTCTTCCAAGCAGCTGCTCTCTGGAAGGCTGGGCTTCCAGGTTCCTGCTGCATCAGTGTGCCCAGGGCTGGGAGGCGGCCTGGCAGGATTGGCGGTGACTGCGGTGTGGGCGGCTGGGGTCCTGGGGTCTGGATGCTGTGTGATCTGACCCTGCACTGCACAGACAGCCTGGCTCAGGCTCACAGGGGTTGGCTGCCGCCAGCACCGGCAATTCCTCAAGGTGAAAGCACTCTCCAGCGGGTCATTCCGGCTGTGTCTGAGTGGTTTTCTGTTCACAGAATCATTTATTTCTGGTGTCAGGGAGGCCCAGCGCAGCTTTTCTCACTGGCTGTAAATGCTCTGAGCACCATCGATTCCTCTGCTCCCATCCATGGAAATCTGCTGGAGCAGCAAGTCTGTGTCTGGGATTCCTGGTGGGAGTTGGGGGGAGGGGAGGGGTCAGGGCGGCTTTGGTTCCCTCCCTCTTGGCAGAGGCTGGTGGGGGTGGGGGAGGATGCTGAAGCCCCTGCAGGCCCCCTGGGGAGCAGCCTATTGGTTTGGACCCTGTGTTGGAGATTCCTGGCCTGCAGCTGGGGTGGGGTGGGGGGTGTGGCTAGCTGTACAGCCCTGGGCTCACAATGCCACCTGACACTTCTCCTGGAGTCTACCCCATCCCGGGGCCCCTGGGTGTCCCCCTGAGCCTCACTGAGGACTCTTTCAGAGCTCGTCTTCCTTCAAAGAAGTCCCAGATCTCCCTTTCCCCTCCTCCTGGCTTGCGCTGTGTGTGTGTGATTGGTGTGTGTCTTGCGGGCGCGCTTGCTCATGGCGCGTAGTGTGCGAGCGCCCGTGTCTGAGTGGGAGGTATTGGATGGGTGTCTATGTGTGCATGAGGGTGTCTGAGTGTGCACTTCTCTCAGCTCTCTCTTGCTCTTCTTAGTCCATTTCTGCCTGTCATCTGAGGATTTATGGAAAATCTCAGGGAGGAGGTGGTGGGCGTGGAGGGGACCTCAGATGCGGGTCTCTTTGCCCTCAGAGCCGCTCTGGAGACAGAGGGGGCAACGTTTCCCA
>CM052896.1:27321211-27334333 GCA_028534135.1 Potos flavus | reverse complement strand
ATATTTTGTCTGATATAAGGATTGCCACCTAGCTTTCTTTTGATGTCCATTAGCATGGTAAATTGTTTTTCACCCCCTCACTTTAAATCTGGAGGTGTCTTTGGGTCTAAAATGAGTCTCCTGCAGACAGCATATCGATGGGTCTTGTTTTTTTATCCATTCTGATACCCTGTGTCTTTTGATTGGAGCATTTACCCATTTACATTCAGGGTAACTATTGAAAGATATGAATTTAGTGCCATTGTATTGCCTGTAAGGTGACTTTTACTGCATATTGTCTCTGTTCCTCTCTGGTCTATGTTACTTTTAGGCTCTGTCTTTGCTTAGAGGACCTCTTTCAATATTTCCTGTAGGACTGGTTTGGTGTTTACAAATTATTTTAGTTTTTGTTGTCCCGGAAGCCTTTAATTTCTCCTTCTATTTTCAATTACAGCCTAGTTGGACATAGTATTCTTGGCTGCATATTTTTCTTGTTTATTGCTCTGAATATGTCATGTCAGTCCTTTCTGGCCTGCCAGGTCTCTGTGGATAGGTTTGCTGCCAATACAATATTTCTACCATTATAGGTTACAGACCTCTTGTCCTGAGCTGCTTTCAGGATTTTCTCTTTGTGTCTGAGACCTGTAAGTTTTACTATTAGATGACGGGGTGTTGACTTATTTTAACTGTTTTTGAGGGAGGTTCTCTGTGCCTCCTGGATTTTGATGCCTGTTTCCTTCCCCAAATTAGGGAAGTTCTCCACTATAATTTGATCCAATGTACCTTCTGCCCCCCTCTCTCTTTCTTCTTCTTCTGGGATCCCAATTATTCTAATATTGTTTTGTCTTATGGTATCATTTATCTTTTGAATTCTCCCCTCATGCTCCAGTAGTTGTTTATCTCCCCTTTTTTCTCAGCTTCTTTATTCTCCATCATTTGTTCTTCTATATCACTAATTCTCTTCTGTCTCATTTATCCTAGCAGTAAGAGCCTCCATTTTTTATTGTACCTCATTAATAGCTTTTTTGATTTCAACTTGGTTAGATTTTAGTTCTTTTATTTCTCCAGAAAGGGAATCTCTAGTATCTTCTATGCTTTTTTCAAGCCCAGCTTGTATCTTTATAATCATCATTCTGAACTCTAGTTCTGACATCTTACTAACGTCTGTATTGATTAGGTCCCTAGCAGTTGGTACTGCCTCTTGGTTTTTTTTGAGGTGAATTTTTTCATTTTGCCATCTTGTTCAGAGAAGAATAGATGAATAAGAGAACAAAATGCTAAAGGGGTAACAACGACCCCAGAAAAATATACACTAAACAAATCAGAAGAGACCCAAAACCGGGGGGAAAAGAAAGGAAAAAGAAAAAAAAAAAGATTAGGCTGGTGAATAGAACAGAGCCACACCTGATTTGGGGTGTACTTTAATCTGTTAGAAGAAACTGTCTCCCAAAATTTTAAAGAAAGTAAAACTTATATATATACACAAAAATCAGGGCAAATACAATGAAGGGATGGAATACGACTGTAAAGATGAAAATTTAAAAAGTCTTTAAAAAAAGAATTGTTAAGATAAGAAGTTGGTTGAAAAAAGAAAGAAAACAATTTTTTTAAAAAAAGGGAGAGATTGTGATCAGGCAGAGACTAGAACAGAGCCATACACTAGATTTAGGGTATATTTTGGTGTGTTAGAAGAAATTGTATCCCAAAATTTTAAAGAAAAAAAAACTTATATATACCAAAAAATAAGGTTAAATACAATGAAGGGACAGAATATGGCTGTAAAAATGAAAATTAAAAAAGATTTTAAAAAAGATATTGATAAGATGATGGTTAAAATAGGAGAGAGGAAAAATTCAAAAAATAATAGAAAAAGAAAAAAATAAAGAAAATTTAAAAAGTTACCTTTGAAAGACTAAAAAATCATGGGGAAAAAGCCATGAATTCTATGTGCTGTATTCCCCTAGTGCTTGGAGTTTTGTAGTTCTCATTGATCAGTAAACTTGGTCTTGGCTGGAGGTTCTGCTGATCTGGGGGAGCTGCCTGTTGTAGTGATTCTCAAATGTCTTTGCCTGAGGCGGAATCGCGCCACCCTTGCCAGAGGCTGGGCTAAATAATTTGCTTGGTTCGCTCTTGTAGCTTTTGTTCCCTGAACGCTTTCCGTACAACTTTGGAGGACGGGAATGAAGATGGCGGCCTCCCAATATCTGGTCCGGAGCAGCCGAGAGCTCAGGGCCCCACTCCCCAGCACACCCTCAGAGAAAAGCAGTCAGTCACTCCCGTCTCCCTGGGCTCCGGCCACACTCCGAGCTCACCTGGCCTGTGACCGAGTGTTTCTGTCTCTGGCGCACGGCCCCGTTTGGAGTCTCCAAACCCAGTAGATTCCTGCAGCGAGCTCCCGAGCTGCTTCTCCTGGTGGAGGAAGAGGATGTTCCCCGGATCTGCCGCTTGCTGTGTCCCTGCTCCAAAAGCAGTGGCCCAACTGTGCCTCAGATGCCGGTTTATGGCAACCCCGAGCTGATAGCCCCTACCTGGGCTCCGTCTCTGCAGCCCACCTCCCCGCTGTGATATCTGGGAGCTCTGCCACACTCAGGCACCCCCAGTCTTTCCGTGACCCTGAGGTTCCTGAGACCACACTGTCCCTGCGAGTGCTCCATCATCCGCTTAGGCACTGGAGCGACATCCCTTCGAGGAGCAGACTTATACAAGTTCCGACCCTGTGCTCTGCTGCTCTATCACTTGCCGGTAGGTAGCCGGCTGACAGGCTCCCTCCCCCTGTGGTCTATCTTCCCCTGTATCGCCTCAGGTTCACTTCTCTGTCAGTCCTACCTTCCAGAAAGTGGCCACTTCTCTGTTAATAGAACTGTTGCTATTCTTTTCTTCGATCTCCTGTTGAGTTTGTAGGTGTTCAGAATGGTTTGATAACTATCTATCTCAACTCCTGGGACCAGATGAAATTTAGGTCTCCTACTTCTCCGCCATCTTGCTCCACCCCTGGGCAGGTTCGTTTTTTAATTGTAAAGATGATACTGGATTTTGTCAAATGCTTTTTATGCATCTATTGAGGTGATTATATGCTTTTTCTTTTTTGTTAATATGACTTACATAACATCTAAAAAAACACACTATGAGAAAGGAAAATTATAGGTCAATATCACATGGATAATAAAGCAGAAATCCCAAAGAAGATTGTAGCAAACAGAATTTTATAATAAGTAAAAAAGATAATGCATCATGATCAAATTAGATTTATCCCAGGAATGCAAGATTGACTTAATATTAGAAATCCTATTAATGGGGGCAGAAAGAGATTCATTTTTGTATTCCATTTCATTTTTGTTTTGATTTTTAGAGATTAATTTTTAAAAAGAATTGTTATAATTATAAAAAATATTTACATGATTCAAAAGTCAAATCTATAAAACAGGGTACATTTAGAGAAGTCCAGATTCTGTCCTTGTCCCCTCCATTACCTTCCCTCCCTTTTTAGGTAATCATTAAAAAATTATGATTTATCTTTTCATTAAAATATAATCATCTCCCACTCCTTTTTAGATGAATGGTAGCAAACTATACACACTTACCATCTTACTTTATTTACTTAAAAATATATCTTCAAAACCTCTGTGTAGTTGTATATATGTAAATGTTCCTTATTTCTTTTTACAGGTGCATATAATCACATTATATAGGTATAATATAGTTTATTCAACTATCTCCTATTGTTGGGTGAGTGGGGGGGCTTTTGCACTCACAAATAGTTCCACAGTGAATAACCTTACACTTGTGTCTTTTTTGTATTTTTCCATTTTTTCTTTGGGATATATTCCTAGAAGTAGGATTGGTGGGTCAAAGAGAAAATGCATAGATAATTATGTCAAATTTCATTTCTTAGGAATTGTACAGTTTTGCATTCCCAACATCAAAGAATGAAAATGTCCATTTCTCAGAGTTTCACTAACAGAGTATGCTGTTCAAGTTTTAGATTTTTGCCAGTCTAGTAGCTGAGAATGAAATCTCAGTTTGCATTTCTCTTATAAGCAAGATCGAGCATCTTTTCATATGGTTAACAGCCATTTGCATTTCTTTTCTATTAATGGTGTGTTCATATTTTCTTTTCTATTAATGGTGTGTTCATTTCTATATTATTTTCTATATTTTTCTATATAGCTGTGGCCTTCTCTATTTTAGAAAAATTTTAAAATATTGGGGATGTTAACTCTTTAGAATATAAGTTGAAAATATCTCCCCCAGTGTGTTTGTTCAGACTTTTTTCCCTACCACAAGAAGTCCAGAGGTAGGGGGTTGTCATCATTGGCTTAGTGGCCTGACGATGTCAGTGCCAGCCTTTCTGAGATTCTCTAGACATTTCCCATAGAGTCACATTATGACTGTGTTAAAGGCAGGTAGGACCAGGAAGAGATGGCTCCAGAGACATATGTCCCTTTAATTAGGAAGGTGAAAGCTTTCTCGGAAGTCCCCCAACAGATGTGCATTCATTTAATTAGCCAGAACTAGGTTATATACCTCTCACCCCAGCTTCAGAGAAAGCTGGGAAAGAAAATATCTCATTTTTCTAGCCTCTGGAATGGAGTTGGGCAAGGAGACGGAGACTGGAATGCATGTTCAGTTATCCAACCAACTATGATGAACAGGAACGAGCAAGTTTAGGTCAAATGGAAGACTCATCTTTTCTCCCATTCTGTGACATGTCTGTGAGCTAGTAGTTGGGCTCACAACTCCAAAAGGGAATTCAGTCTTGTGCCCAGGAAAAGGTTGGTATGGAAACCAGGTTATGGTGGTCCAAGGAGCTGAGGAAACAGGGCAAGGGAGAATAGATTGGTGTCCAGAGAAGTTTGGCTATGGAGGATGGAGAAAGTATCAGGTTAGCTCGAGAAGATCTGGGTCCAAGGATGACCAGAGGTTATGTGCTTTATTTTAAAGATTTTATTTATTTATGAGAGAGAGAGAGAGAGAGAGCAGGCTGGAGAAGGAAGAGAATCTGAAGCAGACTCCATGCTGATCACAGAGCCCAATGTGGGGCTCGATCTCACAACCACGAGATCATGACCTGAGCAAAAACCAAGAGTTGGACCCTTAACCAACTGAGCCACCCAGGTGCCCCAGAGATAATGTGCTTTATAATATGGAAGAGTCTTGAAGGAAGACTTTGATGAGACATAGAAAGGGAGTAATTGATAAAGGGAGGTTCTGGAAGGGGTGAGATGGTGTGAGGGCAGTGACAAGTGTACAGGTGTGTGTGTGGTGGGAGGAAAGGTGGCTCTTCCTCTGACATTGGCAGCAAGACAAGGATCTGGAGCAATTTATATGAATTATATGCAGATCCTGTCCTTAAGAAAGTTACAGTCTGAAAGGAAGATGAGACATGATGTCTTCAGGAATACTTGGCTTCAAGATAAAGAAACTCACTCAAAAGTTTAAGTTAAAGGCCACTGTGAAATAATAGGAAAAAAAAAAAAATATATATATATATATATGTATATATATGTCTCTGCCCCTGCTTCCTGGCACAGAGTTCCTAAAACCCTAGCAATTTGCTAAGTGATAAGGCACTGGGAGCAACTTTTGTTCAGATATGTGGTCTTTGATCCCACTTCCTGACACAGAGCTCCTGCATCCCTTGGAATTTCCCAGGTGGTAGGCACACTTTTGTTCTGATGAGGTAATGCTTGATTGGTTCCTGAATGGGCGCTGGTCACCAGAAAGACCATTATTAGAAGCTTGGAGCTTTCAGCCCCATTCCCCATCCTCTTAGAAGGGGAGAGGGGCTAGAGGTTGAGTTAATGATTGATCACACCTACTCCACACCAGCTCCAAGGGGACAGAAGCTCCTGTGCTTGGGGTCCTTGTGGATTTTGCCTTCATCTCTTCATCTGGATCTTTATCTCTATCTCTTCATCTGGATCTTTATCTGTATCTGTTTTCATATCTTTTATTATATAATAAATCGGTAAGTGTTTCCCTGAGTTCTGTGAACTGTGAGCAAATGATTGAACCCAAGAAAGAGGTCATAGGAAACTCAGATCTATAGCTGGTTGGTCAGAAGCACAGGTGACAACCTGTCTTCATGAGTGGCATCTGAGGTGGGGGCAGCAGTCTTGAGCCCTTAACCTGTGGAGTCTGAGCTAACTCAGCTTAGAGTCAGAACTGAATTGACTCAGATACCCGGCTGGTGTCACAGAGACTTGCTTGGTGTGGACCCTCCCCCGAATCTGGTGTTATAAGTGTCGTGAGTGTGGTAATGGTGTGAAAATGTAGAGGCAAAACAGAGGAGTATTTTTCCTATACAGCCTGTTTATTAGAAAGATACAAAGGAATACAAAGGAAATACAAAGGAAAACTGTGAGGTTTTTAAAAGTTGAGAAATATATTTCTCATACTATAAGATTCACCTATTTGAAATTCAGTGGATTTTAGCACATTCACTGAGTCGTGCAACTATCATCATGATCTAATTTTAGAACACTTCCAACACTTCAAAAAGAAATCCTAGATGAGTTAGCAGTCATGTCCCATTCCCACTACCTCTTGGCCCCCCACCGACCCTGGTAACCACTGATCTACGCTCTGTCTCTGTTTATTCTGCATATTTCATATAAATGAAGACATGGAGTGTGTGGTGTTTCACATCTGGCTTCTTTTACTGAGCATAATGAAAGATTTCAAGGTTTATCCATGTGATAGCATGTATCAGTACTTCATTCTTTTTTATTCCTGAATAATGTTCCATCGTATGGACATGCCACATTTAATTTATCCATTCATCAATTGATGGTTGTTTTTGACCTTTTGGCTACTGCGAATAATGCTGCTATGAAGATTTACACACATGTTTTTGTGTGGATAATGTTTCACTTTTTGGGGGTATATACCTCGGAGTAGAATTGTTGAAACATATGGTGTAAGGTGACTGTAAGGTGGTATCTTGTTGGGGTTTTGATTTGCATGCTTATTGGCACCTAAGAGTGAGAGGGGGAATTGTGTACACCCCTCCCGAATTAATGTTAACCCCCAATGTGATGGTATTATGGAGATGGGGTATTTGGGAGATAAGGTCAAAAGGGTGGATTCCTCATGATGAGATTAGTGCCCTTATAAAAAGAGACACCTAGAATTTGTTCTCTTGCTCTCTCTCTCCTATGTGAGGACACACGGAAAAAAAAAAAGAAAAAGAAAAAGAAAAAAGAAACAGCTGTCTGCAAGCCAGGGAGAAGGCTCTAACCAGGAGCCAAGTCAGCTAGCTCCTTGATCTTAGACTTCCCAGCCTCCAGAATGGGGAGAAATAAATGGGCGTTGTTGGAGCCAACCAGTCTGTGATAATTGTGTTGTAGCAGCCCGAGCCGACTAATGCATTACCTAAGAAACCATTGTCTAGCCCAAGGTCAAGAAAATGTACTCCTATGTTTTCTTCTAAGAGCATTATAGCTTTATTTCTCTCTCTCTCTCTTTTTTAAAGATTTTATTTATTTATTTGACAGAGAGAGAGAGGTCACAAGTAGGCAGAGAGGCAGGCAGAGAGGGGGAAGCAGGCTCCCCGCTGAGCAGAGAGCCTGACGCGGGGCTCGATTCCCAGGACCCCGAGATCATGACCTGAGCCGAAGGCAGAGGCTTCAACCCACTGATACACCCAGGCGCCCACCTCTCTCTCTTTTTTAAAAGATTTATTTATTTTAGCAGGGAGGGGCAGAGGGAGAAGGAGAGAGAATCTCAAGCAGACTCCACCCTGAGGGCGCAGCCCATCTCAAGGCTCTATTTTAGGACCCTGAAAGGAGGGCTCTGAGAACCTGAGCCAAGCTGAAACCAAGAGTAAGAGGCTTAACCATCCATGCCACCTAGGAGCCCCAGTGTTATCTCTCACATATAGGATGGTGATCCATTTTGAGAGTTTAGCTGGCTCTGCATGCATTAGGGGTCCACCTGTAGTAATTAGCTGTGGCCAGGGAGGTGAAGTCTCATGGTCCACAGAATTGTCGTTTCTGGGGCTGTGGGCAGAGCTGGAACCCTAAGAAGAGGATTCTCCCAGTAGCAGCCTCGGAGGCAAGGATTTGAGTGCAAGTGATTCATTAAATGCTCCAAGGAGAAATCAGTGAGGGAGTGGGGGAAGCAGTACCAGAAGGGGAAGAAGCCCATGAAAGGGGGGAGGATTTCAGTTGAAGTCCAAACCTCTGCTTGACCCCTAGGGGGGCCCTGGAATATAAATAGCGTCTGAGAGTTTGCAGCTCTTTGCAGGCAGGAGAGGTGGGCTTTGTAACCTTGTACCAGTCAGTCATTGCTGGAGGGTGGGAAGGGGATGGGAAGTAAACTCTCCCACCTGGAACTCAGTGTATGTGGATTGGTGGGTAGCGGCCCCAGGAGCCCGAGGGCAAGTATCTGAGGAAGGTTGCAGCTGCAAACAATTAGTACCAAAACACACAGAAGCTGAGGGTGGGTGCACCGCATGGGGAGAGGGGATCAGAGTAGGGGGGGCCCCCCCGAGGGCGCCCTCCACCTGACATGGCATGTGATAGAACATAATACGTGACATCAGAGGCGTGCAGATAAAAGTGCTTGGGAGATTATGGAGAGAAGGAGTTTTCTTCTCTTTTTTGCTCTGTTGCATGATGAGAATTTTATTGTGACTTCCAGAGAGGTAGAAGTGCCTCTTACAAACTCCTTTTGAGACAGTACCGGAACTCTGCTGATTACCGAGTGGGCGCTCAACTCTGGTGTCTTTTCACAGGCCCGTCGTGTCCTGGTTACCTGCTGGCTCCGGGGCCGCATTCCCACCCCGTGAGACGGAATCTGCTGCTTGCTGGTGAGTCTGGGGTAGACCTTATCGATTCCTGGTATCTGTCCTGCCCAGCCCCCAGGTATTGAGTGCCATCCCTACCACCTTTTACCTTTCCAAATGCTATCCCTTCCCTGCCACGCCCCAAATAACAAGGCTGTCTGTTCTACCTCTTTAAGAAGCTCATTTCTAAATCTAATCCTGGTGGACGACGGGTAGATGGAGCGATACAGTTAACGAGTCTCTAATGTGGACAATTATAACCTCGAATACAGCTTGGCTCAGTTCTCTCCCACTCACGTGCACAGACGGATTCAGTAACACCCACCCACTCACAATTAGACTCCTGTGTCTGAGAAGATACCATACCCAGGCCTCACAGGAAACAGAGCCGAGCTGTGCGCGCGCACGCACACACAGGCAGGCAAACGCTCTCAGAAATGTTTACTATAGTGGATGTGTTGGGCGCGTCTTCCCAGACAACACCCCTTTTTAGAAAGGACCCGCCCACCTAACCGCTGAGGTGGGTCAAGGTGGCTGTGTTCGCAGCAGGTGATGTGGCCCCTTCTCCCGCCTGGTGTGGCTAATTGCACCAGATGGTCACTTGCCCTCGGCTTCCATAAGTACAAATGCTTTTAGGGATTCTTTGATGGCCAGAAGCAAAACCAGCTTAGGAGTCAGAGGTATCTGCAGAACACGACGGCAGGACAGACAGACGGGCTCTGTGAGGGACTAGCGCTGAGATTGGAAGGCACCTTCAACCCAGGCAGCTTGCCTTCCCTTCTCCCTTTTTCTCTTCGGGACAGGGAGGGTTTTTCATTATCTGCTTCTCTTTTCTCTCTGGCTGAAATACCTGTACTCAAATCACTTGGAGCATTTATTAAAATTCAGAGCCCTGAATCTCTGGGAATAGAGCCAAGAGAACTACATTATTAACAAACGCCCCAGGAGATCCTTTGGCATGCAAAAGTTTGAGAACCACCCGGCTAAGGTGCTGCATAATTCAAGCATCTGTAAGACAAGTCCTTCTGTTTACACCACTAACAACTAACTAAAATGCACATGCCTGTCCCAATCCCAAATTTCTCACACCGAGAAGCCAACTGATGCAGCATGAGTCAGATGTCCCAATCCCATAGGCTGTGGCTGTCAGTGAGGGGGTGGTCCGGTCCATTCAGAAGGTACAGACTGACAGGCTGGGGAAAATGACCAACTTGCCTGTTACAGCAGTTCCCAATTCCTTATAATTAATTTCCTTTCACTTAAGTGGGCTTGGGTGGGTTATTTGTACTCAAATGACTCCTAAGGCACAAGTCTTCAGAAACACTCTGGCACACATTCTCATTGCACACACACACACACACACATGTGCACATCAGCTGACAAGTACACACTCATCATCAAGATCACTGTGGGAGAGGTTTGTTCTGGTAATGATCTCTTTGCAGCTCAGTAAGACTATAAAAAAGATGGGGGACCTTTATTAATTATATATCTTACATTCAATGAAACATAATATTTAATTTAAATAATTGCAGGAGGCGGCTTTGATACTTTGATTCACTTCCCAGAACGCATGGCTCCTCTCCCTCCCTGGCCTGCTGAGCTGATGTCTCATGATGAAAGACCAACCTGGTTCTGTCCCTTTCCCAGGATTTTTGTCCTAGAAAATGATGAGCTGCTTCCCTGATGTAGAATAAAGCCAGCATCACAGCCATTTCACCGCTTTGAAAAGGAAATGCCAGGGAAAAATATTCATTCCATCTTTTCTAAGCAGCAGATTGGAGAGAGGATGCTTACTTAGAACGGGCTGCCTGGAGGAGGTGTTCCATGTGGGTGGCCCACAAGTGTGTTAATGGTGGACACTGCTTCTTAATCTCCCTCTCCCCAGACTGGCCATGTTTCCTGATCATGGCCATACCTTCTTTTGCCCTGGGCACTGTCCATCTCTGTGCGCTCTCAGTAGTCCAAAGACAAACCACCTTCTGCTGGCCCTGCCCTCGGCAAGGTCTCCAGAGGTGAAAGGTTGGTGACCTGGTGATAATCCCCAAACACTGTAGCACTACAAAACCAGCTACAAAACTCAAATCCTGACAAATCAGGCTAGGAACTCCTCTTTTGACAAAAGCTTCCAGAGTTCAGGTGGCCAGAGGGCTCATGCCAACACCTGATGGGAAGAAGGGATTTCAGGATTCTTGCTTAGCTCGGAGCTTCCAAGGCAATGCATCTGGCCAGTCCAGATGGCTGAGCACATCCCTGGGGTTGCCTCTCTCTCCTTCCTGAAAGACAAGAGACTTGACACCAAATGTAGGTCAAGTTTGTGTCCAAGATTCTTTTCTTTTTTTTCTGAGACAGTGTCTGGGAAGTAGCTGGGCTGGGAGATGTTTGGAACAGGGAGGAGGGAACCTAACATTGTCAGAAGCAGTAGCTGGTGTATGGGCATTGTTGCATTTGACCCTCACCATCATGTGAACTAGGGAGGCTTAGCCCCACTTTACAGATAAGGAAACGGGGACTCTGAGGAGTCACTTGCTAAGGTCATCCAGTTGGTAAGAGGCAGAGCCAGGATTTTAAACTACACCGTCTGGTTCCAGAGTGCCTCCCTTTTCCATTGTAGCTGCTATTAGAGAGAGATAAGGTGAGGGTTCTCCTCACCTGGGCTGGGTCCCCCAACTTCTCAGGGCTCACGGCAGTAGAGGAGGGGCCCAAGTAGGGCCCATTGGCTCTTCAGCTTCACCAGTGAGCTGCCACGGGGCCAGACCACTTTATCCCATCCATTTATTCCATCTCTCTCTTGTGTCTTCATCTTCTCTCTCTGCCAGTAAACGCCCTCCAATCAATCTGATATTAAAATAACAATGACAAAGAAATGAAACCTCCTTGACCTTCATAGCTGCCAGCCATCATTTTATCTCTATGGCTGATGTACCTCCCTTCTCAGCTGAGCTCTTCCAAAAAGTTGTCCTTGTATCATGTCTCCACTTCCTTGCTGTCCTCTCTTTGTCCCATTCCCATCTGGCCTACTCTCCCTGCTCTACTGAAAGGGCCCCACCACGGCCACTAATTACCTTCTTGCCGTTAAATTCACTAGACACTTTCCATTCTCATATTATTTGGCTTCTCAGCAGCATTGACCTTTTGGCCTCTCAGTCTCTCTTAATACCTTCTTTTTCTTTTTTTTCCATGACAACACATTCTCTGGATTTTCCTCCAGCCTGTTGGCTACCCCTTCTCAGCCTTTTTTTCGGGCTCCTTCTCCTCCATCTAGGCTTTAAAGGTTTTTCAGGGCCCAGCATCAGTCTCTTCCCTTCTGGTTCCACATCTGCTCTCCGATCGCACCCACATCCATGGCTTAAATACCTCCCCGGCTGCTTAATGCTGCCCAGAGCTGTTATCTTCAGCCCGAATGATTTTCCTGAGCTCCAGATCTATGGATCCAATTATCTATGTAAAGACTTGGCAAATGTTTGTGAAACAGGCCAGATAGTAAAGATTTTTGGCTTCGTGGGCTAAATGGTGTCCGTTCTGACTCTAACTCCCATTATAGCGCAGACTCAACCATAAGCAATAGGATAACAAGGGGGCATGGCCATGTTCCGATAAAACTTGGTTTATGGACACTGAAATAAGAATTTTATACCATTCTCATGTTAGGAAATACTATTCTCCTTTTGCTTTTTGTCAATCATTTACAAAATGTAAAAACCAGATGTGGTCGGTGGACTATAGTTGGTGGCCCCCTGGTCTATCTGTTGGTTCCCATGGATGTCTGGTAGACATCTCACACCAGCATGTCCACAGTGTAACTCTGAACTTCCACCTCTAGATCTCGGTGTCCCCAGCTCCGTGAAGGACAACTTCAAGTTCACAATTGCTTATGCAAGGAATTGAAGAGTCATCCTTTTTTTTTTTTTCCAGTATAGTTGGTATTTTATTTTATTTTTTTACCTCATTTTTTAATTTTTTATTTTTTTATTATTTTTTTCCCAAATACTTTTATTTTTTCAATGTTACAAGATTCATTGTTTATGTACCACACCCAGTGCTCCATGCAATACCTGCCCTCCTCAATACCCACCACCAGGCTCGCCCATCCCCCCCAAAAACCCTCAGTCCATTGCTCTGAGTTCACAGTCTCTCATGGTTCTTCGCCCCTCCGATTTGCTCCAGTTCATCCCTCCTTTCCCTCTCACAATGTCCTCCATGTTTTTCCTTATGCTCCACACGTAAGTGAGACCATATAATAGTTGACTCTCTCCGCTTGACTTATTTCACTCAACATAATCTCTTCCAGTCCAGTCCATGTTAAAATAAAAGTTGGGTATTCATCCTTTCTGATGGAGGCATAATATTCCATT
>CM052896.1:27276784-27321111 GCA_028534135.1 Potos flavus | reverse complement strand
TCTCTTTCTTAAATACATGCAGAGAAATAATATTGTGAAATGTTTGCCCACCAATCTTTTCTCAAATGTCATCTTCCCTGTAAGGTCTAGCTTGATGCCCTCTCTCCATCCTTGAGCCCTTTACCCTGTTTTTCTTCCTTCCCCCCTTGCATTTGTCACTTGCAAATGTACTGTGGAACTTACTACATATTATTGCTATTGTTTCTGGCCTGACTCTCCTGGTTAGAATGCCAGCTCTTCAAGTGCAGGGATTTTTGTTTATTTTGTTCACTGCTATGTCCCAAGCACCTAGAGGAGTGGCCAGAGAAGAAACTCAACTAACATGTATTGCTGACGTGTAGATTTCTTCATGGGGAAGGGCTGGCTGAGACAAAAGAAGTCATTGCTATTCATAAATGGGACTCTTCAAAGAAGTGTTTCTTGACTCTAGCCACGCATAGAAGCATCTGGGAGCTTTAAGGATCTTGCTGCCCAGGCTAAGCCCCAGCAGACCAATTAAATCAGAAGTTACTGGAATGGGAACTTTTCAGGTCCCTACAAAGTGGAGCCAAGGTTAAGAACCATGGCTGTAAAGCAACCGGAATTATAATGGCCATAAAAGCAAATTTTTCATTTATGAAAGTCAGGCTCTGTGGTGGAGAAAAAAGCATGTGCGGGCTCTGAAGATCCCGAGCTCAGAGAACTGGGTGTTTGAGCGGGGAAGATAGTAGATTACAGCACAGGAGAGGAAACTTCAGCAGTGTTGGGGGCTGGTAGCTCAGTCCCTGTGTCATGGCTCACACTGTGGATAGGTTTGGGGATGTGAAGTTGGGAGAAGCCTTTTTCTTAATCCCTTAACTTTTTACTTGGAAATTATTTCAGATTTATAGGGAACTTGAAGAGCAAATAAAGCAGTCATTTCCCACATATCCTTCACCCAGCTTCCCCTAAAGTTATCATGCTACGGGACCATAATACAATGAGAGAAACCAAGAAATAAAACCCTGATAAAATATTGTTAAGTAATCTACAGGCTTTAGATGAATTTCTATGTCCCAATGTCTATGAATTTCTAGGTCTACAATGTCCCAATCCAGGAGGCCACCCTGCATTCAGTGGTCAGGTAGTCTCTAGTCTGGGATAATTTCTCAGTCTGTCTTTGTCTTTCATGATGTTGACACTTTGGAAAATACTCATCAGTTGAATCTGTAGGATGTCCCTCAATCTGAGTTTTTCTCTTGTTTTCTTATGATTGGACTGAGATTATGCATTTTGGGCAAGAATACAACAGAAGTGACGTGTCCTTCTCCTTGCATCTCATCGGGGGTAGGTGCTGCCAATATGTCTTATTAGTGGTGGATGTTACTTTTAATCCCTTGAGTAAGGTGGTGTCTACAGGTTTTGGTGGAGGAGTCTTTTGTCTCATTTCTTCTAAAACTTGTGAACATAACCAGTGGAACATTTAGTTAGGGAGAACCTGGATTAGGCTCTCATTCTACCTCCCCTAGAGATTCCTTCACTTCTAGTGGTTTGTAAAGGGGATAAGCAAATGTTCCTGCACCCTGGAGAGGGGCCCAGTAGGTGTCTGATGATGGAGAGTTCGCATGGCTGCTAGGGGACCCTGGAGCAGAAGCACTGGGAAGGACAGTTCCAGGCCAGTGCAGGGTGGAGTTGGCATCAATCTCAGAGGATTGATGGGGCCAGCCATAGCAAAAATGGGTGGATGGTCAAAAGGGATTAGACCACTCTACAAATCTTCCTCTACTCATGACGGGGTTACCTCCCAATAAATCCAATGTAAGCTAAAAATATTATGTCGAGAATACATTTGCTACACCTAACCTACCAGGCATCATAGCTTAGCCTAGCCTACCTTAAACATGCCCAGAACAGTTACAGTAGCTTACAGTTGGGCAAAACATCTAACACAAAGCCCATTTTATAATACAGTGTTGAATATCTCATGTAATTTGTTGCAAGTGAAAAATAGAAAAACAATGATGGTATGGTTATAGAATAACCTATATTCTATATATAGAATATCTATAGAATAACCTTTATCTATAGAATATCTATAGAATAACCTATCTATAGAATAACCTTTTCTATAGAATAGAAAAACAATGATGGTATGGTTATAGAATGGTTCTAAGCCTATCAGTTGTTGACCCCCGTGATGGTGAGCCTGACCAGGACCTGCGGGCTCGATGCCCAGCACCACGAGAGAGTATGGTACCACTTACTGCTAGCCTGGGAAATGATCCAAAATCAGAATTCCAAGTATGGTTTCTACTGAATGCCTATTGTTTTTGCACCATGATAAGGCCCAAAATCACTAAGTCGAACCATCGTAAGTCAGAGACTGTCTGTACACTTAATCTGCTGGGAAAATAGACCACACGTCACACCGATGGACAGTGTTTCAGGAATGGATTGGGGGCCAACATGGGTGCTCAGACAGGCCTGGTTGCTCTGCAGTGCTCAGCAAGAACCAGAGGACAACATATAGACCAGGAGTCACTTCCCTGGTTCCATGATGTTTTCCAAACCATGCAAGCTCTCGTGTGTGTTTTTCTTTCATGTCTCTTTCTCTATTGTCATTACATGGTGATATGATGTTTATTTGCTATTTAAACTGTAAGGTCTATGAGGGCAAGAACCACATCTGTGTCCCTAGAGCCTAAAGCAGTGCCTGGCACACAGGAGTGGATATTTATTGAATGAATGAAAACATGAGTAAACAGGAGTCATACCTTTGGCCCTGGTCTGAGGGGTTGGAGCAGGATTCTAGACACGGAATCTGCTTGCATTGCCCACCAGGATGCTGTAGGAGGGAGGGAAGTCCTCCTCCTCAGGTACCCTTAGGACAAGGCACCACACATACTTTTGCTCAGTTTTGCTGATTTGCATGTGTCCGGGCTTGTCTCCATATGACTAGACAATGCATGGAATTGGTCAGCCTGGGACACAGGTGTGTGGGGCTGGCTCCTTGTCACACTGCAACCTGTTGGCACCTCAGCACCCTCCACTCTTGGCTCTCTTGACACCCAAAGGGACGTCGTCCTGGCCAGGGGCTCTCGCAGCTCTCTTCCCGTCCCTACCCTGTCCTTCCCGTTGGCCGTAGGACTTCCCCCACCTCCCTCCAACAGGGGCCCCTGCCTTCCTTTCTCTGGACCTGTAAAAAGTTACTTTGGTCTCAATCAATAGGCTGTCTCTTTAACAAGGGAGATGCTGGTTGGCAGAATGGAGCCTCCAGGCTGGGGTGGGGACAGAGCCAGCCCGCACAGACAGCTTTGCTTTTCCAGATGATACATTAAGCTGCATCAGCAGATTTCTGCTTTTTATGAGGACATATATGACTCCCTAAAGAAGCCTTACAGAGAGGGTAAGGGGAGGGAGGGGAGCAGGGAGAAGAATGAAGGGAGCGTAATTCTCAAAGTTCAGAGAGCACTGCTCAGATTCTGTCCTCTCTGCCATCTTCCCGTCCCTTCACTGGAGTCTTCAAGTGCACCAGTGGTGCTGGGTACCTAAGACATCCACTCACACGGTGTGAACACACATGCTCCCCCAGGTGCAGAACACATGCAGACTTACACTCACCACCATCATCCTTGGGTCTGCTGTGCTCTCTGCCTTTCCCACCTCTTATCATCCTGCTCGCTCCTGCCCCCGCCCCCCCACGTTAGCCCACATTTCAATCATCCCTTCCTCAGGGAGCCCCTGGCCCAGCCCCTGGTGCGATGCTCTCATAGCACCCCTCACCATGCCCCACCCCCCTTTTGGTGTTTTCCGTAGTGGAATTCGACATTCATTTGTGTGTTTCTTTAATTAATATGTGCCTCACCTACCAGACTGTAATTTTCAAGTGACAGTCACAGTTTTGTTCTAGCCTCTGTACTTAGCACGTTGCCTGGTATGAAGCAGGTCGTCATTAAATAATCACTGAATGAATTACAGGTTTTTCCCCTGCTCTCTGAAAGTAGAGTTCCTGGGAACACTTGTGTAAGCCAAAACAGTGTAACACAAAGAAGCCATGACCATTAATTTATAGGGAAACATTTTCGAGTGTTCCCAGACCCAAAAGTAACCCCTCTTCGGCTTTTCTGATACCTGAGGCCGCAGCTTGCTCATGGATGCACAAAATAAATTGAGATAAAGCACTGATGCTCCCGGATACAGTTCAGAGCTCTGGAGGCCCAACGCTGAGTTGCCGAGGTCGTTCCTGGGGAAGGGGCGTGGCGGTGGCGGGGGGAGCACTGGTACTATTTGGGGCCCACGCTGACTCCCTGCAAAACAAACACCTTATGCTATTTTTTATTTTTGCCTTTTTTTGTAACAGCGGAAATCCTCTTTGGACTTTCTTCTGTTTGTGAAAGCAGGTGCGGATATAGGTTTTTCGTAAAAGTGAAAGTGTAAACTGAACTTTCAAGAAGTGGAGGACACTTGTAAGCGTTGTGGCAGGCAGCTTCCGAAACTGCCCCTCAGGACCCCTACCCCCACCCCCAGCAGCTGTGCCTTTGTGTAGCGTCCTCCCCTGAGGGCGGGCTGGGTCTAGTGACTCACCTCCAATGAATAGAATGTGGCAGAAGTGATGGATGTTACTTCTGAGATAAGCTTATAAAAGACTGTAACTCCCATCTCTCTGCCTCTCTCTCTCCCTCTCTCTCTCTCTCTCTCTCTCTCTCTCTCTCTCGTCTTTACTTGCTTGTTCTGATGAAGCCAGCTGCCATGTTGTGAGCTGCTCTATGGAGAGGCCTGTGTGGCAAGGACCTATGGGTGGCCTCCAGGTGACAACGGGCGAGGAGCCAAGGCAAAGAACAGACTCCTGCCAACAGCCAGGGGAGTCAGGCCCTGAGATGACTGTAGACTGGCTGACACCTTGATTGTCACTTTGTGGAGGACTTGGAGCCAGAGAACCCAACTAAGCCATGCCCAGACTCCTGACCCATAGCAACTGGGAAATGATGAGTGTTGTTCATTTAAGTCACCAAGTTTTAGGGTCCTTGTTATATACAGGGGACTAATTAATGGATGACAGAGAAGCACACAGCAATCACTAGTCCATCGTGCTCTGAAGTATGGCCTCCTTAGAGCCTCCCCTCCAAACAACTCAGCCTTCATCTCACCACATCAGTAACATTTCTATATGCACGTACACGGCTCTGCTCCCCCTGCCCCCCACCACCCTCACCCCCGCCATGCACACATACCTGGACCCTGAGAGGCACTCTCCTTTTCTTTCCTTTTGCTACCTTACTATCCCATTCAGGTGACATCTGTTCAGTAACTCTCCTGCGTCAAGCCAGTGCTCCAGGCCCACTTGGAAACCACACCCGGCCCGGCCACAGAGCCTCTCGTCCTTACCGACCCCCTGCCCAGCTCTGTGTCACGGCTGAGGCCAGAATTACCGATTGTCCAGCAATCCTGTGAGAGTGGCTCAGTGTGAAGGCGGAGGCTGGCTCCAGCTTGAGGAGAGCAGCGGGAGACGGGCAGTTGCAGGGGAAGTTGTCCCTCGCACACCCCTCAGTGCCCGCCTCTGCCCCACACAAGGCCTGCCTGTGCTCCTGTGGCAGCTCAGCCCCTCTCCTGCCAGCAGGGAGGGAATAAAAGGGAGCTATTCTCAGCCTGGAGCCCTCCACCAGGCAGCCGTGGGCAGCAGGGGCACGCACTCCCTCCCTCCCAGGCTGGCAGCTGGCTGGGCAGCAAGAACATGGTGGTTCCTAGCAAACAGGAAATCCCCTTTCTCCTCACTTGCTCTGTCCCAGCCTCTTGGAGGCTCTGGAGGGAAGCCTCTCCTAGCCCAGGACTGACAAGATCCTTCCCTGGGAGTCACTTCTAGGAGTATGATCACTGTTTGCATGTGTCAATGGAAAATGCTCACGTTTCTGGTATTGGACAGGGAGCTGATATTCTAGAGACCTCTAATCCAGGCAGATTTGCTGGCAACAGTATGACTATCCTTCACTGATTGGCAAGAAGAGATCTGGAAAGCCCTCATTTCCTGCTCCTCTCTCCCGACCATCCTGCCTTGCTCTGGGTCTAATGAAGTTACTCAGAGCCCAGTGCTGATTTCCTTGGGAAGGATGGTTGAGGAACATCTGTAGGCATTTAAGTCTTGCTTTCTCAGACCTTATTCTCTCCCCAGCCCTGCTTTCTTTGGGCAAAATATGGAGAGGGGAGAATCGGAGCTCTTCTGTCAGGGAAAATGAGCAGCACTCCCTTCAGGGAGGCTGAAGAACTGAGTTATCTGGAGGAACTGTCTGTAGGGATCCTCAGAGCCCTCTGAGTCTATTTGCTTAGCTTAGACCTCAGGCTTCGGGCAAGGCCAGTGGCCCTCAAGTCATGCTTCCCAGAGACAGAGCCGGGGAAGCACTCTCAGCTGCTGATCTTGCCTATCACCTGTGAGGAGCCTGCTGCTTCTCTCCCCAGAGAGTGGCGGTGCGTTCGCGATCTGAGAGGCTCTCACTGGCACCACCACAGTCATAGGCACTGACTGGAGAGAGTTGCAGTGGGTGCTGGAGTCTTGGTTGAAAAGTAAAGTTGAGGAACACCTGGGTGGCTCAGTTAGTTGAGCATCCGACTCTTGATCTCAGCTCAGGTCTTGATCTCAGGGTTGTGAGGCCAAGCCTCGTGTTTAAAAAAGAAAAGAAAAGAAAAGTTGAGATGGCTTTAGAATTATTATTGGTGAATCTTGCCATGTGTCCTCAGAGGCCTGTACCCTGTGTATGCCTCGGTTTGTGGGAACTTGTGTGTAATGGCAGTAAAAATGGGGACTCCTACCTGGCAAGTCTTTATGGGCAAAGGAATTGAAAATTTCTCTCCATCCATCCATCCATCCATCCATCCGTCCACCCATCCATCCTCTACTTATTTACTGTGTCTCATCAATGGCCAAGTGGCCCTGTGGATCAAGGAACTCATGATCTAGTACAGGAGCCCCAAATCACAAATGGTGGCTGTGGGGCAGGTGGTAGTTTCTGGTTGGTATCAGATAGGGGGTGCATAAATGATCTGTGCTCAAACCCATGCCCTTTACACCTATTTTCCAACCTCCCAAGGACGTCCAGGTCCCAGACCTTCCACTTTAAGCCTCTCTCTCAGCCTCTTCCTATCTTCCTTTCCCATTTCCCCAGGTTTCTAGGAGCCTCTATTCTGTTGTCTTACAGTCCTGGAAAACCCCAGTTCCATTTGGGCTCAACCATTTGCCTTCCTCATGCCTGCACTGACAGTCTGAGCACTGTTCCTTCATGCGCTGGGGTCATTATACACACATGGTCTCCAGCCAGTTGGTCCCTCCACATGTCTCCTAATTCCTTCATGTTTCTGTAGAGCCTTAGGCTTCCTGTGTTCCACACGGGCCATCCCAGTCTTGTCCTCAAACCTCCAACTCCACTGTTCCCCTGTCTGTTGTCTCTGAGCCTCCATCAGCAATCCCCCTACTGCCACTTCACAGATAAAATCCCCCCATCTTCCTGTCATCCCACCTTACACCTGTCTGAGCCTGCACGTGTATATCCCTCTTACCCTCCGCTTACCATGGGGGTCTGTGCCCTAGACTCCAGTCCCTCTCACCTTTCCTCCCCTCATTTATAGCTGCAGTATTTATCTCCCCATCAGCCTCTTGCCATCAACATTTAAATATGTTTTTGTTGTCTTAAAAAAAGCCTTTGTTGACACTACTGTGTCCTTTCTATCTGTCATCCCGTCTCTTGTCTTGTTCACAACCAAACTTCATGAGTGTTTCCTACATTCATATACCACATTCCTTGCTTATGCCTTAACACTTTGTCATCAAGCTTCTGCCCCCTCTTGTCCAATGAGATTGCTTTCCTCAAGATTACCAAGGATGTTCTGGTGCCAAACCCAGTGAACACTTCCCATTTCTTTTTCATTTCATCTCTCAGCACCATCTGACACCATTGACCACTCCCTTCTTATGAGTCTTGCTCCCTTGGCTTCCATGACCTTGATCTCCCGTTTCTCTCCATCTCTCTGGCCACTCCTCTTTTTTTTTAAGATTTAATTTATTTATTTGACGGAGAGAGAGAGATCACAAGTAGGCAGAGAGGCAGGCAGAGGGAGAGGGGGAAGCAGGCTCCCCACTGAGCAGAGAGCCCGATGTGGGGCTCGATCCCAGGACCCTGAGATCATGACCTGAGCTGGAGGCAGAGGCTTTAACCCACTGAGCCACCCAGGCGCCCCTGGCCACTCCTCTTTAGTCGTCTTCTTCTTTCTTTCTTTCTTTCTTTTTCTTTTTCTTTTTTTTTTTTTTAAGATTTTATTTATTTGAGAGAGAGAGCATGCACATGAGTCGGGGAAAGGGCAGAGGCAGAGGGAGAAGGAGACTTCTGCTGAGCAGGGAGCCTGACACAGGGCTTAATTTCCCGACCCTGAGAGTCATGACCTAAGCTGAAATCAAGAATCATCCTCAACTGACTGAGCCACTGAGGCATCCTGGCCTCTTCAGTTTTCTTTAATGCTTTCTCTGACTGTTGCTCAAATGTTTCTGCTTTCTGGAACTCTGTCCTACTCCCTCTTGTTAAGCTATATACTTTAGCATCTAATCTGTTCTATTAGCAATGAATTTTGATGACATATATATAGTGAGGACTTTTGGTCGCTAATGATAGAAGCTCAATTCACACTAGCTCAAGCAAAAATAAAGAGAAATTTTTGGCTAGCGTAACGGGCAACTTTAGAGGTGGCATCGACTTTGGACTTTTCTTGATCTAGGGACTCAGATGATGTTGTCAGACCTCTCTTCCTCCATGTTCTCCTCTGGTTCTGTTCTCTGTCTGTTGGCCTCATTCTCTTCTATTGCAGACAGGTTTTCTTATGCAGAGGGGATGGGGCAGAGGAGTGGATGTAGACAACCCAAGATAACCCAGATCACCATTCAGGAGGAAAGGAAGAATTTCCATCTCCCAATATTGTTATTTCATTCCAAGGAAGGGGGTCTGGTTAATCCAGTTGGAGTCATATGCCGACCTAGTGGACTACTCAGTGAGTTTGGGGTGGTAAGGGTGATCTGTAATTTCTAGTCCCCTGGGACCACAATGAATTGTAGAAGTATGGCTTTCCAAAGGAAAAGTAAGGTATCATAACCAGAAGAAGAGAGAGCAGTACAGAATGGACAAGATAGATATTCACTGTAACTTATTCTTCCAGTCTAGATCTTTCCCCTGTGCTTCAGTTTTAGCCATGTGATAGGTGTCTCTGCTTGGATGTCTCAAACTCAACAAGTTGTTGCATGAATATCCTAGGAAATATATCCTGAGTCAAAATGCATATGATGAGACTTTATTAGGGAGCATACTTTCAGGATATCAAAGAGAGAGAAAAAAGGTAAATGAGGAAAGGAAAGAAGGAGGCAAATATCAGGTGGTGTGTTACGAGTGTTGTGGGTTGAACTGTGTCCCTCAAAAACATATGCTGAGGTCCTAACCCCAGTGCCTGTAAACGTGACCTTACTTGGAAATAGGGTCTTTGCAGATGCAGCTATGTAAGGGAAAGTTTTACTGGAATAGGGTAGGTCTTAAATCCAATTTGTTTGGGGCCCTTATGAGAAAAGGAAAGGACACACAGAGACACAGACATAGAGGGGAGAAGGCCGTGTGAAGACAGAGGCAGAGACTGTAGCGTTGCTGCCACAAGCCACAAGTACTTGGGGCCACATAAGCCACTAGAAGAGGCAGGGAAGGACTTTCTCCTAGAGTCTTCAGAGGTAGCACAGCCCTCAGTTCTCATTTCAGACTTTCAGCCTCCAGAACTCTGAGAGAATGGATTCTGTTGTTTTAAGCCACCCAAGTACTTTGTTATGGGAAAGTACTATACCAAACTAGCCACAGTTTCATTAAAAAATGCAGCCAGTTGGGGACCTAGCTGGCGCAGTTCACTGGGCATCCAACTCTTGGTTTTGGCTCAGGTCATGATCTCAGGGTTGTGTGACTGAGCCTCGTGTCAGGCTCCACACTCAGCGGGGAGTCTGCTTGAGATTCTCTCTCTCCCTCTGCCCCTCCCCCCACTCATTCTCTCTCTCTCTCTCTCTCAAGTAAAAAAATAAATCTTTATTTTAAAAAATGCAGCCAGTTGCTTGGGCACATGGAATGTCTACTAGACAGGACTTATAGAAGAACCATGTCTAGGAATATTCTTTTGAGGTAGGAGACATAAAAATCCAGTGGTTTCTTCCTTTGTCCTATACTTCATGGGTCAGGTCTGCTTCATGAGTATTAACTCTCATGCATTTCTGGGTTGTGTTAACTGGCCCCTCCAGGTATCCACTGGAGAAGCTAGACCACAAGCTTCCAGTTTGGTGTTTCAGGATAAGCTTAAATTGATCAGAGAAGCCATAGCTTGGAATGGGTCCAGCCATTTTTAAGAAAGTTTAAGAAAGGCTGGAGCTTGAAGGATTTTTGATGTAGACAAAGTGGGATGAGGCAGGGAAGCTGTAGTACCTCATGATGTAAAAGGAACTAGAGACAGTGCGTCACCTGGGAACCTGCTGGACAAGCTGCAGGACCTGGGTGGAACCGAATTAACCACAGGTGACAGCTGCTGGTGGTGCAGCTACTGAAGCCCACCCCCTGTCTACCACATAAGGAGCCAGTGCCCTTGCTATGGCTGCATGAGAAGCAGTTCAAATAGCTGAAGAGAATTGCTCTGAGACCGACCTGATTTGGGATAAGGCACATGGGCACTAGTGGTTGCAGCTGGGCAGTCCCCATTGGACAGATGACTAAGGTCTGGGAGGTGGGTAGATGGGGATGAGCAAATCTTGGGGTGTGTACATAACAGGATCTGGAATAATGTCCAAGCTGCATTTATCATCACCCCTCTCCAAACCCAAGCCTGCTATTTCTATGCTTCCTGATTCAATAACCTGAGCCAGAAACTGTAGAGTTGTCCTTGACTTTTCCTCTTTCCCCCATTGTTCAATTCCTCAATCCCCCATGTTCTGCCTCCAAGATATCTCTAGATTCTGACCAACTTCTTTCCATTTCTATTACCAACAGGCTACCATTTTCTCTAGCTTGGATTTGCAATAGTCTCTAAATGGGCTCCTTATTTTTTGTCTTATCTCCAAAATGTGCCTCTCCCTGCAGCCAGCATGATCTTCCTGAAACACAAATCTAAACCAAGTTACACCCATGTGGACAACTCTTCAAAGGCTCTTCATTGATCTTAGGATGAAGATCCAAACACAAGGGCCCTACATGCTTGGGCTCCACTGAATCCTCTTGCTTCTTGTCTTGCTGCTTCCTCTCTTCCTCTCCTGTAAATTTCTTTTAGCCTTTCTACCATGCTATGCTCTCACTTCATCTCTCCATTCATTCACCCAGCAAGTGTCTGGTGAGTACTTACTATGTCCCAGCACTGTTATAGGCCCCTGGAATAGAGCAGGGATGCTCTTCCCCTTAAGCCTTTGCATATGCTGTGTCTCCTGCCTCACAGGTTCTCTGTGGCAGATAATGGGCACTGGCTTCTCAAGATCTTCTCTCTTGTCTTGCTGTGAGAGAGCTTGGAAAATGAAAAGACCGTTTCCCAGTTTTCCTTGTAAGTAGAGGATACACACAATTCTGGCCAATGAGATCAAGGCAGAAGTCAATCCAAAGGACATCTTTTCCTGAATAATAATTCTCATTAAGGGCCTTTTGCCTTTCCCTCTTCTTTCCACCTAGGATATGTATGTAAAACCTAGGGGTACAGGAGCTGTGCTGAAACTATGAGGAGGCAAGAATGGGGAGAGCGGCCTCCCTGTTAAGGAGAGTGAGTAGAAATAGGGAAAGAACCCAGTGCTGAGGCCACTCTGCACAGCATGTAGGTTGTACATTGCACAACTCTAGGGGGCACCATGATCATAGACTGTGATATCGTTTAGCTGCTGCACTGGTCCTGGCTCTGGTCTAATCTCCAAAGGGAGGGGAGTGGAGGGAAGGACGGGAAGCTCTGAATTCTGTAAATTATGAATTTCCCCAAATATCTCCCGCAACCAAACTGTTTCCATAACCCTTTGTGATTAGTCTTTTGAAATTCAGAGGCTGAGAACTGACTCCATCCTTTGCTTTTTCATCCTCTCCCTAAGGCAATAAATGACGACTTGCTTAGTTCAGATGGGGAAAGAAATCTGGGCTGAAGGAAAGAATGAGGAAGGGGTAGAATTCATTGGTTAGTATTTCAAACCATTACCCTGCAGCAAGTATATCTAAGAGAGGTCTATGCCATCTCTGATCTCTTCTTTCTCGCCCTGTCCCAGACCTTAGGCTTGATCTAAAGGCTTTCCATTTACCAGCAACATGGAAACAAACGTTCATATTCCATAGACTCCTCTGGCCAGCCTGTAGCTTCAAGCAGATTATAAACAGACTCCTCTCTTGCCAGGGAGCCCAGGCCAGATGACCAGGCTCTAAGAAAGCATCTATGTTTGTTTATTAAAGTTTTTCGTATGTTATAAAATATAATTTTGGGGCACCTGGTGGCTCAGTCAGTTAAGTGTCTGCCTTTGGCTCAGGTCATGTGGGATCAAGCCCCACCTCAGGCTCCCTGCTGAGCAGGGACTCTGCTTCTCCCTCTGCCCCTCCCCCTTGCTCATGTTCTCTCTCTCTCTCTCTCTCTCAAATAAATAAATAAAATCTTAAAAATATGTATAATTTGGGGAGATGTTTGGAAATATGAAATCTTTCCACAAGGGGCTGGCTAAGAGCCAGGGGAGCCAGCAGGGACTTCTCTGCAGGCTATTTCTGTGCACCCTCCCCCTTGTGTCTGCTGGGCATCCACGTCCCACTGACCTCCTGCTCTCTGGAGGGGTCTATCGGTCTCCCAGGCCGGATGCCAAGCCTACAGGATGCAGAGCCATCTTCGGATACTATTAAGGACCAAATCCTTCCTCAGAGACAGTATCTGCCCCCAGGAGAACTGTGCTTGTCCCACAGTGTTGACTCCCGCTTCTCCTCCAGGCATGTGGAGGGCTGGGAGAGCTCTGGTGCCTGGGTTGGCTTCCTCCCTTGCTCTTGGGCTCTCAGCCCTTGGGCTGTGCCATTACCTCTCAGATTCTTAGTGATCACACTTTGTGATCAAGAGGAAGGAGCAAGGTCAAGGTGGCACTTTCTGGGCATTTTTGACTAGGCGAATAAGAACCTAAAGTAATACTAGCTCCCTAAACATCTTCTTCACCAGCAAAGGGACACCTGATGACTAGAAGGTACTAATCAGACCTTTCAGGGTTGTTTATTTCAAGAACCTAAACTTTACCTCCCTCTCCACTCCCCGTTGGACTTTCCACCCTCCCAGGATCCACTGCCGCCCTCATTTTACAACCTAGTTCTTGTCCTTTCTCCAGCTTCACTATAAGTAACACCACTAATGTTTTACTATAAAAAAAAATCACTAGATAAATTTTGCCCTAATAAAAACATCACTATATTAGTGATCCTCAAACTTTGGTGTGCTTGGGAGGTGCTTAATGGCAGCCTGGTGGTGGCCTGAGCCGCACCCTTGAACGTTCTGATCTGGGACGTTCTCCTCCCAGGACACAGACAGCTAAGGATTCAACGATCCTCAGCGTGCATGCTCAGATGTTCTGATCTGCGTCTAAGGTGAGTCTGAACACCTCTATCTTTAACAAGCTGTATTTTTAATGACTCCCCCCCCCCCCAGGCAACTGAGGCAGCTCACTGTGCTCAGGATGATCCATCAATGGTGCAGCCTGCCCTCCCTCCTTGGGCTGAGTATTTTAACTTTCTGTTAATCTCGTTGAGTTCTCTTTCCTTCGTAAGTTAGAGTACCTTTGATCTGGACCAATTCCATATTTGGTACAGATCCTACTCTACCAGTCATTTTCAGTAAATACTTATGACACGAGTCGCTCTCATTTGAAATTAGACTTTTGGGGCACCTGGGTGGCTCAGAAGGTTAAACGTCTGCCTTTGGCTTGGGTCATGATCTCAGGGTCCTGGAATCAAGCCCCACATCGGGCTCCCTGCTGAGTGGGGAGTCTGCTTCTCCCTCTGCCTCTCCCTCTGCCTGCCTTTCTGCCTACTTGTGATCTCTTTCTCTGTGTGTCAAATAAAAAAATAAAATATTAAAAAAAATACAAGGATACCAGAATAAAGAGACTTGATAATGTGGGGATATTAAAAAAAAAATTAGACTTTCAACTTCGAATCAAATTGCTGCTGGATATGAGTTCATTTCAAAAGGATAAATATATATTTTGTTTTTGTATACATGGCGAAAGCACAAATATGCTGGTGTGATCTCCATGGATGATGGTCAGTTTTTTTCCTTCTTCTTAATTTTTTAAAAAAGATATTTATTTATTTATTTGAGATAGAGAGATGGCATGGGTGGGAGTGGGGGTGGGGGAGGGTCAGAGAGAAGCAGACTTCCCACTGAGCAGGGAGCCTGACACAGGACTCGATCCCAGGATCATCACGACCTGAGTTGAAGAGGCTTAACTGACTGAGCCACTTAGGCCTCCCGATGGTCAGTTTTTGTCCATTAATTCAACACTGATTAAGCAGGAACATAAAGATGTATAATGACCAAACACCTTAACAAGTCTTGTGTGCTATGTGCTTCAGGTCTTGCATGCTCTGACACTCACTTGTATCCCCAGCCTTGTTTGCTACCACAAGGAGCTCCCAGCCCTGCACAAGCCACACCTGACTTCTTCTAGGCCCTTGAACTTGCGAAGTTACTTTCACCACTGGGTCTTTGCTGGTGTTATTCCCTCTGCCTGGGATACTCTTTCCTCCTCTTTCTAGTTAATACCTACCATCGTCTTCAGCACTCAGCTCAGAGGATACCACATCCTCGGGAAAATTTCTCTGGTCTCCCAGACCTGGGTTAGGTCAGGTTCCCACATTTTAAGATGTCTTAGTTGTGTGTACTTCTCCTTGGCTGCTCTTATGTGCCTAATGCATACCAGGCTCTTGGTAAATATTTGTTGAATGAATGGATGCATGTAAGCTGAGGATCTTTGAATCCTTGGGTTGTTCATGGGCAAGTAGGGGAAACAGATGTGTGAGGTGATCAGTATAATAGATGCTATAATAGAGGAACATACAAGATTCGATGGAGAAAGAAAAGAGCAAGGGTAGTTTGATCAGTATCACCTGTGCAGTTGGGCCAGGGAAGATCTTATAAAGAAGGTGATTCTTGAGATGGATTTGGGGGAACCAGGAATTTTCCAGGCATACGAAAGGGCATTCCTGGCTAGAAAACATTGTGAAGATTGTCAAAGGGGTTGAAATATAGTGATGTGGCCTTTAATAGTTTACTGCACCTGGAGGGGTGGGTTTGGGCTCAGTGGCAGAACTCTACCCAATGCCATTTGGGGGCCAGATTCTACTTTCTAATGGATTGAACCGTGGCATCCCAAAAGATGTCCCAGTCCTAATTCATCATACCTGTGAATGTGACCTTATTTGGAAAAAAGGACATTTGCAGATGTCACAGAGTTAAGGAGGTTGAGATAAGATCATCTTGAAGTAACTGGGTAGACCCTAAATCCAATGAAGTGTCCTTATAAGAAGAGGAGAAGACATAGGAGAGAAGGCCATGTGAGGATAGAGGCAGCCACAAGCCAAGGAATGCCAAGAATTACTGACAGCCATCAAAAGCCAGGCTTGGAACAAATTCTCCCTCAGAGCCTCTAGAAGGCTCCAGCCCTGCTAACATCTTGATCTTGGATTTCTGGCCTCCACAACCATGAGGAAAGAAATTTCTGTTGTTTTCAGCCCCTGACTGGTGATAAATTGTTATGGCAGCCACAGGTTACTAACACACACCCGCAGGTACCCAGCCTAAATTCAGCATGGCTCTGTGACTTGGCAATATGGGTCACTGGTCTAGAGAGGGGCTCTAATGAGCGTTTGCTTCAAGGTCCAGCTTTCAGTTGCTTAACACAGAGGAAAACACAACCATAATAGACATGTGTTTCTACACAACCAGTTGGCTACCTGAAAGGGGCAACCTTTTCAGGATTAAGAAAGGGTAGTCTTTCTGCTTGGGAAGAATTTTCCTGAATCCCTTTGTCAGTAACTCCTTATTCTGACTGGGTGAGATCCTGAGGGGTTGACATCATTCGCTTCATGAATTTGGAGGCCTTTATAAAGATAAGCCTTTTCCTGAGTGCCTTCCACGATCTTTTCAGCAGAGAGAGAGAGGGAGGGAGAAAGAGAGAGAGATGGGGTGTCATGGGTAAAGTTTCATGCCAAGAATTGAAGCAACATTTTTCCTGTTCACCAACCATCTTCCCAAAGCAAATTTCGGGAAGCTCTTGCACCTTTTTGTTCTTTTTTCTTTTCTTTTTACTTCTTAGAAACATAAGATTTGTTTAATCTTTGTAATTAACCAGACATTCGGGGTTTACATGTGTTGGGTGTGGGGGTGGTAACCAGAATAAAGGCTCTCCAAAGATGTCTATGTCCTAATCCCTGGAACCTGTGAATATGTTAGGTGACATGGAGGACGAGAATTAAGATTGCAGATGGAATTAGAGGTACTAATCAGTTGATCTTAAAATAGGGAGATGACACTGGGTTATCCATGTTAGCCCATTGTAATCACAAGTGTGCTTGTATGAGAAAGAAGGAGGCAGAAGAGTCAGAATCAGGGTGATATGTGAGAAAGATGTTTCAACCAGCATAATGCTGGCTTTGAAGACAGAAGGGGCATGGGCATGATATGGAACTAAGAAATGTAGGTGGTCTCTAAAAGCTGGAAAAAGAAAAAAAAAAAAAGCGTACCCGCCTTAGTGCCTCTAGAAGGGAAAGCAGCTCTGCCAACACACTGATTTTAGCCGAGCCACAACCATCTGACTTCTGGCCTCAGACTATAAGATAATGGATTTGTGTTGTAAGCCACTAAGCTTCTGGCAATTTGTTACAGCAGCCACAGGATACTAATATTGTCGGGTAGGGGAGATCGGGAAGGGGAAGGTTGGGAGGAATTCCCTTCTGTTTTTCCAACACGGCTACCCCAAGGGGAATTGATGAGACACAGGGCTGAGCTACCATCAGTGGCAGTGGCAGAAGAAGGTGACACAGTGGTAACAGTCCTCTGACCCATGACTCTACTGTCAAGAAAACTGACAGGGCCCCTGCCCCGGCTTCCCTGGAGTGTGACTGTCTCAGACTTTTTGATTGCAACAGAATCCCGTGGGGTTCCAGACTGGGGATGGCCACGTCCCAGTTTATGTGGCTGCAAAGTGCGAGGATACACAGGATTCCCCTGTCACAACCCAGAGAGCCAGCTCTGGAGGAGGGCATGGCTCTGGCCGCCACACTGACCTAACGAAACCTTCCGCCTGCTGTGGTGTCTGCTTCCTCTGGCTAAGGGCCCTGAGGCTTCACTGTGCTTCTCTCTCTCATCTCTCTCTTTTTTTCCCACAAAAGCTTCCTTTATTTCTAAAGATTATGCAGATTTAAAGCAAACTCCTTCTACCTTCATCAAATCACACTTGTCATATTTGAGCTGTGTGGAACCAGAATTTACTACCTTCTAAAACAATATTTGGTCCTATTGCCTCCGAACTATTACAACAAAAATTCCAGTAGCCAGAACATTTGCTGTGTTCTAGGGGCATACGAAGTGTTTTATTTAGACCATTTTTAAGGATTCTGTTTCAAAGGTTTTGCATGTGGCATTCAAGCTTATTTTAATGAAGAGAGACTAGTCTTCTTCCAAGGCCCTCCCAGGCCTAATGAGACATCCTGGAGCACCTGCCTTGACTGGCCCACATGCCCCCCCCCCACTTCTCCCCCCTCACCCCCCAGGGAGATTCGGAGAAGTGGCTGAATCTGTAGATATTCCAGGCGTGTCCTTGTGCGTCACTTTTCCCGACAGCTTTCATCTTCATCTTCTCAAATGTCTCTCAGAGCACTGGCTCCCAGCCTCCTGGCTTGGAATTTGTGAGACCAGTGCTGCCTGAATCAAAACTTGTCAGGGATGGCTTTGCCTGCCTGGCCTCAGAGCAGCAGGAGCAAAAGCAAGAGAGGAAGGGCTTGTGGGGCTGGGCAGAGTCGGGATGGCTGGGAACCACTCTGACTGGCTTTGTGCTAGCACCTCCCCAGTGCTAAAGGAAACTGAGGCTGCCCTGAGGTCTGTCCTGAGAACTTCCCAGTGATCTGGTTAAGTGTGTGGGCTCTGGATCCAAATTATATTATTCCATCACTCACTAGCTCTGTGACCTTGAACAAATGGCTTAGCTTTTCTGAGCTTCCATTTTCCCATATGTACACATATAAAATAGTAAGCAGACAATATGCATTAGCTATAATAGAAATATTATTGTTTTTTCTCTTTTAATGAAATTTTAAAATTTAAATTCAATTTAATTAACATATGCTGTATTATTAGAGGTAGAATTTAGTGATTCATCAGTTGCATACAATACCCAGTGCTTACATCAAGTGCCCTCCTTAATGCCCATGACCCAGTTACCCATCCCCCGATCCAACTCCCTTCCTGCAGCCCTCAGTTTGTTTCCTACAGTTAAGAGTCTCTTATGGGTTGCCTCCTTCTCTGTTTTCATCTTATTTTATTTTTCCTTCCCTTCCTCTGTGTTCATCTGTTTTGTTTCTTAAATTCCACGTATAAGTGAAATCATATGGTATTTGTCTTTCTCTGACTAATTTTGCTTAGCATAATACCCTCTAGTTCCATCTACATAGTTGCAAATGGCAAGATTTCTATCCAAAATCTATAAAGAACTTATCAAACTCAACACCCAAAAAAACCAAAAAATCCAGTCAAGAGATGGGCAGAAGGCACGAATAGACATTTCTCCAAAGAAGATATACAAATGGCTAACAGACACACGAAAAAATGGTATTATTATTAATTACTATTATATTGTTTCTATTATTTTCAGTTGGATCCTTCACCTTCAAAAGTCATGAATCCCAAAGTACTCTCCAGTGGTATTTCCCAACCATCTCAGGCCCTCCTTTTTAGTTTTCCTTATCTGTCAGTCTGTCTTTCTAATAGTTTTATTAAAGTATAACTGACTTCATATTAAAGTGTACAATTTGATCTACTTTGACATATGTGTACAATTCGGAAATAATCACTACAATCAAGATGATAAAAATAACCATTGTACCCAAAAATTCCTGCCACCTCATCCCTGTCTTATGTCCCCTGTTCCCAGTCTTCAGGCGACCTCTGTCAATATAGTTTGTATTTTGTAGAATTTTATGTAAATAGAATCATGCAATATTTATTCTTTTTTGGTCTGGCTTATTTCACTTGGCATAATTATTTTGAGATTCATCCATGTTGTTTTGCATGTATCAGCGGTTCATTCATTTTTATTGCTGAGAACTAACTTATTGCATGAATATATCATAATTTGTTTATCCACTTACTCATTGATGGACATTTGGGTCATTTCCACTTTCTGGTTTGTTTGAATAAAGTTGTTATGAACAACATTCATGTCCAAGTCTTTGTATGAACATATGCTTTCATTTATTTTGGTTAAACATCAAAGAGTGGAACAGATAAGTCATATGGTAGATATAAGTTTAACATTTTAAGGAACTGCCAGACTGTTTTCTGAGTGGTTGCATGATTAACATCCCTACTAGCAGTGTACGAGACTTCCAGTTGCTTTACTTTGTCACCAATGCTTGGGATGATCAGTTTGTTTCAATTATAGATATTCCAATGGGGTTAGTGGTTTTCGTTTGAATTTCCCTGACAATTAGTGATTAATGATGTTGAACATGTTTTCTTGTACCAACTTATATTTTCCTTGGTGAATTGTCTTTTCAAATCTCTTTTCTATTTTAAAAATTGGGTTGAATGTTTTCTCATTACTGAGTTTTGACAGTTCTTTATGTATTATAGATACAAATCTTTATCTGGTATTTTTCTCTGAAAATATTGTCTCCAAGTCTGTGGCTTGTTTTTCATTTCTCTTCACAATGTCTATCAAAGAATAAAAGTTCTTAGTTTTGGCGATGTCCAATTTTTCAATTTTATCTTTTTATGGATTGTGCTTATTGGGTTGTATCAAAGATGTCTTTGCCTAAACCAAGTTCACAAAGATTTTCTCCTGGCTTTTATTCCAGAAGTTTTATAGTTTTAAGTTTCATGTAGATTTATGATCAATTTTGAGTTCATTCTGTAGATGGTATAAGATAAAGATTGAAGTGTTTGTTTTGTTTTTGTTTGCATATGGATATTCAGTTGTTTGAGACCACTGTTAAAAAACTCATCATTTCCGGGGCACCTGGGGGGCTCAGTGGGTTAAAGCCTCTACTTTCGGCTCAGGTCATGATCTCAGGGTCCTGGGATCGAGCCCCACATTGGGCTCTCTGCTCAGCGGGGAGCCTGCTTCCCCCTCTCTCTCTGCCTGCCTCTCTGCCTACTTGTGATCTCTCTCTCTCAAATAAATAAATAAAACCTTAAAACAACAACAACAACAACTCATCATTTCCACACTGAATTGTCTTGTACCTTCCCTGAATATCAATTGGCTAAATATGTTATGGGACTATTTATGGACTCTATGCTGTTTCATTGATTTGTCGTCTTTATACCAACACCTTGATCACTTACTGTAGCTTTAGAAATCTTGATATCTGGTAGTATAAGTTCTCCAACTTTTTCTTTTTCAAAGTTGTTTTAGCTATTCTAAGTCCTTTGACATACATGAATTTTAATAAGTACATCAGTTTCTGTAAAAAGTCTTTTTGGGATTCTGACTGAGATTGTGTTCAGTCCATAGATCCATTTGGGGAGAGTCGATATCTTAACAAGATTAAGTTATCGAAGCTATGAGCACAATTATTCATTTATTTGGGTTATCTTTAATTTCTTTAGTCAGAGTTTTGTAATTTCAATGTACAGAGCTTATATGTCTTTTATCAGATTTACTCGTAAGTAATTTATATTTTTTGATGCTATTGGGAATGGTATAAGTCTTTACATTTTCTGTTTCTTTCAGAAATTTTTACAATTTCTGTTTCTTCAGTGGTATTATAATGAAATAGATTGAAGGCATCCAAATTGGAAAGGAAGAAGTAAAATTTTCGCTATTTGCAGATAACGTGAAATTATATACAGAAATTCCTAAAGACTACACCAAAAAACTATTAAAACTAACAAATTCAGCAAAGTTGCAAAATACAACATTGATATACAAAAATCTGTTGCATTTCTAATATACTAATAATGAACTATCAGAAAGAGAAAAATAAGGGACGCCTGGGTGGCTCAGTCGGTTAAGTGGCTGCCTTCGGCTCGGGTCGTGATCCCAGGGTCCTGGGATCGAGTCCCACATTGGGCTCCTTGCTTGGCGGGGAGCCTGCTTCTCCCTCTACCTGCTCTGCCTGCTGCTCCCCCTGCTTGTGCTCTCTCTCTCTCTCTCTCTTTGACAAATAAATAAAATCTAAAAAAAAAAAGAGAGAGAAAAATAAGAAAAAAAAAATCCTATTTACAATTGCATCATCTTAAAAGAATAAAATGCCTAGGAATAAATTTAACCAAGGAGGTGAAAGACCTGTCCAGGAAAAACGCTGAGACATTAATGAAAGAAATTGAAGAAGACACGAATAAATGGAAAGATATTCTATGTTCATGGAGTGGAAGAATTAATATTGTTAAAATTTCCATACTACCCAAAGCAGTATACAGATTCAATGCAATCCCTATTAAAATACAGCAGCATTGTTCACAGAAATAGAATAAAAAAATCCTAAAATTTGTATGGAACCACAAGACACCCCAAATAGCCAAAGCAATCTTGAGAAAGAAGAACAAAGTGGGAAACATCACATTCCCTGATTTCAAACTATATTACAAAGCTATAGTAATCAAAACAGCAGAGTATTGGCATAAAAACTGACATGTTAATGGAACAGAATAGAAAACCATACATATCAATCAATTTACAACAAAGGAGGCAAGAATATCTGATTGGGAAAGGACAGCCTCTTCAGCAGATGGTCCTGGGAAAACTGTACAGTCACATGCAAAAGAATGAAACTGGACCACTATCTTATAGCACACACAAAAACTCATTCAAAATGGATTAAAGAGTTGAACAGAAGACCTGAAACTATAAACTACTAGAAGAAAACATAGGTGGTATACTCCTTGACACTGGTCTTAGTGAGGATTTTTTTGATTTGACACCAAAAGTAAAAGCAACAAAAGCAATAATAAATAAGTGGGACTACGTCAAGCTAAAAAGTTTCCGCACAGTAAAAGAAACCATCAACAGAATGAAATGGCAACCTCTGGAATGGGAGAAAATATTTGCAAATCATGTATCTGGTAAGGGGTTAATATAAAAAATATATAAAGAACTCATACAACTCAATAGCCAAAAAAAAAAAAAAAAAACCAAAAACCCAAAAAACTCCACCAACCCATAACAATCACATTAAAAAATGGGCAGAGACTCTGAATGGACATTTTCTTTTTCTTTTTCTTTTTTTTTTTTAAAGATTTTATTTATTTATTTGACAGAGAGCGAGAGATCACAAGTAGGCAGAGAGAGAGAGGGGGAAGCAGACTCCCTGCTGAGCAGAGAGCCCGATGCGGGGCTCGATCTCAGGACCCTGAGATCATGACCCGAGCCGAAGGCAGAGGCTTTAACCCACTGAGTTACCCAGGCTCCCCCTGAATGGACATTTTCCAAAGAAGACACACAGATGGCCAAGAGACACATGAAAAGATGCTCAACATCACTAATCATCAGGGAAATGCAAATCAAAACCACAAGAAGATATCATCTCACACCTGTTAAAATGGCTATCAACAAAAAGACAAGAAATAGCAAGTATTGGTTAGGATGTAGAGAAAAGGGAACACTTGTGCACTATTGGTGGGAATGTAAATTGGTACAGCCAGTATGGAAAACAGTATGGAACTTTCTAAAAAAATAAAAAATAGAACTACCATATGATGTAGTGATTCCAGTTCTGGGTATTTATCAAAAGAATGCAAACCACTAACTTGAACAGATATACACATTCACATGTTCATTGCAGCATTATTTTCAATAGCCGAAAGACAGAAATACTCTAAATTGTTTATTGATGGATGAAAATGTGGTGTGTGTATACAAAGCAGTATTATTCAGCCATAAAAAGAAGGAAATCCTGCCATTTGTGACAACATGAATGGACCTCGAGGGCATTATGCTAAGTGAAATAAGTCAGAGAAAGACAAATACTGTATGACCTCACTTAAATATAGAATCTGAAAAAAAGAAAAGAAAAAAAAAGAAAAAAATAGATACAGAGAACAGATTGGTGGTTGCCAGAGGTGAGGGGTAGGGACTGGGCAAAATAGGTGAAGGTCAAAGGTTCAAACATCCAGTTATAAAATGTCATGGGGATGTAATGTGACTATAGTTAACAACACTGTAGCACGTATTTGAAAGTTGCTAAGACAGTAGATCTTAAAACTTCTCATCACAAGAGAAAAGATTTTTATAACTATGGTGATGGATGTTAAATAGACTTATTGTGGTGATCATTTTACAATGTCTGCAAATAAGAAATCCCATTTTACGCCTGAAATTAATACAGTGTTATATGTCAATTATACCTCATTAAAAAGATTGATTTCCATTTCCTGATTTTTGTCCTGCAACATTGTTAAACTCATTTCTTTGTTCTAGTGACTTTTGCATATTGCATAGGATTTTCTATATAGATGACTATGTTGTCTGCAAATGGTCTTACTTTTTCCTCTTCAATCTGTGTGCCTTTTATTTATTTTTATCACCTCATTTCACTGACTAGAATCTCCAGTACGATGTTGAATGTAAGTGATGCGAGATGATGTCTTAGTTTTTTCTAGAAGGAAAGTATTCAGTCTTTCACCATTAAGCATGATGTTGGCTCTAGGTCTTTATTGGTATCCCCTATTGGGTTGAGAAACTTCTATTCCTAGTTTTCTGAAAGGTTTTGGATGTTGGGTTTTGCCAAGTATTTTTTCTGCATCTACAGAATGATATATTTCATTTAGTGGTTTTTATTATTATTATTATTACTATTATTATTACTATTTAGAGAGAGAGCATGAGTAGGGAGGAGGCAGAGAGAGGAGAGAGAATCTTAAGCAGGCTCTATGCCCAGCGTGGAGCCCAATGTGGGGCTCAATTTCATGACCATGAGATCAAGACCTGAGCCTAAATCCAGAGTTGGAATGCTAACTGACTGAGCCACCCAGCCACCCCTCATTCAATGGCTTTTAAATGTTCAACAAATATTACATTATTGGGATAAGCCCCACTGCCTTATGATGTATATATGTCTCATATATTGCTAGATCTAATTTCCAATAATTTTGGTTTTTGATAGTGTTTATTGGGAGCATGGGTTGGTAGTTCTCTTTTCTTCTAATGTCTGTCTGATTATGGTTTCAGTGTAATAATGCCTTCTTCATAGAATGAGTTGGAAAGTATTCTCTCCTCTTTAATATTCTGAAAGAGTTTGTGTAGAATTGGCTTTATATCTTTTTTGAAGTTTTGATAGAATTTACCAATAAATCCATCTAAGCCTGGAATTTGTTTTGTGTGTGGGGAATGTTTTTAACTACAAATGAGATTTCTTTAATACTTATAGGGCTACTCAGATTTATGGTCTCTTATTCTTATAATATCTTTAGAATCTGTGGTAATGATTTTCTTTTATTCCTGATATTGGCAATTTGTGTGTTTTATTATTTTTTCTTGATTGGACTGGCTTGGGGGTTATCAATTTTATTGGCCTTTTTAATAAATATTAAGCTTTTGGTTTCAATGATTTTTCTCTATTATTTTTTCTGTTATTGATTTTATTGACTTCTGCTTTCTTTAGGTTCATCTTGCTCTTCTTTTTCTAGTTTCTTAAGGTGGAAGCTCAGTTCACTAACTTGAGATCTTTTCTAATATAAGCAGTTAGTGGTATAAATTTCACTCTAAGTATCACTTTAATTACATCCCATAAATTTTGATATGTTGTGTTTTCATTTTTATTCAGTTCAAAATACTTCCTAATTCCTCTTGATTTCTTCTTTGGCCTGTGGGTTATTTAGAAGTATGTTATTTAGTTGCAAGTATTTGTATCTCTTTCCAGAGATATTGCTGTTATTGATTTCTAATTTAATTCCATTGTGATCAGAGAATGTACTTTGTATGAATTGGCTCCTTTTAAAGTGATTGAAACTTGTTTTATGACTGAGAATATATTCTGTTTTGGTAAATACTCTTATGACTTGAGAAGAATGTCTATGCTACTGCTGTTGTGTAGAATGTTCTATAAATATCAGTTAAGTCAAGTTTTTTGATAGTGCTTTCCAGGTCCTATATGTTTTAGAGATCCCTTTTCTATTCTTTGTATTAATTACTGAGACAGGAGTGTTGAAATCTCCAACTATAATTACAAATCTGTCTATCATTGTAGTTCTATCAGTTTTTGCTTCATGCCTTTTGAAATTCTGTTATTAGGTGCATAAATATTTAGAATTACTATGTCTCTTGATTAATTGATCCCTTTATCAATATGAAATGATATTATTATCCCTGGATGTATTCATTGTTTGAAATCTACTTTGGTCTTAATATAGCTACCCCAGATTTCTTTTGATTAGTGTTAGAATGTGTGGTGGGTTGAATAGTGTCTTCCCCAAATTCGTGTCTACCAGGAGCCCCAGAATATGAACTTATTTGGAATAGGGTCTTTGCAGATGCAAGTGGTGATCATGCTGGATTAGAGCGTGCCATAAATCCAATGAGAATGTCCTTATGAGAGACAGAAAGGGATGCACAAAGACACAGGGGAGATTGAAGGGATGCTGCCACAATCCGAGGAACAGCAGGAGCCACCAGAAGCTGAAAGAGGAAAGGAAGGATTCTTCATTAATGACTTCAGAGGGATCATGGGCCTGCCAACACCTTGATTTCAGACTTGTAGCCTCCAGAATTGTTATTTTCAGTCATCAAGTTCATGCAGACTTGTTATGTCAGCCTTAAGAATCTAATGCAGCATGGTTTAGTTTTACCATCCCTTTCCTATTAGTCTGTGTGTCTTGCATTTAAAGTGGGTTACTTGATGGCAGCCTGTAGTAGGATTTTGCTTTATTTAACCAATTGATAATCTCTGTCTTTTTCTGAGGGAGTTTAGACAATACATATTAATGTGATTTTTATGGTTGGGTTTAAATCTAGTATTTTGCTATTTGCTTTCTGTATTCTTTTCCTGCCTTTTTTGGAATTGTTTATTTTTTATTTCATTTTATCCCCTCCTAGATTTATTGGTTATACTGTTTTAAGCAATCAATTGCAATGTGTCTTGATGTATTTTTCATGTTTCCTGTAGTTGGAGGTTGTTGAACTTTTTGCATATGTGAATATTTGGCTTTCATCAAGTTTGGAAATTTGCTGGCCATTATTCCTTCAACTTTTTTTTTTTTTTTTTTTGTCCTCTCCTCCTTTGGGGATTTCAATTATCCATGTATTTGGCTTCTTGAAGTTGTCCCACAGCTCACTGTTGATTTTTTTAGTTTTTTTTTCTCTCTCAGTATTTTATTTTGGATAGTTGCTATCGCTGTGTCCTCAAGTTCATTATTCTTTTCTCTGTGATGTCTCATCCCATAGAGTTTATTTTTTGTCTCAGATATTGTAGCTTTTATCTCTAGACATTTGATGTGAGTCTTTTTTATATCCCCTATGTCTCTACTAAACACTCTCCATCTTTCCTTAAGCTTCTTGAATATGTGCTATGCAGTTTTAATAACTGTTTGACTATCGTTGTCTATTAGTTCTATCATGTGTCATTTCTGGGTCAGCTTTGGTGGGTTGATTCTCTCCTCATTATGTCTTATTCTCCTACTACTAGATTTCAGACATCGTGTATTTTACCTTGTTGGGTGCTAGATGTTTTTTCTTCCCACAAAATTCTTTATTCTGCGATGCAGCTAAGTTACTTGGAAACAGTTTAATGTTTTTCAGGTCTTACTTTTAAGCCTTCTTACACTGAACAAGAACAGAATTTATTCTAGGACTAGTTCTGTCTCACAAATTAGGCAAAACCCTTTCTGGTACTTTACCCAGGGCCCCATGAAGTCTGAGGTTTTGCAACCTGGCTCTTGAAGACAAAAAACATTTTCAGCCTTGTGTCCGCTCCAGGAATTTCTGCCTCTAACCTTGTCTCTTTCCTTGGTCTGAGGTTGCTTCCTCACATGTATGCTGTGATCAGAATTTAGCCAAAGGGAGATTCAGAGAGAACTCTCTGCAGATCTCCAGAGCTCTCTGTTGATGTATAGCCCTCTAGTTTCCAGTCACTGGCCTATGAATTCTAGCCACTGGGGGATCCCACCTCCATCTCCTCGGCTCAGGACACTGCTCGGCTCTGCCTGGGCTCCACCTGCCTGCAGTGTGGCCTGGGATCTCTCTGGGCAGTTAGGTGAGGCAATCTTAGAACTTACCTCATTTATTTCTCATCTCACAAGGATCATTGTCCTTCCCTTTTTGATATCCAGTATCTTGAAAACTGCGGTTTCATATATTTTGTTTGGGGTTTTCTTAGTTGTTTTAGGTCAGAAGGTAGCTGGCAGCAAAGTCATTCCCGTGCCTCCTTCTTTATCCATTCTCCATTCTTTCCTATGCCCCCTCAAACCCTGCGATTGCCAAGAAATGCCATCTATGCAGAAATTTCCTTTAGATTGACAAGGCAATGTGGTCAGCAATTAGGTACATGCCCTTGGAGTCAAACACACTGTGGTTCAGATCTTGGCTCTGCCAGTTCCCTGTGTAATGTTGGCCAAATTATTTCACCAATTTCAGCCTCAATTTCTTTATTTGAAGAAAGTACAAATGATACCTAGCTATAGGGTTGTTGTGAGGATTAAACAAAGAAATGGAAAAAAAAAAATAGACTAGCACCAGGCTCAATAATAGGCTGCATGACCAAACAGATACAAGTGGGATTAGTTTTTTAAATTGCCTTGAATTTCTTCATTGTCTACACCAGCTCTGTTCCTGGGGACAATCTTACCATTACTCTTGAACTCCCAAAGAAGGGGGTATGAGCAGGTCTAAATTTCTTGCACCAACAGAGGGGACCAATCATGTGGAGAACTTCCAATAGCACATACCAGAAACATCATGGACATTTGGCTGCATGAAGCATTATAATGATCTTTTCTTTGTGGCAGATTGACTTTACTAATTAGGTTGGGTTTGAGCCAATGTTAAATACAGTTTGCATGTACAGAATGCACACCAATTGGCAGAAGTTGGGGACTCGGAAACATTTTAGGTATCAGGACAAGCCAGCTATGATTAAAGCTTTGCTTCAAATAATCCTTTCTCTCTCCCCTGGCCTCCATTTTTATGAGTTCTTTAAATATTAAGGAAATTAACCCTTTATCACAGTTGCAGCAAATATACCCTTTCTGTTTGTTATTCAATTCTGTTTTTAATTTCTAATCTGTTTTAAACAGAATTTAAGAATTTTCATGAAGTTAAGCTATGGATTTTTCCTTTTGCGATTTCTTCTACTGCTTTTACACCTAGAAAAATCCCATCCAGGGATTGAATAAACATTCATCTTTATATTCATCCAGTTTTTTTTTTTACACTTTATTTCTTATTCTAACTAGAATTTATCTTGATTTTGATGTGTGGTATAAGGTGTGAAGGTGTTATATTTGAGATAATTAATGCTAGCTGCTACAACTGTCAAGTCTCGAAATCTCAATTTCTTAACACAACAAAGCCTTAATTCTCATTGATGTCAAGTCCAGTGATGGTCAGGTGACACTGTGGAGTGGTGGTCTTCCAGGCAGCATCTCAGTGTCCCAGCCTGCTTCTGCCTGCAATTCCACCATCTCAAAGTCTTTTGTTTCCAGTTGGAGAGTCTAGAATATTTCGTGAGCCCTGACTGCTTCTGCCTCAAGATCAAATTAGATTTTTCAAATAACTAATTACACGGCGCCATTTACTGTTCACATATGAAGTTGTTCTGTGTGTACTATCCATGGTCTGGACTGCTTCTTTTGTTCTAGGAGGCCCTGTATAGATTTTTGTTGCAAACTAGCTTTACAATATGATTTAACATCCCCTAAGGTTAACCCCTCCCTCATTGTTTCCTTTTTTCAAAGTTTTCTTGGCTATGACAAAATAGATCATATTATATATTACATATGATATATTGGTTCTATTAGCATATGAGCTCTATTGGCACCTCAGAAACTGCACCCATCCCTGGGGGTTCAATTAACCACTCAGGTAAAGGATGTCTACTATAGATTGAATGTTTGCATTTCCTCCAAATTCATATGTTGGGGCCTTAATGTGATTTGGAGGTGGGGCTTTGGGGAAGCAACTGGGTTGTGAAGGTAGAACACTCATGGCGTTCTATAGGATCAGTGCCCTTATAAGAAGAGGAAGAGAGCTATCCCCGGCTATCTCCACCATGTGAGGATACAGGGGGAAGGTGGTTACCTACAAGCAAGGAAATGGGCCCTCATCTGACACGCATTCTACCAATTCACTGAGCATGGCCCTCCCAGCCTCCAGAACTGTGAGAAATAGATGTTTGTTTTTTTAGCCCCCCAGTCTATGGCATTTTTGTTATAGCAGCCCCAACCGACTATGATGATATCTAAATCCATGTCTCCATGTTCTATACCTTTCCCAAACTCCAGGCCCACATTTTTAGGTGCCTGATACATAACCTGAAATACCTAGAGATCTGGCTAGCCCCTCTGGTGGGAGTGAGATCATACAGCAGCTAATGGCTGATTTAGTTTTTTTTTTTTTTTTTTTTTTTTTGAGTCAGAGGTAGAGGGAAGTTGGGAGAAAGAGAAGAGCTGATGCTTCCACATACTCCCATCTCCACGCAGAACCTGGAGAAGTAACAGGCAAGGAATGATCATATTCCAGGGCTCCCTTACTCAGGAGGGCTTCCCCATTTGGGGAGACCTTTACCAAGTCACTTCAGCTCCTCACAAGTCTACGCTTTCCTCCTCGTGGTGGGTATTGGGAGGGCAGGAGGAGACAGAGTGCAGCAAGGGTCTTGTGTGCCAGCTCAAAGGAATAGCTCAGAGGTCACCACCAGCTGCCAGCAAGAGGGCCTTCAGAAAGGTCTGGGTGCTCTTGCATGGTCTCAACAGTAATAAGAGTAATTGCTCCCAGTTTTTGAACACCTACTATGGGCCGGGCATGTTTGCACGTTAATTCATCCAACTTTTACAGCTACCTGACGAGCTAACCAGTGTTCCTCTGGTATACAGATAAAGAGACTCAGATTCCGAAATGTCAAGTAACTTATCCAAGGCCACCACGCTCATAAGGAGGAGAACCAGGATTTAAACCCAGGTCACTTGACTCCAAAGTCTGACTCTATCTACCCAGCCATGCTGTATCTGCCATCTTGCAACATAGCAGGGAGATCCAGGCTGCTCAAAAGCTTGTGAACAGTATTGAAAATTGTCTTGAAAACAGTTGTAGTTGTGTGGGAGGGGTGATGGCCCATCTTAATGGTGGGCTGAAGGGATAATTTTATGTAATTTAATTCTTCATGATGAAGAATAATGATGTGTGTGATGAATTAGGAATCAATTGGCTAGAATAACCAAAGCCAAGTTTCCAGGCATTTGCTCTTCTCTTCAATGGATAGACCAGCTATTAAAGAAGAGAGCTTTATATTCTTTTCTAACATACAACACAGAGGAACTGGGTAAGAAATCTTAATGTGCCTTGAGCTGAACTTGGGCTGAGAGCTAAAGTGTGGACCAGGTTAGAGACCTTCTAGATGGCTGAAAGGCCAAGCAAGAAGAGAAAATATTTTATCTGTGTCAAAAGAAACCATTTGTGTTCTGAGGAGACCCCTCTTCCATGACATTAAACCTTCAGAGCAGTAGGCCTTTAAATACAGCAAAGCAGTTGTCCTAATTGGCATGCAGTGGCCATGACCACATTCTTTTAGCCTAAAGACTGTCTTGTTCCATGATGAGTTATTCTGACCAGTTTGGATTAGGAAGAAGAAAGAACCCTTATTCATAGAGCGTACTGTAAAAGAAATGCTTGGGACACAGAGTGGAATGGGTTTAGTTAGCCCTGGCCATACTCCCTCTGATGCCTTTGTAACAAACCCAAGTCCCCCACATACTTAAGGAGAGTCTCAGACAAAGGGAAAACTTAGCGTGTTTGGGATTTGCTGAGCACAAGACTATTCCTCAGTGTTTAGGGCATAAGAAACAATCATGAATTTTGCCTAGTGTGCCTGTTCCCTTAATGATTGCATCCATGTGTATTTTAGGAGAACTTCAGTCTTCTGTTTCTTATTCATTTACGCTTTACACTTCAAAAGATTGTTTTGTAAGAGCTACTCAATGCACAAGAAGTCTCATGAGTTTTTCTTCTAAATGAGCCAGCAACTTTCCAAGAACCAGGAAGCTGCAAGTTGCCAAGAATAAATAAATGAACTCCAGAAGGTTCAAGTTTGGTTTAAAACTCTGTAAGGTCTTAAGTAGGTTCTATATCTGGCTTAACTCCATGTCCCCATCTAAGACATGAACCGCAGGAGGGAATACTATTCCTGGCATGCAACTTTTTTCCCAAGCATTGAATTTAATGATCATTTCCAATAATGATTAATTAGAAAGTCTTAGCAGAATAGTTATAATGCAATGATGTAAGGAGGACTAGGGTATGGTGGAATAGCTCTTACCCGAAAGTTAGGCAGACCTGGACTTGGTTCTGCTACAAAATTTGCTGGACAAAGTAAATCTTGCCTCTCTATGCCTCTGTTTCCTTATCTATGAAATGAAGAAACAACAGCTTAGATGATCTCTAAGCTTCCTTGATGAATGTTGAAAATGACCCCCTGTCCCAACTGTGGAAGCAAGTAGTCTGGGGTTTCAGTATTGTTGATCAAGATTGGAATTAGTTGATTGTGTTTGTGTGCAACTCTGAAGTTTAAAAAAAACAAAGCGAAAGTAGGCTAGCGACATCCCTGTTCAAAGAAAAGATGTATGAGTAGAGGGAAAGGAAAGGGGATGTCTTAGTCAGTTAGGGTTGCTCTAACAAGATACCATAGACTGGGGGCTTAAGCCACAAACATTAATTTCTCACTGTTCTAGAGGCTTGAAAAGTCTGAGATCCAGGGGTCGTCAAGTGATGGTGAGGGCCCGCTTCCTGGCTTGTAGACAGCTGCCTTTTCACTGTATCCTGGCATGGCTGAGAGAGAGAGAGCTCTGTTCTCTTCAGTCCCTTAGAAGGGCACTGGTGCCCTCATGGGCGCTCTAGCCCCACAACCTCATCCAAACCCAATGACCTTTCAAAGGTTCCATCTCCAAACACACCACATTGGAGATCAGGGCCTTCACATAGGAATTGGGGGGCACAAACATTCAGCCCATAGCTGGGGGTATAACAGCTGTGATGGGTGTCGGATCCTCCGGACCAGGCCAGCGCACCCATGTCCTAGCTGCTGTGGGTGTTGGCTGCTTCTAGCGCACACCTGTGCACTCCCTGGAGGCTTGCCCTTGGCTGATTGAAGCTGAAGGTGTGGGAGGTTACAAGTCCAGCCCTCAGGATGCATCTCGACCACTGACTGACCGATGGAGGAGTCTAACCTTCTAGCTCCTTTGTCTCTAGGCCCTTGATGCTATGAGGCTCTGCATGGATCAGGCTGTGGCTAGATGGCCCCTGACATCTTTGTTGAGCATCTTGCCCTGCCTTCTCTGTCTTCTCTTGCTCCTAGGAGCACTTCCTCACTGTATCACTTACCAGGGAATCTCCATGTCAGGCTCTGCTTCTAGGGACCTGCCCTAAAGTGAGGGGAAGAAGACAAATGAGCTATGTAAGTAACTCTTGGGAGTGTTACAAGAACCTTGCCTGGCTTGCGTGTCCTGGGCCTGGCATGGACGAGGTCATGATGGAGAGAGCAGAGGGGCAGAGCACAACACAGCCCTGAGAAACAGAGCTCTGTGGCATTGGTAGGAGTTTTGTCCAGCCAGCCAGCCAGCCGGCCAGCCGTTATTCAAAGAGTTATGACTGTGATGGCTGTGGGCCTGTAAGCAGCTCTACTCGGGTCAATTCAGTTCATGCTGTAACTTGACCAAGCTGGGCCTTGCATCTGCTGAGGCCCCAGCAGCAGGCCGAGAAGGGGAGGGGATGGCATCATAGCAGGGGACGGGCAGCATCTGTTCTGCCCAGGAGATGTATGACCACAGGACTCGGCGATTTGAGAAGGAGGAACAATAACATTCATCTCGAAGATCAGAGAAGACTTTCTGAAGGAGATGGCATTTATTCCAGACCCTGATGGGTAGATCTGATTTGAAAATATGAAGACGTAGGGAGAGCGTTCTAGGTGGGAAAAAGAGTCTTAGCTCAATAAGCATGTTCTTTTTATGTTGTTGTTGTTGTTGCTTTCCCCCATGAAACCACACCAAAGTAAAATTTCAACCTTGGGTGTGATTCACAGGTTTGAGACTCCATATGGGGAATTGGAACTAAGATCCCCTGGGACTTAGAGCCCCAGGATCTGTTTTCCTCTGGTGGAAGCTATCTGTCCCTTGTGAGTGCTCTCAATACCTTCCAGCATGTACTCCCTTTTCTATAGTCCCACGTGATGGCATACATGACAGTAGGGGACTCATTCGGGGAGGGTGACAGACCTCAGTCCCCAGGGGGAAGCCAGGGCGATGCTAAGTGAAGGGGAGGGATTGTGAAAACTCCCAAAAGATACAGACCCAGGCTGAGCAAGGGCAAGAGAGAATACCATGTGCCTGAAAGTTGGGGAACTCTCTGGGGAGACAAGAAAGCAAAGACGAGACGACAGCTGGTGGCAGGCATCAGCAGATGGTCTCCCTTGCTGCCGGAGATGGAACAGCAATCGTAGACAAAGACGCCATCCTGGAGCGAGGACAGCCACACTGGCCCTTCTGCAGGAGTCCCGGGCCAAGCTGAGAAGAAAAGCCTCGTGCCTTCTGCCAGGAAGTGGGATAAAGGAGGGGTAGTGGGGCATTCTGCAGCTTTCCTCTCCAGGAGAGTCGGGAAGCAAAGATGGATGGATGGAGGGTGTTGAGAATCCTAATTGCTTTCTGTCAAGGTCAAGAAGGGCGCCTGTTGCACTTGAAGCCCTCAGGTTGTCTTACAGGAGACCCAGGAGTGGAAATGAGTAACCAGGGGCCAGTCGGAGCCAGGAAGGAGAGGGGGCTGGAGGGAGCATAAGTCCATGAGGCTGAAAGATTAAGGAGCCTTATGTTAGCATTTCTTTCAACGTGTGTAGTCCCAGCCTCAGGATGGGAGATACTCTTCTGACTTTATGATATTACAGAATTTTTACACAACGAATTCTTTGCTTTGTGGTTTCTCTTAGTGTTCCTAGGTTGAGAAAAACACCCACTTCAAGAGGTTTGATTTCATGTTCTCCCAAGTTTCCTACAATTTGAAAACTTAACTCTTTAAAATCCCTGCGATTAATTTTGGTGCACAGAGTAAGGTGAGGACCTCATTTAAAAAATAATCTGTAACTCTCTCGAGAAGAAAAGAAAATTGATGTTTCATCATTGTAGTAGTAATTAGGAAAATATAAAACTTTTGACAGAAGGAAAAGACATCATGTTCTCACCACCCAGAAATAATCATTTTTGGTACATTCCCTTTCATTCTTTTGTTGTCTATAGTTTTACTGAGTGTAATCATATGATACATGTAAAATTGTATAGGCCGATTTTTTAAAAATGCAACTATTTTGATAATAAATATAATAAATACTCATTAGAGGATATTTAGAGAATATATAAATTTATGAAGCAGAAAATGATATTCAGTTTTGTATATTTTCTTATAGTAATAACATAATTTTTGAAGCTGTAATTTTCTTAAAATTAATTTATTTGAGAGAGAGGGAGAGAGTGCAGGGGGAGGAGGGGCAGAGAGAGAATCTCAAGCAGACTCCCAGCTGATCGAGGAGCCCGATGTGGGGCTCGATCTTATGAGCCTGAGATCATGACCTGAACCGAAACCAAGAGTCAGACACTTAACTGACTGAGCCACGCAGGCGCCCCTACTTTAATGTTTTTTAAATCACTGATGCCATACAGTATATGCTGAACTCTAAGCACTGTCAACAGGCTCCAGATGGGAGATCATACAAAGAGGAACATGGAAATATATCCACATATATACCTAATCTATGTCTCATGTATGTTTATATCTTTGGAACCTGTGGTTTATTAGTCTTTCCCAAATAATATACCCAAAACTCAGATTGCTCAATATGATTTTTTAAACTACGTTACTAATATTTTATTTCTTAAGGTGGATACATAGTATTTTTTGTATTACTGTTTCATTTACTTGAAATTGGGGACATCAAAATGTGTTTGGTTTCTTTTTAACTTTTTATCTGGCAATAATTTCAAATTTATGAAAATAGAATGAGGAGTGCCCATTTACCCAAATTTACTTACTGTTAACATTTTAAACCTGTTTACTTTATCATCTTCTCTCTTTCTCTCTCTGCCTAATTTTTTCCTGACCCATTTGATGGAAAACTATGTATTCATCATGGTCCATTACCCCTGAATACTTTGGTATTTCCTAAGAATAGAGATATTCTCTTACATAAATACAATTATCAAGTTCATCCATGTGTAACTACGCTGATATAATCATCTTATCTCATATACTGTTTGTATTCTAATTACGTCAGTTGGTCTAATAACGTCCTTGATGGCGTGTTTCCCCTCCAGCACAGAAACTAGTCCAGGTTCAAGTATTGTCTTTATTTATTTATTTTTAAAAAGATTTTATTTATTTATTTGACAGAGAGATCATAAGTAGGCAGAGAGGCAGGCAGAGGGAGAGGGGGAAGCAGGCTCCCCACTGAGCAGAGAGCCCAATGCGGGGCTTGATCCCAGGACCCTGAGATCATGACCTGAGCCGAAGGCAGAGGTTCAACCCACTGAGCCACCCAGGCGCCCCTCAAGTATTGCCTTTAGTTGTCACATCTCTTTGGCCTCTTTTAATCTAAAACTTTCCCACTGCCTTTCTTTGATTTTCATGATACTGACATTTTTAAGAATATAGTCCCTTTCACCTGTCTTTTTAACCAGAATGTTTCCCATTTATACAGTGTTCATTTTGATTAAATTGTGGCTGTGCTTTCATGACCAGAATAAAGTATTGGAGAATTGGAGATGTATCCCTTTTAGGGCATCTCATTTGGAAGTATGTAATGTTCACCTGTCCATCATAGCTGCTGTTAATTTTATTTTTTTAATTTTTAAAAAGTTTTTATTTAAAGTCCAGTTAGTGAACATACAATGTAATATTAGTTTCAGGCATATAATATAGTGATTCAACACTTCCATATTTCACCTGGTGTTCATCACAAGTACACTCCTTAATCCCCATCACCTATGTTACTCATCTCTCCACCCACCTCCCCCCTGCTAACCATCAGTTTGTTCTCTATAGTTAAGAGTCTGTGTTTCTTGGTTTGCCTCTCTCTCTTTTTTTTCTCTTTGCTCATCTGTTTTGTTTCTTAAATTCCACATATGAGTGAAATCATATGGTATTTGTCTTTCTCTAACTTATTTCTCTTAGCATTTTACTTTCTAGCTCCATCCATGTCGTTGCAAATGGCATGAGTTTGCTCTTTTTATGGCTGAGTAATATTCCACCACATCTTCTTTATCCATTCATCAGTTGCTGGACACTTGGGCTGTTTCCATAATTTGGCTATTGGAGATAATGCTGCAAGAAACATGATGGTGCATGTTTTGAATTAGTTTTTTTGTAATCTTTGGGTAAATGCCTAGTAGTGCAACAACTGTTGTTTCTTGTGTTACTGATTTTAGCCATTCTGACAGTTGTGACGTGTTATATCATTGTGCGTTTAATTTGTGTTTCCCTGGTGGTCAGTGATGTTGAGCATCTTTTCATGTGTCTTTTAGCCATATGTATGCCTTCTTTGCAAAAATGTCTGTTATGTCTTCTGCCCATTTTTAATTGGATTATTTGTTTTTTGGGGTATTGAGTTTGATAAGTTCTTTATATATTTTGGATACTAACCCTTTTTCAGATACGTCTTTTGCCAATATCTTCTCCCATTCTGTCAGTTGCCTTTTAGTTTTGGTCATTGTTTTCTTTGCTGTGCAAAAGCTTTTTATTTTGATGTAGGCCCGATAGTTTATTTTTTTATTTTAATCATTTATTTTTTATTTTTTAATTAACATACAATGTATTATTTGCCCCAGGGGTACAGATCTGTGAATCATCAGGCTTACAAATTTCACAGTAGTCACCATGGCACATACCCTTCCCAATGTCCATAACCCAACCACCCTATCCCTACCCCCCTACCCCCCAGCAACCCTCAGTTTGTTTCATGACCAATAGTTTATTTTTGCTTTTGTTTCCCTTGCCGCAGGAGACATATCTAGTAAGAAGTTGCTAGGCCAATGTCAAAGAAGTTATTACTTGTGTTCTCTTCTAGGGTTTTGATGGTTTCAGGTCTCACATTTAGGCCTTTCATCCATTTTGAATTTGTTTTTGTGTATGGTGAAAGAAAGTGGTCCAGTTTCTTTTTTTGCATGTTGCTGTCGTGTTTTCCCAACACCATTTTTTGAAGAGACTCTTTCCCATCGGATAGTCTTTCCTGTTTTGTTGAGGCTTAATTGACCGTATAGTTGTGGGTTCATTTCTGGGTTTTCTGTTCTGTTCCATTGATCTATGTGCCTGTTTTTGTGCCAGTACCATATTGTTTTGATCACTACAGCTTTGTAATAAAACTTGAAGTCCAGAATTGTGATGCCTCCAGCTTTGCTTTTGTTTTTCAAAGTTGCTTTGGATATTCGGGGTCTTTTGTGGTTCCATACAAATTTTAGGATTGTTTGTTCCAGCTCTGTGAAAAATGCTGTTGGTATTTTGATAGGGATTGCATTAAATGTGCAGATTGCTTTGGGTAGTATAGACATTTTAACAATATTTGTTCTTTCAATCCATAAGAATGGAATATCTTTCCATTTCTTTGTGTCATCTTCAATTTCTTTCATCAGTGTTTTATAGTTTACAGAGTATAGGTCTTTCACCTCTTTAGTTAGGTTTATTCCTAGGTATCTTATTGTTTTGGGGCTGCTGTTAATTTTAATCACTCTCAAAGCTGTTACCCAATCTCTCTCACTGTAGAATTCATTCCTTTTTGCCCCTCTTCCTTGCAGTTAATAAGTAGCCTGTAGGGGCGCCTGGGTGGCTCAGTGGGTAAGCCTCTGCCTTCAGCTCAGGTCATGATCTCAGGGTCCTGGGACCGAGCCCCACATCGGGCTCTCTGCTCAGTGGGGAGCCTGCTTCCCCCTCTCTCTCTGCCTGCCTCTCTGCCTACTTGTGATCTCTCTCTCTGTGTCAAATAAAATCTTTAAAAAAATAATAATAATAAGTAGCCTGTAGATAGACACTTTAAGACCATGTAATGTCTTGCTTCTCATTGAAATTTCCCCTGGAATTAGTATCCATTGATGATTCTGACCTGACCTAATCTCTGTAATGATGAATACAAAGTGATGATTTTCCAATTCCAGCACTCACCCAACATGTACCAGCTGGGCATTCTTCCTGAACCTCCCTTCCCCTTCCCCCATCTATGTATTTGTTATTGGTTATTATTTATCAATTTTCAGTATAGGTTGACAGACTTATTTTTTCCCATGGTTTATAACACATTGCTGTATTTTGGTGTTCAGATTGTCCCAGACAGGGCCAGTGGGAACCCCTATAAGTCACTTAGTTTTTTGCGTGTATTTTTTTCATGAATTCAACCCCAAGTCCTCTGTTATTTGTCTAAATCTGCTCATGATATCTCCAGATGCATCAGACGTGCATTCAGTTTCATTTTCTTGCGGTATCTGTCCCTGTAGCCTTCTCACTTGCTTCAGTTTGGGCTGGTTACAATACGGATGTGGATGTTGGCTTATTTTCCCCATCACTTGGGGGGTTCCCTCAACTCTCTTGAATTTCCTGGTTCCTGATTCTCATTTCTTTCTGTATTTAGCCCTATGTTTTGGTGAATTACAACCTTGGGTAGTTTTCTTAAAAAAAAAAAAAAAAAACTAAAGGGGTGTCTGGGTGGCTCAGTGGGTTAAAGCCTCTGCCTTCGGCTCGGGTCATGGTCCTAGGGTCCTGGGGTCGAGCCCCGCGTTGGGCTCTCTGCTCAGCAGGGAGCCTGCTTCCGCCTCTCTCTCTGCCTGCCTCTCTGCCTACTTGTGATCTCTCTGTCAAATAAATAAATAAAATCTTAAAAAAAAAAAACTAAAGCAAAAACATGTGCAGCATATTTTTTTTTGAGACCTGGCACATCTGAAAATGTCTTTATTATACCCTCACTATAATTGATAATTTGCCCTGATTTAGAATTCTAAGTCATATACAGTTTTCCCTCAGATTTTGAGGGAATAATTCTTTGTCTTCTAGCTGCTCTTGTGGTCAAGGAGTCCAAAGTAATTTTGATTTTTGATAACTTGTATAAAAACTTTTCCCATCTCTCTGGAAATCTCTCCTTTTCATTTTTTTTTTAAAGATTTTATTTATTTATTTGACAGAGAGAGAGAGATCACAAGTAGGCAGAGAGGCAGAGAGAGTGGGGGGGGGGGAAGCAGGCTCCCTGCTGAGCAGAGAGCCTGGTGTGGGGCTCGATCCCAGGACCCTGAGATCATGACCTGAGCCAAAGGCAGAGGCTTTAACCCACTGAGCCACCCAGGTGCCCCTCTCCTTTTCATTTTTAGTTTCTAAAATTTCACCATGATGTCTTCTTTTAATCTTTCCTATAATCTTCCACCATTTCTTTTCAGTTTTAAAAATTTTTGCTACTGTATTTTTAATTTACAAGAGTGCTTTTATTGTTCTCTGAATATTTCTTTTACTATAGCAACCTTTCTCATTTTATAGAGTAATGTCATTTTTTGGAAGAAAAGTATCTCAGGAAATTAATGGTAAGTTTTGTTTTTTAATGTTTTTTTTTAATCCATACACAGTCTGTTTTTTTCACAGTCTGTTTTTTTCAATTTGCATCTTCTGTTTCCCTTGGCCTCTATCTCCTATACGAAATACTTTTCTCAAAGGTTCAGTGATCCTTGGTCATATACTGAATTAAAAAAAAAAAACTTTGTTGAGATATAATTTGTATTTTAACCCCCTTGCTATAGTTTATATACAATAAATATATCAATTTTAATGTCAAGTTCAATACATTTTGGTATCTACACATAATTGACATGTATACATCAGTGTAACCCTCACCATAATCAAGATATAGCACATTTCTATCACCCCAGCACTCCTCTGCAGTCACTCTTTCCCTGACTCCAGCCCCAGACAACCACTGAAATGCTTTATGCCAGTATAGATTCGTTTTGCTTGTTCTAGATACCTTATAAATATGTGTCATTTGTAATATTTTTGAGATTCATCAATGAGATGTAGATCTGTAGTTCAGTTCCCTTTTTATTGCTGATCGGTATTCCATTAACTACAATTAGTTAATGGAATTAATTTATCTCCATTGCATTAATATGCCACAATTTGTTCATTCCTTTAGTGATGGACATTTGGTTTGTTTCTAGTTTGGAGCTATTAAACATAAAGCTGTTATGAATATTCGTGTACAACCGATTGCATGGATAAAGGTTTTCATTTCTGTTGGGTAAACGCCAAGTCATGGAATTGCAGGGTTTTATGGTAAATGTGCTCTTAACTTTCTAAAAAAACCGTCAAACTATTTTCCAAGGTGACTGTACAATTTTTACATTCCTTTCAGGAATGAGAGTTCCAATTGCTCTGTGTCTTTACCAGCACTTGGTATTAAGAGTCTCTTTAATTTTAGTCATTCTAGTGGTTGTGTAGTTTTACCTCATTTGGTATTGATTTCCATTTCCTTGGTAATTGATGATGTTGTGCTGCTTGCTTAAGAAGCAGGGCACTAGAAGGGTGATTGGATATTCAGGCAAGTGGGAAAGTCTTGTCTACTGAGGCTTCACTGACTAGTGATCCTCATGGGTTGTTTTGGAGAGAATCCTGTTATCAGTTTCTCAGGTATTTTTCTCTTAGACTGGCTAGATTCCCCGGAGGATTTTCTCCCAATCACCTGCCAGAAGCATGTATGGTTTCTAGGATTCTGAAATCCAAGTGTGAGAAGAGAGCTGGATGCTTCAACTTCCAGTGTGTAATTCCTGCCTTCAATCCTTTCCGGTGTCTCTTAGCCCAGAGAACCGGTTTTGCACTCTCCAGAGAATGAACCTACAGTTTTCTGCAGAGTAAAAGAGGGGCTATTCCCTAGCTGAGCTGAGTGGATTAGGGCATTGGGGGTCTAATTGCTCCTTTAACTGCCTTTCCCCCATTTTCCTCTTTTCCGATCTAACTTTTCTCCAACTTCCAGAGGTATCCTGTGTTGCCAATTTCTGAGCCATTGGGGCATTGTGTAGTGTGACTGATTCACTCTTTAGCTACGCAATTTCCTTAGTTATGAAAATGATTGCTATGCCACTTTATGCAGCTCTGCCTTGTAAAGGGAAAAGATAAAGAACGTGGTTGGTAACTCTCCTAGCATAAGATGCCAGCAGCATAAGGATACCAGCCCTGTTAGTAAGTGCCAGGCCAGAAGAGAGCTGCGATTGTTCAAGTCACCAAATGGGGCAAGTTGCAGAGAAATGGCAAAATGCGAGTTCAGAAACAGCTGCAGCATGAAGAAAACAGCAGAAAACCCACCAAGGAGGCACTTTGGGGTCTGTCTTTGCCTCGGTTATGAGATATCCCTGCATACATGCCATTCAACTGAATTCAGGCTGCAAACTAAGTCAAAAAACACTTGCCAATCACTTAATGCCACTATTCCCATATTGTTGTTTTTAAAAAAGTAATAGACTTAATTTTTTTGGGGGGGGAGATGCAGAGGGAGAGAGAAAGAGAAAATCTTAACCAGGCTCCAGCCCAGTGCAGAGCCAGATGCGGGACGCAATCTCAGGACCCTGAGATCATGACCTGAGCCGAAATCAAGAGTTGACTGCTAAACCGACAGAGCCACCCAAATCTTGGGGGGTTAACAGAAAAATTAAGCAGTTAGTACAGCGTTTCCCTCACCTCCCAGCTCCCATTTCTCCAATTATTAGCATCTCGCATTAGTGTGGTACATTTGCCACAATTAATGAACTCGTATTGCTACATTATTAACTGAAGTCCATAGTTTACATTAGGGCTGATTTTGATGCTATACATTCTATTGGTTTTGACAAATGTGTAAAGCCCTGTATCCACCACAGCAGTATCAGAGAATAGTTTCACTGCCCTAAAAATCGTCTGTGGGCTGTCTGTTCATCCCTCCCCACCTCTCTCCCCGAACTCTGGCAACCACTGATCTTTTCACAGTCTCCATTGTTTTCTCTTTTCCAAAATGTCAAGGCTATACTAGGTAGCCTTTGCAGATTGGCTTCTCTCCCTTCATAATATTCTTTTAAGGTTCCTCTTTGTCTTTGTGGGGCTTGATCGCTCATTTCTTGCATGCTGCCTACTTTATCCATTAGAGCCCGTCACATATTAATCACAGCTGTTCTAAATTCCCAGTCTGATAATTCCAACATCCCTGCATGTCTCGTTCTGACCCTTGCTCCGTCAGCCAGGAGATGAGGAAATGGCTCAAAGGTCGAGAGGGGCTAAAGGAGGGACCAGCAAAATGTGGCTGAGGCCAAAAAGAAAGAGAGGCCACATGGACGCAAAGATGCCAGGAGAGGTTTCATGGGGAGACAGCTTTATAGGCAGGTCTGGGGGGGAGAGGGCAGAAAGTACCCCCGCAAGCAGCGAGACAGGAAGCAAGGCTTCTGAATGGAACAGTGAACAAAAGCTCCGTGACGGAGGGCTCAGGTGCGGCGGTCTCTCTGGGCTGTGGGGCCAGGTACGTGCAGGTGACACGGACAAGGCAGCGTCTCAGCAGCACTGGGTCTGGGAGGACGTGCCCCCAGACTGGATGTGCCCCCTTCTCGGAGCCCGTCACGAGGAAGCCTGCATCAGCCTTCCCGTCCAGAGCCCTGAGGTCCACTGCTTTTTGTATTAAAGCATTGGGTAAAAGGCCGCTGCTTACAGCCTTGGTTTCTGGAAGGTAAAGAAAAACGGCCAAAGCTGGGAAAGCTCCAAGTCTCACAATGCAGATTTCACCTCCCATTGCTTCCTAGTGAACTTGAGAAAGAATTTGCCCCACCTCATGGTTCAGGATCTCATCGGACCAAGACCGAATAGAAAGCTCTTCCCCCAAAGCCCTACAGCGCCAGAACAAGGGAAAAGAGAAACCATTGGTTTTGATAAAACATCTGTGTCTTTCGTTTTAATAAAAGCATCTGTGTCTGCAGAGCCAGCGTCATTCATTCAACAAACAATCCTGCGTGCCTTCTCTGTGCCACGCACGTGGGCTGACATCAGCCAGCGCAGCTCTCGCTTCTCGATGCTGAGAAAAGCCTGAAATAGCCCCATCTGGGATGAGAGACATCCCAGCGAGCAGTCTCTGAGGAAGTGGTTTGGCTTCTCTGAGCATCCAGGAGTCTTTGGCTTTCACTCCCAGGAGGAGAGGACGTCTGGGAGTGAGGAGTGAGGCTTCCTCAGAGACCAGGAGGCCACGAGGCGGCAGCTCCCCAGGAACAGGCAGAATTGCACAAACTCAAATGAATTCCGAGTGGAAATTGAGCGGTTCAAGTTGGCTTGCACACTACAATAAAGATCTGCAAACACTCAGCTCCGTATTGAACCCGAGGCAGGGTGATTAATTCATTATTCACTTCCCAGCCTGGAAGGGAACGTGTGTCTACCCGGGGGCCAGCAATGGATGAGCACCGTCATAAATCACGCCATTTCTAAGCCTCGCAATGAGAAAATCAGCTGGCTGGAGGGGGACACTCTGCCGGCGGCAGTGGCAGCCGGAGGACTGGCCTGTCCAGGCGGGTCAGTCTGCTCTCTGGAGACATACCAGTTGGCTGGTCACTCAGCCTTTCAGCCAAGGCGGCCAGCCTCTCGGCCACCCGGCTTGGCGCTTCCTGGCCAGACCACAAAGAAACAAACTTCACTCCACCCAGGAGGGGTGCTCCTGTGACCTGAGGTGGCCTCTCCTAAAAGTGGACAAAGTACTAGGAAGAGCACTGGGATCTCTCCAAAAGGCCTCTGAGGTCCAGCAGGCCTCTGCCTGCTCTCTTCCCGAGGCTGCTCTGAGTTCCAGGTCCTTCCAGCCTAGCCAGAGGGCCTGGCTTATTGATGTCTGCTCAGCGTCCTCCAACCAGAGTCCCTGGATGTCATCAGCTGCCCACCCTGAGCCATGGCCTTTACCCTCCAGTCTCTCCCACCTTCAGGG
>CM052896.1:27247506-27276284 GCA_028534135.1 Potos flavus | reverse complement strand
GGAGGCATAATATTCCATTGAATATATGGACCATATCTTCTTGATCCATTCATCTGTTGAAGGGCATCTTGGCTCTTTCCACAGTTTGGCGATTGTGGCCATTGATGCTATGAACATTGGGGTACATGTGTCCCTTCTTTGTACTATAGATTTTAAATAATATATTTTTCTACATTACATCTAGAAAATCAACATAAAGTGGGACAACAGCAATTTCCTTTTCTTTCTGTATGTTTCTGGGTGTCTAAAGAGATTATGATATATGTGCATTGCTTTAATTAAAAAAAATTATAATCCTCGCTGATGGATATAGGGCTAAAACCTGTCGTGGCAGCCAGGGAGATGTGCCACTTAGGTCTCCCTTCAAGAAAGAACTTGATATCCCTATGAGGAGTGCAGGAAGCTAGCTGCCTCTGACTGCAGAGCCTTGAGGATTCACAGCTGTACGTGCCCCAAGCTGGTGCTCTTCCCTGGGGAAGCCCCCCCCACCCCCGCAATGACGGAGCATGGGGGGAGGGACGGATTCCCACCCTTTCTGTCCCATCCTCTTGGGCACTCTTGGTGCTGGAGCTCCCCATTGGACTGACAGCTTTCTCAACGCTGGCCCGCAGGCTGGGGCTCTTCCCACCCCCTCCTTCCTCCTCCCCTCTCATTCCACAGGTGTCACACCTGCTTGGCAATCTGAAGTCTTTCCTGCCTCCTCTTGCTCCCCCTCCCCCTTCATTCTTCACAGGCATCTTCCAAGAATCTCTTATAATTCTAACTTTGTTGCTGTTTGCTTCCTGGAGGACCCAGCACAATGCTTTCGTGTTCCCAAACACTGTATAAGGAACTTGGACTTTGTTAATATTCTTTTTATGGAAATACTCTCCTTTTCACCCTCTGCAAAGAATTATCCCAGATGACTCTCCAGGTGGGCCGCAAAACGTGAGATGCCTTTTTCTACCAGGATTTTCTCCTTCTGATTGTTGTTGCCTGAAATCTGTTCCCTTTCGGCCCCCCTCTCAGCCCCTCTGATTCAGAAAGGCCAACAGTGAGCAGGTCAATGTCCATGACCTACATTATTGCTAGAATAAGGAAGGCCAGCTAGCAAGAATGAAGATCTAACACCCATGGATCCTTGCATGCCTCAAAGCAGTAACTTCAGAAAACGGTGGCCAACACCATGGCTGCTAAGACTTTGGAGCCAAGGTGCTCTCTGGTGCATTCTTCAAGCCTGGTTCGTTCTTCCCAGATCAGGTAGTTCCTGATAAGCAGACCTGCTCTTCCCAGCACACAAGGCTCAGGTGCCCTCTGGCACCCTACAAAGCATGCCACTCTCTTGTTGGAGCCCACGGTAGATACATGCAACATCTTGGGAGGCCACATGGCGTTGGTAGAAGGGGATCCTCCCAGTCATCCTCAGAACTCAGGCCTTAAATAGCCCGAGGAAACCAGCTTCAGCACAACATGAGGAATTGAGAGACAGAAGTAAAAAGGGGAGCAGACAATCATAGCACATTCGAGGGAGGCTGGCAAGGGTTAAATCAAGAATCAGAACATAATCGGATCTAAAACCAGCTGTGAATGTGAGATGAAGATAACCTAATTAATATCCACTTACCCTCCCAAGAAAGCTGACATCCCTCGTGGCACTTTCTCCTGTGGGCGGAGAAGGGTTTGCCCCCCCGCAGGTCCGTGCCCCGCACCTGATTTGGAGACAGTGGCCCTGAGTAGACAAACTTCAGGCTGTCTTTCCAACCCACACAGAGAATTCATGAACTACTCAATGTGTCTGTCAGAGACTTCCTTTCTGCTTCTATCAGCCAGAGTTGCTTTCTTCTGCTTGCTACCTAGGAACCCTGGCTGATAGGCATATATAATGCAAAGTATTTTTGTCTATGTTAAATTCGCATGGAGACAACCACGTTAACAAAGAAGTTTAACAACTATGTTAGGAACACAGGTTGCTTGGGAAGGAGGTGAGGTGAAACTGGAGAGGAGAGCACAAGAAGGAGGCAAGCACAAGGAGAACAAGGGGACAAAATAGTAAGAGTGTGTGAAGGACAATCTCAGCCTGTGTTATAATGCGATCCTGTGTCTGCCTCCACGTAGTCGGTACTGTGACCACCAGCTGGAACGCGGATCCACAGAAAAGGACATTTCCCAGGGTTACAATCAGGCCTGAATATTTTTCAGTGCTTCTCAGGAAATGCTGATGAGCAGACAGAGCTGATAAATGTTTATTTACCAGTGCGATCTTCGACCACCTACATCAGCATCAGACCAGAAGTTTATTTAAAAATTCGTGTTCCTGGACTCCACTGTAGACCTCCTGAGTCAGAATCTGGAGCGGGGAATATTTTCTGCCCAGAGTGAGGGAGCTCAGCCTCCTGTGGCCACAGAACCAGATTCCTGGGGCCTAGAGCAAACCACAGGGCTCCTTGGCGCCAGGCCAGGTCTGGTGCAGCGGGCCCCATCTTTTCAAAATCTGCTTTTCAAATCTCTAATGACTGTTTAACTCAGCAGCTCCACTTCTTGGAACTTATCCTAAGGAAATAACCACATGATGTGAAAGGATGTATGAGGAAGAATGTTCATCACAACCGTTGCTTAATTAATGAACATTTGGAAACAACCCAAATATCAATCAATAGGGGAGTAATTAAAATAATTATGACACATTCATACAGTGGAAGGCTATGTAGCCATTAAAATTATGAGGTAGATCTCTACGCGTGGAAATGGAAATACGTCTGCAATATAGTGCATGTGGGGAAAAAAATCAGATGGCAAAGGAACAGAGATCTCTCACCCACAACAGATGGCAGTCACATGTATGGCATAGCTATGTGTCATGTATAATCTTGGGAACGCTTCCTTTTACGCCCAAGAAAACAGATCTGAATGCCATTATGGAGAATCTTCTATTTTATTTCTTACACACATATGTACATATTTACTTTTTATTATGAAAGATTTCAAACATAAATAAAAGTAGAGTAAGCCTATATCAAAGTAAAAGGCTTCTGTGCAGTAAAGGAAACCAGCAACAAAATGAAAGGGTGACCTATGGAATGGGAGAAGATATTTGCAAATCATATATCCAGTAACGGGTTAATATTCCCCCAAATAAAGAAGTCATACAACCCGATAGCAACAAAATATCTGATTAAAAAATGGGCAGAAAGGTGCCTGGGTGGCTCAGTCAGTTGAGTGTGTGACTTGTGATTTTGGCTCAGGTGATGATCTCATGGGTTGTGGGGTCGAGACCCGAGTGGCAGCTCCTTGCTTGGTGGGCGCTCTGCTTGAGCTTCTCCTCCATCTCCCTCTGCCTCTCCTTCTGCCCCTTCCCCTCGCTTGCACACACTCACTCTCTCAAATAATCTTTTAAAAAAATGGGCAGAAGAACTGAATACACATTTTTTCAAAGAAAGCATATGGAGGGCTGACAGGTACATGAAAAGCTAGGTGTTCAATATCACTTTGATTTGATTCGCAAATCAAAACCACAAAATCACCTCACACCTCTTGACATTATTGATGTTAGCCTCAAGTTTTCTCATATTGTTTTATATTTTAAGTATGTCTTTTAGAAATACAATATTTGTCTTTATGGCTTATTCTTGGTATCTTTTGTATTGAAGGATATGTCTTCTGAATTTGGGCAAGTTTGTATTTTTGTTCTACGATGGTTCCTTTTTTTTTTTTTTTTAAGATTTTATTTATTTTTTTGACAAAGAGAGAGAGACAGCAAGAGAGGGAACAGAAGCAGGGAGAGTGGGAGAGGGAGAAGCAGGCTTCTCGCCAAGCAGGGAGCCGGATGTGGGGCTCGATCCCAGGACCCTGGGATCATGACCCAAGCCGAAGGCAGACGCTTAACGACTGAGCGACCCAGGCACCGTACGATTTCCTTTAAACAATTCTGAGGGGCGCCTGGGTGGCTCAGTGGGTTAAGGCCTCTGCCTTCGGCTCAGGTCACAATCTCAGGGTCCTGGGATCGAGCCCCGCATTGGGCTCTCTGCTCCGTGGGGAGCCTGCTTCCCCCTCTCTCTCTGCCTGCCTCTCTGCCTACTTGTGATCTCTCTCTCTGTCAAATAAATAAGTAAAATCTTTTAAAAAAATAAATAAATCAACCAATTCTGAAACTTACCCTCTGAGTCTCTTTTTTTCCAGGCTATTGTCCATTGGTTCCCCCTCCCCCATGAGCAATATTGAAATTATCTAGCAACTTTCTCTTTCCGCAGGCCATCTCCTCAGCATCTAATTTGAGGTGCTATCACTTTACTCTCAGTTGAAATCCGTAACAATTTGCAAGCTTATTGAACTTCTCATATGCTTTCCCCCTGTCCCCCCACCCCCATCCGTGGCAGAGTTAGTCTGTTTCCATTCTTAGAATGTAAAGCCACTCATACTGTTCTTTCTTCCTGAGAACCATCATTTTGTCTTAATTCTGCAGGAAACTATATCCTCAGTGCTCACTACTGGTCTTCATGCTGATATCTCTCCAGTCACTTTGGGTTTTTGAAACCCATTCTCTAGCAGATTCCTCGGGAAGTACTCGTGGACAATATTGCCTAGGTTTTTTTGTGTATTCTTAACAGAGCATCTGTGTGTTTATAGCCGATGGTCAGTTTGCTAGAAAATTCTCTCCTCACAGTTTCTTTCCTTGAGCAAATATGTGGTTTCAGTGTCCTCTGGCATAAAGCGTTGTGTCCAAAGTCTGGTGGAAATCTGATTTTCTTTCCCTTATAAGTGACTTGGTCTTTCTGGCAATTTTTTTTCTTTTTCTTTGAAGTCCACTAGTTTTACTAGAATATTGGCTGTTGTAGGTTGATTTTCCCAGATACAAATGTACCTTTCACTGTGAAGTTTCAAGTTGGTTCTATTCAGTAAAGAAAATTTAGTTTAAACGGTTTTGTATTTATTTTATTCTGTTGCTTTGGTTTTCATTTTCAGGGTTTCTATTCCACATGCTTTGGGTCATCTTTTCCATGTGTGTGTGCATGAGCACACATATGTGCGTGTGTGTGCACGTGTGTGTGTACCATTTTCTCTTGCATCACTTTTCACTTTCTTTTCTCTTTTATTTAAAAATTTTTTATCCTTTGCAACTGGTGTTCCTTCATATTTAGGTTCTATGGTGGTTTTAAAACGTGGCCATAAAGAGACACAAGAAACGCTCTCAGCAGAGGGCATTGTTCTAGATTCTGACTGTGCTGCTGGTTACAAGACTGTATATAATTACTTAAGTCATCAAACCGCACAATTTTAATGAATGAGTTTTATGCAAATTATACTTTAACAAAGCTGAGAAAAATAGACCCAAATTCTTTGACACTCCTTCTAACAAGAGATAGAATCTATGTCCCCTTCCTTTACATCTGGGTCGGCCCGGGACAGCTCTGACTAATACAGCACGGCCGAAGTGATGCTCTGTGACATCCAAGGCTAGGTCAGAAAAGGCCAAGTTGGTCTGCGTTGGTCTTTGGAACACTTACTCTTAGTAACTTGAGCCGCTGTGTCTGAAGCCTGACTACCCTAAGAACTCTATGCCCATAGGTCACCTGTCTGCACTCCAGTCCCCAGGCCTAGCTGAAGCTGCCCTGAGGCCATCCAAGCCCAGGTGCCAGACTTGTAACCGAAGAAACCACCTTGGAAGTAGACCTCCTACTCCCCGCTGCCTCTGCACACAGCCGTTCAGGTCATCCCAGCTAAGGCCAGGACCCACAACCCTGGTACAACGGTTGCTTTGTTCCATGAAATTTGGAGGGAAATCATTATGTAGCAGTAGATAGTTGGAACACACCTCTTCTGCTTTAATCTTCATTTACCAAATTATGCTTTCTTCTTTCTTTTTCTTTTCTGAGTTCTGTCACTTCTTTTCCCAGTCTTTCTTTTCTCAGGTACCTCAATTCTAAGTTTTTCTAAGCTTATTAGAATCTAATCTTATGAGCGCTGGTCTTTGGCAGTCAAATGCTCTACCACCGAGCTATACCCCCGAGTGCTGCTCTTCTATAACATGATTTTTCTTGATTTATTTCAGTTCATCTAATATATTAGATTACAAGTTTTATCTGTTTTGTGGGCATGTCTTTCTAGCAGGCCTTCATTATGTCCAGAGACAGTATTCTACCCCTTATTTTCCTTTCTTGTGTAGTGACTTGGCATGGGATTTTCTCATGATAATTTGCTGTTGCTCACTACAACGAGAAGAATTGTTCGTACTTTTAGGAGGGAACAGTAGGCTAGGATAACCGTCCTAGATTCACTACCCTGGAAGTTCTCCTCCCACAATTTTCAAATAATGATTAATTATGTATGTGTGTCTCTAAGTATTTTCCAAGTTGTGTCATCACTGCTCTTCTCTCTCACCTTTATCTGAATCTTCTCTCTCTCTCTCTCTTTTTTGGTCCCTGTGATGCTCAATTTAAATTCCGCTCCCAGCAGGTACGTTTCAGCACAGAACTCTACCCTATAACAAAGTTTCGTTTGTTTAAAAATGTTCAGAAAGCCCAGAGCATCCCAGCTCCTTCTGCCTCCTGGGATCCCCTTGCCCTCCCATGTAAATGGGAGCCTTTGAAACTCCCTCCAGAGTTTGGTGTTCTCAGGTTGGGCTCCCAAGATCCCCAAAGCCAATTTGTGGGTTTTCTGGCTCTCAGGGCTACTAGAGTCCATGCACTCCTCTCCCCTTCCTCTCATGATTTGCCAAAATCATTTGGCCTTGTAGCTTGTACCCACCTGCTCATATTTTGGAGTCCGTTGTCACACCTCGTCACCTAGCTTTGCTGTAGATCAGTGGTTCTCCAACTGTAGAACTGGAGTCACCACAGTCGCCTGGAGGGCTTGTTAAGGCACAGGTGCAGAGGTCTAGCGTGGGCCCTGAGATCCGCACGTCCAGCATGTTCCCAGGTGGCACGGACACATCTGGTTTGGAGATCCCACTTTCAGAACCACTGTTACTGATGTCTGTGAGCTTTCTGTTTGCTAGCCTCACTGTTCTGTGTGCTTATATGGAGGGAACTGAGGAGTTCAAAAATTAGGCTGCCTCCACTTTGGAAAACCATGCCAAACACAGAGGTCCTGTATGACCCAGCAGTTCTGCTTCCGGATTATATACCCAAGAGAGATGAAAACACGAGTCTGCACAAAAATTTATACATGAATCCTTATAGCAGCATTATTCCTAAGAGCTAAAAGGTGCAAACTACCCAACTGCCCATTAACAGATGAGTGGATAAACAAAACGTATATACATACAAGGGAATATTATTTAACCTTAAAAAGGAGGGAGATGCTAACTCATTCTACAATGTGGAGGAACGTTGAAGACATCATGCTGAGTGAAATGAGCCAGACGCAAAAGGAAAATAGAATATGATTCCATTTCTATGAAATGTCCAGAATAGGCAAGTCTATAGAGACAGAAAAGTGATTAGTGGCTGCCTCGGGCTAGGGAGTGTGGGGGAAATGGAGAGTGACCGCTAGGGTGCACGGGGTTTCATTTTTGGGGCGATGGAAGTGTTCTAAATGGATCGTGCTAATAGTTGCGCAAATCCGGGAATGTAGTAAAAACCCCTGAATTCTATCTCAGTGAGGGGTAATAAAGCAACCATGCTATCACCACGGCCAGAAACCTCTTCCATTTTAAAACATGAATTATGCACAAATGTTGGTGCTTCCATTCATCGCAACAAGTTTCTTGTGACGCCCCCTACAAACGGTCACAGCACTGCAGTCCGGGGGGGGGGGGGGGAGAGGGGGGCGGCGTGGTGACTGAAGGCTGAGTGCACCCTGAGGAAGGCTTTGTGGCTCCAGAGCATTGCTCCCAGGGTAAGCTGTGGGGATGTAAAGTGAGGTTTGCCCTGATAAAGCCTTGCGTCTGGCCTCAGAACAAAGCCTCTGCGCTCCGGGAATCCCGGCCCCTCCCGGGCTCTCCCGCGCTCAGCCCACAGCAAGTTGCCTCTGCCTTGAATGGAAGCAGACACCCTTATCCCGGCTTCTTCTTCCTCTCTGCAGACTCCTTCCCAGTTCTTCCCTTGGCTCCAAGGGCCGTCAGGGTCACCCTCCCTTTCCCCCAAATCCCCCACCCCCTGCCCCACCAAGACTCACTCTGCTTTCCATCTTGTCAGACAACAAAGACACTGGAGGAATTTATTTATACCTCCAGCTAGCTAATGAGACAATTCAATGAAAAGCAGCCCCAGCTTGCTGGAGCCTCCTCAGGCCTTTGATGGCCTCTTCTGTGTTCCAATTCCCAGCATTTACTCTACATATAAATTTTCCACGGCGAATAGGCACCATTCTTCTGGGAAATGCATTTGTTCCCTTGGCTATCTTATTTCAATCTCTTGTTTTGCTTTTTATTATTATTGTTAAACTGTAATTAATTCTTCTATCAGCTTCTCTTTAGTGTACAATGCCTAATGCAGCGTGAAGTGTCTTCACTCACCCCCAGCTACACACCTCTTCTGGAGAAAAAGGAAGCCTCTGACATTTTAAAAACGTATAAGCTTCTAGATCCTTGCCTCTACCGCACGGGAATGGGGGATGGAGGGAAGGAGGACGGTTTGCTCAGGCGGAGTTGAAAGGGTTTCATGGTCAAGTGACCGTGGATTTCAATTTAGCTGAGATATTTCTGATTTTTAGCAGACAGAGGTTAGAAGGGTCATGCGGGAAGCCTGAGCGAAAAGCAGAAATGCACTTTAAAGTGTGGTCCCTGTCCTACTGTTCGAATTTGGAACCACCATTCTCCTTCCATCTCCCGAGGACTTTTGCTGCATTGTGTTCCCTCCTGGTTCTTGTAGAATCCCCTCGAAGTCAGCCTCTTTTAAAGGTTTCCCAGAACCTGGGACATGTGTGTAGGTGGGCATACCTCTGTGATGGTGTATGTAGTGGCCTGAATGGTGGCCTCCAGATGTGTCCATGTCCTCCCTAATCCCCAGAACCTGCAAATGTGACCTGATTTGGGAAAAAAAAAAAAAGTCTTTGCGGATGTTATTAAGAATCTTGAGATGAGGAAATCACCCTGGATTGTCTGGCTGAACCCTAAATCCAATGACAAGTGTCCTTCTAAGACACCCTGAAGAGAGAGACAGAGAAGAAGGTGATGGGTAGTTGGAGGCAGGGATTGGAGTGATGTGGCTACAAGTCCAGGAGCGCCAAGGATGGCTAAGGATGGCTGGGCAGCCACCAGAAGCTGGAATAGGCAAGGGATGGATTCTCTCCCAGAGCCTCCGCAGGGACTGTGGTCCTGGGACGCCTTGACTTTAGACTTCCCACTTCCAGAACTGTGAGAGAATACATTTCTGTTGTTTTAAGTCACCATGTTGGTGGTAATTTGTTACAGCAGCCAAAGGAAATTGATACTGCATCCATGGTTTGCCAACTCGCGATGAGCATAAAACACAGAAAAAAAAGATCTGGAGACTACCGAGTCACAAAACCCTCCAACATCAGGCTGTCTCCTTCAGATGGTGACAAGCTAAGTCATCAGATCAGATGAGGCTGTCCACATAACTCAAGCCTAAAGCATGTATTGGATGCAATAAATGAATTCCTTCAGCTCAGACCTTGCCAGCACCAGCTGTCCACAGTTCCACTTTTCAGGAATATTGTTCCTCTTGTGCACACATGACATTACATGTAGTTGCTCAGCTGTGACTTTGGGCTTACCCACGAGATTCCTCCAGCCAAAACATTTCCAAGCTTGGGGTTTCGATATGTCATCATCCCCATCCCAATGTTCTGTTTTTCTTTTAATGGACGAACACATTGATGAGTAGTTAGAGAAATATCCTAGAATCAGAGGTCTGCATGGGATCTTTCTGAAAAGTCATGTTGTTTGGAGTTGGTGGCCCTGCCTTCGTCTCAGAAAGTGGCCTGGCCACTAGCTGGGTGTCCCATTCTCTCACCTTAGCATCTGGCTCTTCATTTGTTCATTCATTCATTCATTCATTCATTCATTCATTCAAAAAATGCTTGTTTTTGAGTGATGTAATTTTTCTCATCAGTGGGTGCTACCTTGTTGGCATCCATTTTTCTCCCTCACTCTAGTGGGTCAAGCAACTTCTGCCCATTTTCCCTATAAGCTTCTTCTCAGTTCACTTGCCTCCAACTGCGAACCTCTCCTGTAATATCCAGTACCTTTCCTTGTCCTCCCCCCAGGATGTAAGCTGAGCTGATCTGGATCCATATTCTTCACTCTCAGTAGAAACAGAACCTACACAGGGCCTGGCCTACAGTAGGTCCTCATAAACAACATAGCTAAAGGCGAAGTTTCCAGACGTTCTGGGCACATATAGTACCACTTTGTTATGCTTTGATTTTATCTGATGGGAAAATGTTTGAAGATTTATATTTAAATTGTTCCCATTATTTTAAATAACTTCCTCTGGCAGCTTACAGAGTGAGTTTTCATCCTGAATGACTAGCTATGTATGCTTGTTTGACCTGTTGTAGTTGTGTGTGTGTCTGTGTGTGTGTGCGTGCACACGCGCGTTCATCTGTGTGTGTTTGCACACAAAATCCCTCTGGTAACAGAAAGTTTATTTTTCTTCTTCCCATAACTCAAAGTCCACTGACTGAATGAATTTAACTTAAATTACCTCTCCTGACCCAAATAAATAAATAAATAAAATATCAACGGGATAAATTATGGCCTAAATGTTATTTCTTGTCTCCCAGAACCGAAAAGGTGAGGATAATTGAGTTTGCTGCTCAAATCACAGCCCTGGCTCTTGGCGACACCCTAAAATAACACTTTTCACCTCAGGTCTGTAGGTGCCAAACACGGCAGCAGCCAGGCCCCGCTCCTCTGCTGATGAAAGGTTTTCGTTTCTGGCAGGGCACGCTGTAAACCGAGGCCCACGGCAGTGAACAAGAGGTGGTGTGGAATTTACAAAGCTCAGAGGGGCAATCTACATCCATTTGTGGTGATTAATATCTCCTGCTCTGGGGTTGCACGCCAGCCTTCAATTAGAAACAGAAGCAGAACCTCACTCTTTGTAGAGCAGCCCCCCAAGTACCTGTGGAGGGGCCTGTCCCTGGAAAGGAAGGCCTGGTACAATCAGAAAAGAAGAAGAGCTGAAACCCACCTCTGTTAGCACAAGGTGTTTGCATTCTGGGGCCTGTCCTGTGTCTTCCAGTTCGCCCCCGCTGGGCACCTTACAACATGAAAAGAATGACCTCAAGAAGGTGGGTGGTGAGGAATGAAAAAGACTTGCTGAATTTCTTCTTTAGTTTTCTGGAAAAAAAATTTATTTTTATGAAAAAAAAAGTCCCAGGGTTCTGCAGGAAATTACACCGGACCCCCCCACACCCAGTCCCGTGGCTGAATTCAGGACCTTACCAGCTAGGCCAGGCCCACATGGGCTTCTTCAGCTTCCAGTTGGGGCTGAGGCTGATGTCACCAAAGCTAAGGCCAGTTAAGGGGAAAACAGGACCATCATGAATGGAAGTGTTCGAATTTTTGTGTTTTTTGTGGACATATGAAAAATAGCACAAGTTCCAAATCTCTCCGACAGCCCATCCTCGTTTCCCCAACTTTTCCTCTCCCTTTGGGTTAGTATGTGTACTTGTAGTTGGGGCGGATGAGTGGATAGTCCTCTTAAACAAGGCCTTGGTGGGAGGTCCTGGCCCAGGTCCGACCAGAACTCACTGGTGAGGGTTGATTCCTGCTCCTGGATATTCGGGCCGACATTAATCGGTTGTCCCTACTCCTCCATGTCCATTCCCCACTTTCTCACCCACATAGTATGTACATAGTATGTGCCAGGTTCTGGGGTTACCAGAGGGGATATGACAGGCAAACCCCCTACCTCCATGGAGTTTGTCTCCTAGTTAGGGAGGCACACATTGAACATGTCAATCAATCATTTCAGGTGGTTTTAAGTAACTTAAAAAAAGAAAGAAAGAAACAGGTTAATGTAATACAGAGTAGCTAGGAGGCGAGCTAAGTGTTTTTTACGTCGATGAGGAAAGGTCTTTCTGAGAAAGTGATATTTATAGGCTTGGGACCTCCATGATAACGTGTATATAGCGTCAAGATAACACAGAGCTAGTCTTGAGAGGTCGTGTGCTAGGCACAAAGCAAGAGCGGTCAGGTGTCTGGGTCTGTTGCCAGGCAGTGGAGTAGAAGAGGAAGGCAAAGGGGTATGGTTTTCATCCTACCTCGCTGCCACCCCCAGCTCCCTCAGCTGCAGACATCGATCCCACTGATAACCTGCAGGTGAGTTTACTCCCCCTTCTGGAGCCAGGCCTGCGCTGGGCATTAGGATCAGCACCTGTGGTTCCATCAGCTCTGCTCGCCTCATGGGCCCTGATGCATGCAGTCCTTGCAGAGAGAGCAGTGGTGGTGGCCACGTGTGGCCTTGGCAGGGAGCCACAGGCCTCTACCCCCTTGTCACAGTAGTCCGGTGAGGAAGGAAGTCACCACCTGGCAAACTGTCTACACCCAGTCATAATCCAGTGTGCTAAGTGCAGGGGTAGATGAACCGAGGGCCCGGCAGGGCTGGGGCTGCAAGGGGAAGGGTGTGAAGGAGGCTTCCCAGAGAAGCCGGATCACTGCCGTTCCTGCACAGTCCTGACCGTTGGTCTTCCTTTCCAGCACTCATGAGGGCTCTACTTGACAATGACTCGGGTCCAGCACCAGGTTGGGCTGCCGTGGTGAGTATACCACTGAATTCGAGCAGCTCTGGGAGGCCAGTCTCCGCCCCCGCCCAGCCCCCAGTGCTGCTCTTGATAGGTGTCCTCACCGTTGGTCCCCAAACCCAAGGGAGAACATTGGAGAGTCCTCCTTGGGTCAGGCACAAACTCTGGGCCTTCCATACTCCACAAACGCAGGCCCCCCAGCCTGGCCCAGTCACACGCTGGGCTGCTGCTCCTGTTTCCTGCCTGGCATCGTGCTGGGATTCACATTCAGCACGAAGCCCAGCCCACAGACGGCAGCTCCACGGGCCCTGAGAAAACATCTCTGAGCTAGTCATTCCAGGCTGGGCATGGCTGGGCTGGGCTCCCAGGATGGCTCAGTCCTGTGGGCCTCAGGGGCGCGAAGTGCCCATTTGATCTTTTGTGTTGACCGCAGGGCCTGATCATGACTGAAACTCTGCAGTCGGCCTTGGGGCAACCCTCTCCCAGGAGTTAGCATCCCAGAGGGAGTCAGAAACTGCCGACCAGGGACTGTGAGCCTTTGCCTACACTAGGAGTTTCGGTCTCAGGTCTGGGTCTCCACAGCAAGCAGCGGGAAACTCTTAAATCCAGAGGGCTCCTGGGCTTGTGTCAAGGTCCATGAAGAAGGAGGTGGTTCCATACTTCCCTCCAGAGCCAAGCCAGAGGGGTCAGGTCTGAGTCCGAGGAAGGACTCTGGGGCTCAGTGCAGAAATCTAGCATGGGGCAGAGGTTGTGACACCCACTCTTCCGCCTCCCTTCATTCCTATCTGCTGGCTGTGGGGTGACTCCCTTCTGCAGAGAGGTTCCAGATGCCCACAAAGCCCAATCCACTACCTCCCTACCGATAGGCACATAGGTAGTTTCCTAAAGGAACGTTCCTGTTTCTGAACGATGCTGGCATAAACACATCTAAAAGATGGGTTGTTATCAATAAAAACAGCAATTTGTAGAACAACACATACGTAAGGAACTTCTAACTTTGGCCCACGAGTGAAAACCACATATATTTCCATATGCACATAAACACATTGGCAACACTTGGAACAGCAGGGGTCCTCTCCCCAGAAGGAGCAGGCTGGCTGGAGGGAGTGGAAAGCATGGTCTGTGTGGTTCGAATTTTTTACAGCAAGGATGTTTTCAGGTACTTCTTAGGTAAATTTTTTAAAAAACCAAACATTTCAAAACAACTCCCTGTTCTTCGTGTTGCTAGGTGTGTCAACCCAGGGAGGCTGGCCGGGGTGGATGGCTCTATTGATTAGGGCACTCCCCAGAGGGCTCTTTGGTTCTAAACAGGATCGTCTAAATGGAAGAACATTGAAACCAAAGAGGGCTAGATTACTCTGAGAAGATCGCCCATTTTGTCCTGGCAACCAAGCAGAGTCTCCAAGGCCCTGGAATGGGAGAAAGACCTAGAAAGGGGAGAGTAAGAGGGAGAGCAGCTCCAAGGAATGGCAGGTGTTGGGGGTCCGATGAAAAGACTGGCTGGTGGGACAACCCTGTGGTGGGTATGGTCCAGATCTTTAGGATCCCAGGGGCCTAAAATTCTACTTGCTTCCTGCTCAGTACTATCCTACAGACCCCTTAGCTATCCCCAAAATTTTAGGAAAAAAGTCTGCTATGTATAGAACCTTACAACAGTGGAGCTTTAGAGAAATAATAGAGAACATAAAATCATTACTTAAAGGACAGGTTACGAGGGAAGATCAAGATTTCAGAGGGGTCAGGAATTTGAGATGAGGTAACCAGGAGAACATAAGCATCTTGGGATCCCTCATAAATCCTGGGAAGGTACGTGGGGTGGAGACTTGAACAAGTTTAATTGGCCACTAGAGTAGTCATGATTCCAAAAACTGAAGATCCTGAGACTGAGTTAATATAAGTAAAAACACACTAATTGATTTTTTAAAAATCAAAAACCTATAAAGAAGCAGAAATTGCCAATATAGCATTTCCATCCATTTGGGGTAATACATGCACACATTAAAGAGTAAGCTCACGCCCCACCCCGCCCCGCCCCCCACGCTCCCCTCTGCAACTGTATCTGATGGCCCAGCTTTTAGAGTGATGCGGTCCGTGGAGTTAGAAGCCCAGAGATCCATAAACCATCCAGACATCTAATAGTGCTTTAAAAGGGGCCCTGAACACTGGAGGCTAAGTGGCCGGTAATGGCTGAGCTGGGTACAGAGGGGGAGGCGAGAGGGCTCTGGGCTGCAGGGGAAAGTGAAGTAGCAAGTGTAAGGAGAGTTTTTACAGCAGCTATAAAAACAAGCCCCATGCGCACACAGCTAGATTCCGAGTCGGCCAAATAAACTCGGGCCTCTTGTGGTTCATGTTGCCAGCCTTGGCTTTAGTTCTGGTAGCTGCTGTCTTAGAGACCCAGTAAAAACGCTTCGAGAGAGAAAGGCCCCACCATCTCATTGTGGAGCCGGCACAGAGATGGCTCTCGAAGGGCTCCCTGTTACCAGGAGTCACAGGCAGCAGGCAGTCCTCCTGGTCAATAGGCTCCTGGCAGGTGATTATTACTATTCAGCACCAGCCTTTGGTTCCTGGGAAGCAAACAATGGTTTAGGCTTCTGAGTGAGGGTCACGGTTTGCAGACATGGAAGGGAACGTCTGTATTTGCAAAATGCTGTGATTTAGGGTTGCCGACCCTGCAGCCCATTCCCATAGGAACTCCAAATGGAAATGCTCACCCATCAGTACTCCCTAAACTCCCTGCTCTCAACCAGTCACTGGTGACAAATACAAATTTCCTGCCCCAGCACTGCTCTGGAAAGGTCAGAGAGCACTTACTGGCTTCACTGAAACTCCCAGTTCAGACGTACCGGGGAAGAAAGGCTGGACCAGGGCTGATGAATGTTCAACCACCAGCTTTTTAGCAGACAAAAGCCCTGATTTGTAGCATTTGCTGATTGCCATGGGCCAAAGACTCCCACCAGCTGCCAAATCACGTCTCTGGATAGCATGGAGAAGAAATGTTCAGTAGCATGCCATGCTCTGTGATAGACGGAAGTAACCCCAAGAACATAGATGATAGTAAAATGTAAGAGAATTAGGAAGTGATGTTATTTTGAGTATTTATGACCTTTGTCTTTGATATAGTTTATTTAATTGTAAGGTTATATAATTTCTTTAAAGATTGTTACTCATCCATTTGAGAGAGAGAGTGTGTTGGGGGGAGGGGGAGAAGCAGAGAGGGAGGGACAACCAGACTCCACACTCAGCGTGGAGCCTGACATGGAGCTCGATCTCAGGACCCTGAGATTGTGACCTGAGCCAAAACCAAGAGTTGGACACACAACTGACCGAGACAGCCAGGCACCCTTATATAATTTTTAATAATCACTATGTAACAACTGGTTTTCAAAATTCTGAATATTTAGCAATTGACTCTCATGAACTAGTATGGTTGCTGGCTCCAGCATCCCATGGGCTGTGCTCTGGGGCCTTGTTGCGTTGGGTTCTGGATCTGACTTCTTTCTATACATTTCTTCCAGGCTTCTCTCTTCTTCTCTTCTCCTCACTTATTCTGGGCTTTTTCTACCCCATTTTCCCCCTATTTGTTGTGCACTGAGCCCCTGTGCTGACCGTGGTACTTATGTGCCTGCAGAGGCGCTCCGTGGTGGGTACTTCTAGTACACACCCACACCCAGCTACACTCTTCTTTTGGCACCAGGAGGATGTCGCTTTTCAGCTTCCCAGCAGTTAGGCAGAACTGTATGACCAGCTCCAGTGACGTGTGTCACTTCTAGACCGAAGCATTTAACTGATGGTGTGAGACCTTCTCGTCTTCTGTTTCCCTGCTGCAGTGATCTTGGAGAATACTCTGTTAACCTGGCAAGGTCAAAAGATGGAGGAGTGCAGGTCACTGAGTCGCCACATGGAGGACGGTTGCCCTGAAGACTCACCGGGACCCACGATGGATTTGTCTGAGTAAGAAATAAGCATTTGTATGTTGAGCCACATTGCCTTTGGTGTTGCTTGTTAATGTAGCATAACCTAGTCTATCCTATTATAGTAATAGCCAACCATAGGCTTGTATTATCAGGAAAAATGTTGCACTACCTTCAGGGTCCCTCCCTACCAAAATCCTTGTCTAGGAATTTCCATGGGCTGTAAGTGCTTTGGGGTTTCTTTTTCTGAAAGGGCTGGATATTCCAGTCAGTTTGAGCTTTGTATGAGTTAGGAAGTAGACAACAACAACAACAAAGCAAAACGACAACAACAACAAAACCCAAAACAAAAACAAAACAAAAAATGTGGTGACTTAAATAAGATGGAACTTTCAGATGCTTATTTCTCTTATACATAAAGTCAGCAGCACAGGGTTGGTGAGGTACATTTTGAATATATGGCTTCCATCTCTGGGTCCAAGGCATATGACACATTTGTTACTCTTTCCTCCCCAGAATGGAGGAGGAAAGGGGCTGGGAAAAGGAAACCCAATCCTTTTAAGCTAAGACCCCTAAAGTGACACGCATCACTTCTGCTCACATCTCATTGGCTAAACTCAGAGTCACGTGGCTCTACCTAGCTGCAAGGGAGGCTGGGAGATGTAGTCTCTAGCTGTCAGCTACATGCCCTTCTGATACTTGGTAGGCGATTTCTGTTACTAAAAGGAAGAAAGGAAGAAGGGATACAGGGGGGGAAAGACACAGTCTCTGCCATCATCTACTGTGTTGTCCTGGCAGGGGAGGGGCTCTAGCTGGTGTGGAAAAGCTACCTGGGGCAGAGGAGCAATGGGTCCTTTCTGGCTTCCACCATCAAATAGACCATTCGATGGTGACCCCACTTGGAAGAGGAAGTTGATTCCACTTCTCCAATTTTATGGCTCTGTCCCAAACTGGCCAAGGCGTTCAGAGGCACAGTGCTGCCCATTTCTTACCCCAGCCTTGGCCAGTGTGAGACTCTCTTCCAATGAGGCTGATTGCCATGGAGGACACAGGCAGACTATGTAGGGTGATGGCCAAGGAGTGGTGAGTGGTGGGCTCTGGATTCAGACTCCCCTGGGCTGTGCACTTAATCTCTCCTCCCCAGCTTTGTCATCTATAAGTTGGGATAATAACGGTACCAAGCTCATAGGACTGTTGGGAGTATTAACAGAAATAATGATGTCAATGTGCTTAGCACAGTGCTTTCATAACCATCAGCCTTCAGTGATCTGGCTGTCCCCGGGTGGGGAGGGATGGCTCTTTCCCACACAGCTGCTACTGCAAGGAGGAGGTCTCCACTAGAAGGATGGATACAGCAGACTCCAGCCTGCTTCGTGTCCTAAACCCAGAGCTGTTCTCCCATTTCTCCTTCATGACTTGTACAGAGCAGCCTGCTAGTCTATGTCTGCTCTCATGGTACCTTCTTGTTCTTCCTTGGCACTGGGCCTTGGTCAGGGATGAGGCCCGGGTCTCGGAGAGGAGAGGGGCTATCAGTTCATTCCTTCCAGTAGGGTCTCTGGGTGCTTTCTGCCAACTGATTCTCCTACTCTGAAGTTCCGCATACTCAGGGGATCATCTGGCTTGTATCAAATAAAAGTCCTGTTACATATTTTCCCAAGGGCTAGCCTGACAATTTGTATAACTAAGAGAGGGTAGATGAGGTGATCACTGTCCTCATTTAGACTGCAGCTGGCAGCTTTCCTAAAATCAACCAATCAATCACAATAACAACACATAAAAATTTTGGTAAGATACCCTGTTGGGTCACTCATTACATAAGCTCTATCTCATGTGATCCCCATAGCCAATCTGTGACATAGGCATCACAGAGCCAGATTTATTTAAGCCCAAAATATTGCCTTGCTCTCGTTTTTAACCTATTTAGGCAGAACTAACCCAAGGGAAAGGAGAAAATTTTACATCCATCAGAGCTTATTTTTAAGGTTTTGAGAAATAGTCTTAGATGGGATTCTTGTAGATGCAACTGAAAAACTCAGATCAAATTGGATTAAACAAAACCTGCAATTTATTGACTCACTAAGGGTGAAATCCAGGAGTATCTACCTTCAGGCAGAGCTGGATCCAGGTGCTTATATGATGTCACTAGTGTTGTGCCTTTTCTGCTTTATCTCTGTTTTCCCTGTGTTAGATTCCTTTCTAGGCCTACCTTCTCTTCATAGTGGCCCCCAGAAACTCCAGGCACTCAGGGTACCAGCTTCCAGTCCCAGAGAAAGAGAGTTTCTCTTTCCTGATAGCTTCAGAGAAAGTCCAAGGTTTGTGGCTCATTGAGTCCACTAAAGCCATCTGGGCCATGCCCACTCCAGAAGTTGTGCATAGGAATTGGGAGAAAGTACACAGAAATGGAAAGGATGGTTTCCCAAAGGAAAGTTGCTGTGGTATTATCCGAAGATAAAGCAAAACCAACAGAAGAACCTGTGTACACCTATAAAACGTAGAACGATGAGAGGACATACTTTCGCTCCCTGCAATATAAAATGCTTTTCTCTCAATCTCTCTAATTCAGGGGTTCTCATTCTTGGCTGCACAGTGGTCTTAAAAATCCTGGTGCTCAGGCACATTCTAGACCAGGGAAATCAGAATCTCTGGGGGAGGGTTCTAGGCATCAGAATTTAAAAAAACAACATACCACGTGATTACAATGTACAACAGGGGTTGAAAGCCAGTGCTCCAATTTCTTGGTCTTATTAGTAAAATCTTGGCTTATGAATATATCAATTATGCCAAGTTCCAACCCAGCAGTTCTGAGTGCTGTTGTGAGTTGTGTACCCACGGGATGTATCTGAGACCCCTCTCTCCCAAATGATGAGCCAAGGGCAGGCCATGTGGAGCCCAAGAGAAGTCTCTAGACATTCACAATGACAAGAACCAGACTTGGCTCCTCAAGGGAAAGGATAGCACCCTAAAGAGATCATAGGTCAGGGAACTGGTCACTACCTCTCAACACAGCTGTGGCTCTCTTACTGTGGTCACACCCATGCCCTCTGTGGGCCCCAGGAGGCCTGATTCTGGCTGCCCCAGGGTAAAGGCAGGATGCCAAGTGGAAGGAGGTGGTGGTGTCCCCTAAGAGAGAGGGGAGAATCCTATCCGGAGCGACATGGGGTTTACTTAAAGAGGAGAAGTCAGTTGCTAACCCTACTAGGACCAGTGAGTCTCTTGGCAAAGTGAGTTCTGAGCTGGCAAACACAGGCTCGGCCTTCCAGCAGCCACACTGGTGGCTAAGTGCTGGAAAGGCAACAGGGAGACTTACTTTCTGGATGGTTGCCCGTCAGAGCACCCCCTGCTCTCTGGGCCAATTTTCCTCTCATTATAACCAAGGACCTTTCCTGGAGGGTGTTGTGGCTCCACTGTGATGTCTGGTGGATGGTTTCCTTTCAAGAGGCTACGTGTCTGTGCTCTGCCTGAAGATCTGTCCGGAGGGGAGAGTCTCAAGCTACCCCAAGCCCTGCCCTAGCCTCTCATATTCCAAGGCCACTGCCCTGGTGTGATGGTCAGCCAGTCCCAATTCACTCCTTTGCCTGAGCCCCTGGATGCTCCATGGAGGTGTCCTAACCAGTCTATCTCAAGAACCCTGGGTTTGGAGCAGGGCAGGGGTCTCCTCTGCTGCCAGCTTGAGGCTGTCCCCAAAGTCCAGGCTCTCATGGGAGCTCTCCCAAGCAACACACCTCTCTGGCCCCATCAGACTATCATAGGGTCAAGGATACATCTTAAGATTTCCCTTGGCTCACCCCAAAGACTGTTCTTCCCAGGCTCGGGCATCCTGAATAACCAACTAGCTCTATCTATCCCTTGAAGTTTCTTGCCTCATACCCTAACCAGACCCTAACCTTCTTTTCTCATCCGGAACCCTGGTGTGGCAGTCCCAGGACATGACACAGGGGGTTGCCCCCCTCCCCAGACCTGGGTCACTGCAACAGACTCTTAACCTATCTCTTGAAGGCTCTCTCTCTTCTCTAGCCCGACACTATACGCTGAGATGCATCTTCCCAAAACGGCCCTGCCATTGGTCAGCTGTGGCCTTTTTGCTCAAGATACCTCTGCATTCAGTACAAATTCCGTGCCCACTGTTCAGGGCCTGAGAGCTAGAGCTGGTCGGTGAGGACAGCTTCCTTCCAGGCTGGCCCAGGGAGCCCCTTCCACCCAGCCAGCTGCCTCCACCCTCCGGAGCCCTGTGTATGCAGAGTCTGTCCTCTTGCACCATTGTCTCAGCCTGTGTGTGCCTTCCCAGTTTAGAGTGTCCTCCATTTTTAAGATCCCATTCAAGACTCCTGCTATATTCCCACTACTTCCCAAAGTCTGTCCAGACTATCCTGGCACATATTGGTCTCCATCTTTTTGCTTCTTTTCTAATTCAGAGTCAGTACTATTATTTTGGTTGCCCTTAACAGACACTGAGCTCCTTGAGGGTAGAAACCAATTTGTTGTTGTTTTGTGTCCCACCATGAAGCCTGGCACCAGGCTTTGTGCACAGTAGGGTAGAAGACACTCATGGGTGCCCACCCAACAGCAACACTTTCTAGCTGGCCAAGCTGGCCTTCCACTATAGGAGGGTGTTGAGGAGGGAATCTGAGAGCTGCATTTGCCAGCGTCCCATGTAGCAAGGGCACTGAGACATGAGCCAGTCCTTGCTACTGGACCTTCTTGACGGGACAAGGCAAAATTCCTTCCTGTGTGAGGCAGAAAGTTCCCTTACTTGTCCATCTGTGGAAATCAGAAGGGAACCAATAGATGCTGGCCTCGATCCCAGCCCCCACCAGCTCCCAGCCTTGAGCTGGGAACACAGAACCAGAGCTTTCCCCAAGGTTCTTGGTAAGTTGGTGAGACCTTGGGAACAAGCCCAAAGGAGGAATGTGAATACACAGGGCTTTGTTTGTTTCATTTCTGTTCATTTCATCAAGTCAGTGACCAACAATTAATGCTTCAGAAGAAGATAAAAGTCTTTGACAATGGACCTACCCAATAGTGTAATTCTAGAAAATAGCCTTTCCTGACCCCTCCAGGAAATCAGCTCATACCATAAAATATGAAATCCACACATGCATAATTGTGAATGCTATTAATGATCATAAAACCATCCAACTCCTTTGAAAATCTAAGCCTTATTTCCGACACAATTACCCCCTGCAGCAGACTGGTTATTCATGGTGGAAAGGTGTATTTCCTTTCCTTTGTTAAACTTTACCAGTTATTAACTTTACTGAATGAGAGGTTTCTCGTATTAAGATGTTGAAGCTTTTCTAGGAGGGGAGAGCTGCACATGGAAATCCTCCTGCCTGGGTCTGGAGATATCTGGCAACAGCCTTTGCTAAGTTAGGAGTTCTCTCTGCCAGGTCCACTAGTACCCATCTAGAAGCATAAGTTGGTATCTTGGCAAGGCAGGATCTGCAGATTTTATGTTCCTGGGGATGAGAGTGAGGTAACTCAACTCTCACCCCCAAAGCAGTATCTACTTGCGGGTGCTGATTAATATGGTAGAGGAAATGGTTTGGTAAGCTCTGGAACCGACAGGGTAACCTATGTGCACACAGGGTGTCCGACAGACTCTGCTGTCTCAGCATTCTGGAATTCCCTTCTCCTTGCACCACCCATCCTTCCCATTCGATTCCTTACCAAATGACCCTGGTCTCCCTTCCCATTGTTGATTGGACCAAAGTCTCCACCTGGTCAAAACTGGGCCAATCAGGGCATCTTCGCAAATAATTGAAACTAAAGCTGAGGGAGATCAGCTTCTCTCTGGAGTTCCTGGATATGTAAATTCAGGAGTGGTCAATGGCCACGTTTCTGCAAAAGCCAATCTACAAAAATAGAGGACAGTGGAGGAGAAGTACAGAGGGAAACAGAAGCAAGTTGATGGGAGGGGCTTCCTGGATTCCCTACGCTCTAGTCCAGTCTCTGCTCATGATCTAGTCTGAGGTCTGGCTGCCTCTCTGCCTTTAGCTTCCAGGAAACACCCCTAGATCCTTGTTACAAAAGTCTTTCATTAAAAAAAAAATTTATACTTGCTTGAGTAGGTGTATGTGACTTTCAATCAAAAGAGTCCTGACTATCACATATACAACTGGATATTATGTAACCATTAAAGATGGCTTATAAATAATACTTAATGTCAAGGGAGACTATTTATGATAAGTGATGAGTCGTTAAAAAAACAGCCTGTAAAATTATGTAAACAGCGTGATCTTAGTAGTGTTAAACAACGGAGGAGTATAAACCATCAAGACATTATTTGTGATTATTTCTAAGTAGTGGGATTATAGGTGAGTTTCATTTCCTCACTGCATCGTTCTATGTGTTTTACATTTTTCATAGAGTATGCATTAATTTTATAATTATAAGACTTATTTATTTAAAAGTAAAAATACCTAAAAATCTTTACCTGCTTCCTTCCCTCCCTCACCCCCCAACACCCACAATGGAAGGCACCCCTTGTGTCTAAGTGCACTCACCAATAAATTCTAAACACATGTAGAGAACTTGTGAGGGGGCCTGAGGGGTTGAAGAGCCTGCTAGGAGAGGATTCACTCAGTGGGAGTCAAATACACTAAACTGACCCATTCATAGAGCTATGGATTTCAGGGAGGACAGGAAATTCCAAGTATAGCTGGATGCCCATCACTCAAACCTGCCCCAGCCAGTCTCCTGTGGCTCAGGTCACAGCAAAAGAGTGGAACTTTGTTAAATACTCAGGGACGCAGAAGGGCAAAAGCAGATCTCCCTTGGGGATCCTTTAACAGAGTGTGTAAGCCAAGGGGTAGAAACACTCTCTCCGCATTTTACTACAGACCTCTATATAGCTTTGACGCTGTGAGGTCTGGGATATTGGCAGTGGTGTTGATGGTGGCGGCAGCAACACAAGGCAGAGGTAGCTGCATTCAGGAGCAGCCACAATCATGCATGCACAGGACAGCAGTGCCCAACAGATGCAATGCCAGTTTCCAATTAACGCAGTAGGGTGAAGGAGTCCCACAGAATCTACAGTGATGTCTGGCAAAGCCAGCCCTGCCTGGGGTTGGCAGGTCCAGTGGTATAAGAAATAAAGAAACTAGAATAGGAACCAAGGAATAAACTGTGGGTAAAACTGACTGGACAGCTAACGTGGAAGCTGAAAGCTCAAACAATCCCAGAAGCCCTCGGGAGACTGCCAATGCTTCATTGATCATGACATGGTCACCCTTGCTAAAAAGAAGGTTGAGGGGCGCCTGGGTGGCTCAGACATTGGGCATCTGCCTTTGGCTCAGGTCATGATCCTGGAGTCCTGGGATCGAGCCCCGCATTGGGCTCCCTGCTTGGCGGGGAGCCTGTTTCTCCCTCTCCCACTCCCCCTGCTTGTGTTCCCTCTCTTGCTGTTTCTCTGTCAAATACATAAATAAAAAAATTTTTTTAAAGATTTTATTTATGTATTTGACAGACACAGCAAGAGAGGGAACATAAGCAGAGGGAGTCGCCAAGCTGGAAGTCCGATGCGGGGCTCGATCCCAGGACGCTGGGTGAATGGGTGTTCATTTATACATTTTAAATGGAAATAAATTGTTTAACGTATGCCTATGTCATTCTTTATGATTTCCCCCAGGAACTCCCATTTTCCACTTGTCAGCTATGGATCTCATCACATCCGGTAGATCGAGTAGAAGTCCACCACATTTGTTCTTTGTTTTGAAAGGAGCTCTATTTTGTTAAAATTCATGCTCATTATAAATATTGAAATATACAAAGAATAAAGAAAAATATGACTGTTAGGGTAAACATCCTTCCAGACTTCTTTCTTTGTGTACCTGTTAGAGTATGACACCAATGGGATCATGCTGTTTGGTTAGCTCCCTTTTTGCACTCAGTTACATGTGTCCTAGGCAAATTTCTGTATCATCAAATAGAGATTTACATCATCACTTATACATCATCTATATGGATGTGCCATAATTCTTTAACCAATGATTTAACTCCATTGATGAATATTTAGGAAAGCACCTATTTTTCACTATTACAAACATAGCTGAGATGAAAACCTCATCTTTAGGTCATTGTATGCTTTGGCAATTATTGTCTTGAGGAAAATTACAAGAAGTCGGATTGCTGGGTCAAAGGTGCCCTTGCTTAAAACGTTCATTCCTTCCATCCTGGCACACTCTAAAAAGGCTGGACCAATTTATGTCACCACCAACAGAGCATGAAAGGGGCTGAGCCCCAGCCCCTCACCAGTCCAAGGTTTTGTCATTCTTCTGTTTCCAAGAGTAAAATTTCAGAAGAATTCTCTTCATTCATCTTTTGTCTACTGTGGGCTTTTTGTAGGTGCTTTTTTGCATAGGTTCCATGCTGCGTTTTTTCCTGCTTGCTTATCTTTAATTGAGGGCAGTTCCATTAGGGGTTACCACTTGCTTAAAAATGGTAGAAGTGAAATCCCCTGACTCTTTTCCCTGTTGGAACTTCTTATAGGATTTGAGTTGAAAGGCTAGACTCTAATGATGATTTTCATCTGCTAATTTATTCATTTGCCAGGAAGATTCCGTGAAGGGATACAGCCCTGATTTCCCTCGGAAATTGTCAGCCCTCTTGCCACCTGGGGGAGTTTTGGTTTCTGAAGAGCCTGGCCACTTTGGTGAGAAGATGGGTGAGTGACCCTGCATGTTTATCAGATGAGTCTGCTCCTCTTTCATAAGGAGAATGGGTGATTGAGACACACACAAATCTGGATCCAGGTATAAGTAAAATCCAGCTACCCCATCCTCCTGGCTCACTGGGTCCTACCTGAGAAAGGCCGCCTTCTAGATCACTACAGTCCAAGCACTGTCCCTACGGGGCTCCTCAGGAAGGGGTAGGCCTGTCCTTGGCTAACCCCACAGCTCAGAATTCACATAATTCTCTCTGACCCAGTGTCCAGGAAGAAGAGCTCATATCTCTGACCTCAGGGTCTAGAACACCACACCCTTCAAGATAAGATGTTACCCTTGATAACCACAGCTCTGTCCTTTTGGGGCACAGCATGCTGTCTTTGGCTGCACTAGACACACCTATTACCTGCCCATGGACCACTCTTTCTGCTTGGAAGCCCTCAGGTCAAATATGAGGTTGCTTCCCTCAGAAAGGTTAACAGGTAAATGGGACCAGGATTGCCACAGGCCAGGCCAGATATCCTCTATGACAATAATTGCATGTGAGCAATAGGCAAAGTTCTCTGCTTAGAACCAGAGCCCCAAAAGGCAGAGCATCCCCGTGAGAATCACAGTATATGTTTAAGGAATCCCATCTACCAGCCCTTTAAGAAAGTGTAGATGGCCAAGGGCACTCCAAGACCAAGGCCATGGACCGATTCAGTAATCTCTCTCAACCTTCCATCTCTGTATTTGTTTCCTACTGAGGTTACCACAAATACAGGGGCTTACCACAACACCCATTTATTATGTCCTAATTCGTAGGTCTGGAGTTGGACATAGGTCTTAGAAGGCTAAATTCAAGATGTCAGTGGGGCTGTGCTCCTTGCTGGAGGCTCTGGGGTGGGATCACTTCCAGGCTCAGGTAGGTTATTGGCAGAATCCAGTTACATGTGGTTGTGGGACTGAGGTCCCTGTTTCCTTGATGGCTGTTGGCCAGGGGTTCTTAGCTTTTAGAAACCACACACATCCCTTGGCTCATGTCCCCCTTCATCTTCAAAGCCAGCATCAGAGGTTCAAGTCCTTCTCCTGTCTCATCTTCCCTGCCTTCTCTTCTGCCACAAGTCTCTCTTCAGATGGGAAAGTTTCTTTTCTTTTGAGGGCTTATGTGATTCCCTTAAGCCCACCCGTATAATCCACAATAATCTTTCCATTTTAAGATCCATGGCCTTCATTATATCTGCAAAGTCCCCTATGCCCTGTAACTTAACATATTCACAGTTTCCTGGGAGAAGACATGGACATTGGGGGCCGGGGGCATGATTTGGCTATTTGGACCACCATGACCTTTTTGGACCAGGATTAATCCAGGAGCAAGAAGTCTCTTCAAAGATCAGTCTGAGGAAGACCTGTATGGTTGCCACCTCTTCATCCCCCTTTCCACACCCACCCACCTCCTTGAGACAAGTTGACTCAGGCCTGAAATCTCACCAGACTCATGTGACAATGTGTCATGCTCCAGGAGAGGCCGAGCACCTGCCATAGCCCACTGCCTCTGGAGAACTGGGGGCAAGGCTGGAACTTTCACTCCAGGCCCCGAGCCTCCCAATCTGTCAGCTCACTGTTGTTTTCTGAAGCCGAGCCAATATGCCTGGGAGGATCCCAAGGACTTTGGGCTTTAGTCCAATGTGCCCATAAGTAGAAGGCTCTGCTTTCTCTTTATAGGGGACCATTAAAGGCTGGAGTTAAAAGTTTCAGTATAAATATTATAATGGTATTACAGCCAGGAAGGCTAAAATACTATCCTGCCAATCAGCCTGCTCCTTGGTATCCCGTATAAGGAAGAGTAACAGGATGAGAATAAAAACTTGCTTTTTTTTTTTTTTTTTTTTTGTATTAGCCTTGTTAGTGGCTGATACTCACATGAAGAACCTGGTGAAAGGATGATTGTATGAGATGGCTATTTCAGCAAGATCCCCCACTGACCCTCCTCTTGAAATTAATCCAGGGGCAGTGAGCGCAGGTCTATGTGCCAGGGAGTGAGGAAGCCCCAGTTTAACTTACTCATTTAACTACATATTCAGGGAGAGAGAGAGACATGGCCAGGCCCATGCCGAGGAGGCAGCATGGCCTGGGGCTGCTTACCACGTACCTGAAGGAAGCAGAAGCACCCTAAGCTCCAAAGACCATGACCCTCCTAGGCACAAGTAGGAAGTCGAAGAGAGAAAGTGGAACCTGGGGTGGGTGCCATTAAAGTACAATAACCCCACTCACCAATAAAACCCCACCCATCAATTGGGCCACCAATATGGCCCAATGAACATTCTGGACTCTGACCTGTCAGGTGAGCAACTATTCTTCCTTTGGGCAGCGTGGGGAGCTAGGAAGAAGCTAGTAAGAGGCTGTGCTGGGGTGTGAAGAGCAGGCAATGGGATGTTTCTCTAGGGCCCACCTTCATCTACTTCTGGTCTCAACCCACTGGCTACCCTTTGATTTCTGGGGATAGAAGGTGTGGGTGCTTAGTGACCCACATGTCTGTGAGTCCAGGCCCTTGAAAACCATGTACCCTGACACCGTGACTTCTAGCTGACCACACCTGCCAATGGGGGGGACACCTCACCCAGAGAGAGTCCCTCAGCCAGAGATCTGCAATGGTTTAGCCACTTGGAGACCTCCTGGCCTGTAATGCTGGGGATTCACTGCCCCCTGAAATGTCAAGGACATCCTGAACTTCTGAGATTCCAAGGGTCATACAAGAATTTTTGTGCCAAATTTCTGCACTGAGATCTTCCTGGCTTGGGCTTGGGGGACACAGATGGTTTCCTGTGTTCAACAAATTATCAAGATTCTCTCCAGGAAGTTTTCACTGATGCCCAGGTGAGACTTAGGTGTCCAACCTGGTTTTCCCCGCCTGCTCCCATGCTCTACTGAAATCACTTTTATTGCTCTGGGTCTCCTAATAAACTGAATTCCTTGAGGCCAGGGACTGCGCTTTTTCTCCATTTCTCTAGCCTAATGTATGAGGTCACATAGTGGGATACAGCTAATAGCTGTTGATGAATACTAATGGTTGAAATACCCCCTCGCCCTTGGAGGCAGCCCTCATTACCATCCATAGAACCCTGTCCAACCTCAGGCTCCCCAGGCTTGGCACTTTCTAGAAGGACAGCTTTTGCCATGGTTGTACAGTTCTTTCACAAGCTCTTCCTGATTCACATAATCTGAGCCAGTCATAATCTATATTGGGCATTCTATATTGGAATTCCCTCGGACCTACTCAGCTATATAAGGCAGATTTCTTGGCATTTCTTCAAATTGTTGAAAACACCAGAACTGTGGGAACAATGATTGCTCTTAGAAGTTGCAACACTTGGCCAGCCTGCTAGTCAGCTCTCCTCCTGGCGTTTTGCTGCCATTCCACCTGCTTGACCCTCTTTACTGTGCTCTGCTGATGCCAAACACTCAGTTTCTTCATCCACAAAGGAATAAGGATGGGATCCGATGCTTTGTTGCTTCTACTTTTAAAACAAAAGGGGAGGAAGATCATGGAAAGATTCCCTGGAGAGAGCCAAGCCTGACACCCTAGATAGTGAGC
>CM052896.1:27230032-27247006 GCA_028534135.1 Potos flavus | reverse complement strand
ATGAGAGACCAGAAATATCTTTCAGGTACTCCAGGAAAAAAAGCCTGCCTCTTTTGCCAAAACGCACTGTAAAAGCCCCCTCAAACCTAATGGTTGGTGTAACTCCCACTCATCAGTATCCTAGCATTTTATAGCTGTATAGCAACACTTGGCACTGTAGGCATTTTGATCTCATTATATATGCAGGCATCTGTCTAAATCGTAAGACTTTATAAGCCAAGGCCCATGTCTTGTTCTGTTTTGGTGAAGCACAAAGTAGCAGGTAGATATAGCTTACTGATTTAAATTTAATTTCAGGACAAGAGGAGAGGACTGAGTGCAGAACACTGGGGAAAATCTATTTGGGACACTGGAGGCGAAACAGACAATGAAGGAGTCTTTACAGAGTGTTTTCAAAACCAAACTGTAATAGTCTTTGCAAAAATATCATGGACATTTTCCCTACTTAGGTCTACAGTAATTAGCAACATCTGAAAACACTCCACAATTAATACTTTGGAAGTAGTAGTTGCCAAGCAAGTTCCTTCTTTTCCTAACTGGAAACTTCTGAATAGTTAAACCTTGGAATAAATCCTAACCATAAAATAGAACCAAAGCTTGCAAGGATAAATTTTTTTTCCTGCCCAGAAACTTATGGTACAACAGGGCACAGCTTCAGCAATAATAAAATAGTCTTAAAACAATTCGGAGATATTATTTTATGCCTATTTAATTGGGAAAGCTTTTTTAAAAATTTGTAAAATGGCCTAGTGCTACCAAATGCACTCATACTTTTCAGACAGAAAGGTGAGTTGGCTGAGCCTTCTGGAAGATAAAAGACTTTAAAGCATTCATTCTCTATAATGTAGTGATTCCACCCTACAAATTTTTTTTCTAAGGAAATAATCCTGGTAGGGCAAAAATTCATGTCGAGGTTGTTTAACAAAGTATATCTTATGAGAGTAAAATACTGGAAAATCTTATGAGAGTAAAATACTGGAAACAAGAGAAATGTTCAGAGGTTGATTAAATAGATTGCTAATTCATTTGCTGAAATTATGTGGCCATTTAAAGAATGATGTTTTTGAGGATATTTGCCAAGAGTATGCTCAAAATATAATGTTCTCTGAAAGAAAGAATTCTAACCGCATAAGTTATAGGAAGTGGTATGATCCCAATTTTGTTTAAAAATTATATATGTATAGAGAAAAGAGTAAAAGCAAATTCCACAAAATGTCAACAGCAGTTATGTCTGAGGGATGGGATTATAGGCAGTTTAAATTGTTTTTTCTATGCTTTTACACCTTTATTATCATATTTTTTACAACAAACATAATAGTTTTGTAATCTGGGGGGAAATGTACTTTTCAAAAAAGACCGGGTAATTGCTTCTGTGACTGGGTAGGCGATTAACAAAAAGGAGAAACGTTTCTCTGGAAAAGAAATTAAATAATTTATGATAAAGGTCTGGGTGTGGAATAACTCGCACTTAAAAAAAAAATACAAAAAAAACAACCCTAACATGCAAGCAAGCAGCCTGGACACACAGAAGTGCCATCTCTGAGGTGTGAAATTTCACACATGCCAAAGCTTGCGCAGTCCCACTGAGTATTTCCTTTAATGACACATGGGAACTTGGAGTCCTCTGGCTGTAACTAAGACTCTAATGGGCGGCAGGAGTGCTGAGCTGTGCCTTTCTGGTTGTGCCTCGAACTTCCTGGGTGACAAGGAACAAGTCCATTAACCTCTGGAGCGCTGTAAGTTCATCTTGCATACGGAAATCCACTAACATCAATAGGGCGCTTGAGGGCAAAAGTGGAAGAGAATAAAAGCCACAATTAAGATGGCTTTAGACAGTTGCCTGGGCCAGCTGGATGGGGACACTCCACACCTTCCTCCGACCGAACTGCTAAGATCCTTGGCTGGGGATCGTCCCAGGTTCCCGTGTCATAGCCCTCTCACGGCAACACTGCTGGAGTGGACGCCCCGGGAATGGCCGAGCTTTCTGCGCAGGCGGACGGAGCGGCCTGGGACCCACCACTGCTCCTCTAATAGGAGGAGCCTGGGCTGCAGGAACTAGTTACCGTAATGCCATAAAACTGTCTGCTCTCGGCAATGCATCACGCGGTGGTGACAGGCTCATAAAACCTGACTTCCCTGCGGACACCGAATGCTAGTCCTGAAAGCATGTATGGTCAGCATTCGGGTCCTTCCCAACTTGCAAATGAGCCAGGATCCTAAACCTTGTTATTATTACTATTATTATTATTATTATTATTAAAGATTTATTTATTTGAGAGAGAGAAAGATTGAGAGAAAATGAGAGAGAGAAAGAATGCGACAGGGAGGGGCAGAGAGAGAATCTCAAGCAGACTCCATGCTGAGCTCAGAGCCGATGCCGGCTCAACCGGCTCAATCTCACCACCCTGAGATCACCACCTGACCAAGAGTAGGGCGCTTAACCAACTCCACCAGTCAGGCGCCCCCTAAACCTTGTTTATAAAGCAGTCCTTTGGAATCTGGAATCCCAGGGAAACCATGTTATAAATATAGCACAGTACATGGCACATAGTATATACTCAGTAAATATTTAATGACCAGTGATAGCCAGGTGGGGGCCAAGGTCCAAGTCTAGCCCTTGCATACACTTGAACCAAATATAGTCAATAGCTGCATATTTTTTTCATATAGGAAACAATTTTGCTTAATGCTAGCAATGAAAATAACAGATCATCCACTGCATTAAGCAATTCAATAATTAGTCTCACATGTATTAATCTTAATGTGTTTGTTGGGAAAAAAGCAGGTTTAACTAGAGGGAGTTGAAAATGAAGTTTCTAGTGAGACTAGGGAAAAATCTAGACAGTCTAGAGATGGAGTTCAGAGATGAGAGGCACTAGGTTTTTATTATTTTGCTTTTATACCTTTTATGTAAATGAAGCAGCACTTCCCTTTTGGTTGACAGCTAAGGCCAGGGTCATTGTACAACCGATTATAAGAAAAAAGAGGAGGAAAGAGACAGACAGAAAAGGCAGTGCTAATCCACACTAAGACTTTACGGAGTCACACACACCTGCCACACACCTGGGGAGGAGCCTGGACCAGCACACAAATCTAAGATTTAGGACCTGGTTCTATGACTTGGGATTAGAGACATCCCTCCCTGAGTCTCAGGTGCTGAAGCAGAAGAGGACCCTTTTCATAGGGATATTGGGAGACTGAAGGAGATCGTGCATTTAAGCACATAATAAATGCTCAATAATGCTTATTATTATTACCATTATCATTATTATGATTATAGTGGGTTTTCCTGACTTTTTCCTCTAAACTCTAAATTTCACAAGCAGGACTCTTGTGTCCATCTTGTTCACTACTATAAACCCCGCATTTAGCAAACTGGGCACATGACAGGGGTTCAACAAGTATTTATAGGGGAGAATTTGCTTGTTCTTTTTCCTTATGGTTAGTGGCAAAAAGTTTTTGATTTTGCTTCTTCTATCTCCTTTTTGGCTCAAGAGTTTTGTAATAAATTATTTATAGACATCACAATACTTCACCCCTAAATATTGTAGTGCCATCTCTAAAAAAATAAAGACTTTTTCTCTATAGCCATGATATCATTATCATAACCAATAAAATTAACAGTAATTCCTAAATATATAATGCCTAGCCCACCTTCAGATTTCTTCCATTGTTCCTCCAGATAGGCTTTATGGCTGATCTCCACATCAGGACCCAATAACAGATCAAAACGATGTTTGGTAATTAGTTCTTTTCCATCTCTTTTGATCTAGTCTCCCTAGTACTTTTGATCTAGTACTCCCTTTTTTCCCGGACACTGATTTCCTGAAGATAGGGTAAAATAGCCTGTCTTCTGGATTTGCCCGATTGCTTCATTGTGGTGACCTCTAACATGCTGGTGTCATGAAAACTAAAGGTAAAGTCCTGATGTGATTTGGGTTAAATATGTTTATCCAGAAAAGCTCATCGATGAGTCTGTGTACTTAGCAACGCATCACACCAGGAGGCACCTAGAATCAGGCTAGCCTACTAGTCATGATCCTCTGATTGATCATTAGGTTATGGTGGTGATGGCTTAATCCCTTCATTGCAAAATAAGCCCCCCTACCCCTTGGAACTAGCAACTAAATTGTGGTGTGATAATTGGTACCTCGTAAATATGTAATCCACTATCAACATTTGCCGGATGGTTTTAGCATCCACTGATGATCCTTGCCTGAATCAATTATCCCTATAGGGGTTACAAAATGGTAATTTTCCAATTTTATCATTCCTTCTTCGTTTATTAGCCTGCCTTCTTCTGTGAAACAGACTTTTCCCTTGTCAGCAGGGACAATTTTGTTACTCTGAAATATACTCCTAATGGAAAGACAGGATTTGTATGTATGAGTTTTTATTTATTTTTAAAGATTTTATTCGTTTATTTGAGAGAGAGAGAAAGAGTGCACATGTGGGGGGGCAGAGGCAGAGGGAGAGGGAGAAGCAGGTTCTCTGCTGAGCAGGGAGCCGGACATGGGGCTCGATCCCACCGACTGAGCCACCCAGGCACCTGGTGTGTGAGTTTTTAATAATCAATTTTCAAAAGAAAAGTTACTGGTAAATAGCAATTTATTTTAAATAATGGAGTCAAAGCAGAGTTTGTAAAAGGGTTATCCTCTACCATCTGGCCCCATAAGTGCCTTAGCATTAGCCTGATGAGGGGCTAGGGGGCTGAAGACTATAGCAGCTGCCCAGACTGGTTACTTAGTGGAAATCACACCTTTGGTCTTGCTATCTCCATTCCTTACATTTCTTCTCCAGTTGGTTGATCCTAAATCCAAGATAAAACCTGGGCTCTGTGTCTCCGAAGATCTCGGTTATAAAATTTATGAATTTGGTGCTAATCTCCCCTTGACAATTAGAAAGTATCTCATGATGTGATTTTCCAGTGCTTCCCTTGGAAGAATATTCCACAAGCTGATGAGATTCAGTGTTCCTTATTTTTCTCTCGCTGAAAATTTTATTTTAAGCATTCCAATGAGGACTCTTCATTCTGAAACCTCAAGTCAGAGTAAATAACTCCCCTCCTTCCCCGCTGACTACACCGTGTCCATGTGGCTAGGCTGTCCTAGCATAAAATCTTGCCTCCCCTGCAGGCCGAGCAATGCAGACTGCTCAGAGTTCTGGAACAGCCCGCGCCTGCCTCCCCCGCACCCCATGCAGCGCCCCCACAGCCGTCTCCAGGCCCGCTTCCCCCCCCCTCCCCCCCCAAATCAGATGCACAGCGTCCTACCCTCTCGCTGACCCCTTTGCCGCCACGCTGCAACATAAGTCCCCATCTAATTGCTGCTCTGCCTCTCTCAGCAGAACTTGACCTCTTTCTGGGCTCCTCTCTTAAAGCAACTGTCTGTGTTTTTCGTTATGTTTGCCAAGATGTATTAGCTTGAACTTTTCCCGGATCAGGCTCGTTTTGCTACTTTGTCTTCAAACCTATGAGGCCGCAGGTTCAAGAACGCAGCCTTTGGGGGGCGGGGGACATTCTTAGTCCAGGAGCCTGCAGCCAACGCAGGTGAGCTCCTTGGACTGTCCCCCCCGTGGTGCCATGTGAGAACTGGCCCTTTAAGAAGGGGACGCCTTTTGGTCCCAGCTGCAAACCTCAGTTGGAAGTTCAAGCCGCAATTTGAACACACTGGTCCTGCCCAGAAAGCTGCCCGGCCCTGGGCTGACTTTCTCCTACAAGGCTGTCATCCTCAAACGCATCCCACGCAAACGCAAACATCTCCTTTTAAACCCTGAAGTCTGAGAGCCTCCACCCTGAAAGGAAGTTGGACGCCAAGTTCCGGACACTCTCCGCTTCTCTAGGCTGTCAGCTGTTTTGCCCAGCTCGGTGCCCGCTAGAATTCCTTTATGACCACTGGGAAGATGTCATCTCTGCGTCTCAGCTAATCCTTCTCTTAAAAATCAAAGTGCTCACGAGACAGAGTTGAGAGGGGAAATGCCCAGTGATAAGAATGCTAATTAGAACGGAGGGAGTTTTCCAGCATTTGCCTTGCTAGCCAAAAAAAAAAAAAAAAAGTCATCTATAAAAAGCGCTGGAAGGCTTTTTCCTGCAGCCCGGGGCCTTTGCCAGGGAACAGATTTCTTTCCCTCATCTCAATTTCTTCCAGGCTCTGTTCTTGTGTGTTCTCCTTTTTTCTTTCTTCCTTTCTTCTTTCTTCCCTCTCTTAACAGAGTCCTCTCTGTCTGGGAAAGCAGTCCAGGGGAGACAGATGGGCTGGCTGTGCAGGACCTGAAAATAGAGGAACCCACTCCCCGCTGAGGGAGTTGCTGGACCACTGGGGGGTCACAGGGAGATTCCGCTCCTCTGCCTGGTGAGGTCCCATGGACCCCCTTCCCAGAGCTCCCAGCTGCTTTTTCTATCCCCTTCTCCGCTATTTCATTTCCATTTCCTCTTACTTGACTTTCTTTCGGGGCACAAGCCCTTGTCTTTGGGGGCAAGATGACCAAGGGAGTCAGAGGCTGCCTCCTTGCTTTTTGACACTTGATTTTTGACAAGGCTGATCTGTGCAGCTCAGCACATCCAAGGAGGGCCTTCTCCCTCACTCCATTGTCCGGATACACGACCCCAATCTCTTTGTAAATAATATAATCTTGAGAGGCTTGCTGCTGTAGAGAGAGGAATAAATAAATCAATATGTAAATAAATCCCCAAGAGCAGGGGAATGTACTAGGACTTTGCACAACTGTGATAAAGCATTTTAGAAGATGGATGTTGCTGTATTTCCGGGGAGGGCTGATTGAAGGGCTAGGATTCCAGCCTCGGGCTGTGGGAGATGGAAAGGGAGCCGTGACTAAAAGTCCCTCGTGCATTGATTTGACTTAAATATATTCCAGGAGCCAGTCTAATTGCTGGTTGCGTCTCAGGCTTTGATTTTCCTTTTCTCGATTCCCTGCATTTAAAATAGTTTTTGTTGTTGTTGTTTTTTTTTTATCAAGAAGCCCTAGGCTGCCCTTGGTCCTATTGAGAATCTGTCCAGATTGATGACTGACTCGTCTAAGAACATAGTGCTGGGAATTCTGCCCTTGGCCAAAGGAAGAACCAGACATTCCCTGCCTGGGAGTAGCATGCTGGTAATTTCCAGGGGAAAAGGTAGTTAACTGTCATTTTGAAGAGGTAATACAAGCGGCGGGCTCTGAGTCTGTGTGAACGGTCAGATTGCTTTTGGGGTGGAGGCCAGGAGAAGGCGAAGGAGAGCTTCCAACCTCATGAGGCTCCTTGCCCCACTCAGCCAGCATAGAGGCCACAGGCTCTGACCTCCGGAGTCTGACCCCACGCTCCTCCGGCCAAGTCACCCTGACTGCCACAGTGAAGCCTGCTGCTTGGGGACCCAGTCGGGTGGGCCCAGTGTCCATCTATAAGAAGGGAAGGGAGAGGAATCAATCAGCTTTCCTTGAAGCTTTCTTTTTTTTTTTTTAAGATTTTATTTATTTGACAGAGAGAGACACAGCAAGAGAGGGAACACAAGCAGGGGGAGTGGGAGAGGGAGAAGCAGGCTTCCCGCTAAGCAGGGAGCCCGATGTGGGGCTCAATCCCAGGACCCTGGGATCATGACCTGAGCCGAAGGCAGGCACTTAACGACTGAGCCACCCAGGCGCCCCTTCCTTGAACCTTTCACCTGCCACCTCAAGTTCATCTCTGAGTGGAGAGTTTTCTGGCTCCTCATCAAACCGCAAGGAGATTTTGATTAAAATCCGTCTCTTCCAAATTTGTGAGCAGAACTCTGGCTCAACAGGCCCTATCCACCACCTGGTGCAAGTTGATCCCAGTCCAGGTGGTTGTATCTGCTGAGCCCCCGCGACGGGGACAGAACAGCAGGAGTGGGAGTGGAAGTTCTCACCTGCAAGATGCTTGGAGTCTTACCTGTGGACTTCGAGGTGGGCGGCCGGAGTTGGAGGGGTACACAGGAGAGGCTACTATTATCGCTGCTCTTATGTCCATGTTTTTATTTCCTGCTCTTCATGTATGTATTTCCCTCCGTGCATCCCACGTACCCGCCGGCTTCACTCCCGTGTCCTGGTATCTACTGTCCATGCAAACGCTCCCAGAGCCCACCTCAGTAGGAACCAAGCAAACGTGCCGTCTCTGAGCCATACTGGCACAGACCTTGCCAGGTCGAAGGACTGGTTTTCAAAGCCTATACCCAGGTCCGCAGGAGCTCAAAGGCACATCAGATCTCTGCCACGTCGTGGGGCTTTTTTTTTTTTTGCAGAGGGAAGCTCAGGACCAACCAGGCTTGCCAGGAGTTAATGTGATGATAATATGGGGTCACCATTTGCTTTTATTTGATACCAGCTCTTAGATCAGCTCGGTTCATCCCTAAGATTCACAAAAGGGGCCTGGCTGGGAGCACAGCCTCATTCACGTCAGGAACCAGAAGAAAACACTAGGTGTGGTAGTCATTAATGCTATTCACCAAATATTCTTGGTTCTTTGCCTTTTGGACACATGGCACAGCTGTCTTTCCTGATCTCATTGTGTTTCAGTGTGAACACTTGACTGGGTTTGACCAATGAATTGTAATAAGTGATATATGTCACTTCAAAGCCCAAGTAATTGACAGCTTGGCAAGACTCCTCTCCACTATGACTTCTCTCCACCCCTCTGCCATAATGACTGGTGAGGTTTGAAACAGTGGTCGCTCTGCCAGCCTGGGTCTCAGAGTATGGAGCACAGAGGAGAGCTCTGCTGACCAACGGCGATGTGTAGCATTACCCAATAAACGTTGGTTGTTATAAGCTACCAAGATTTGGGGATTGCTTATTACCACAACATAGCTTAGACTATCCTGATTGAACCAGGGATCTGACACCCTTAGGGCAAAGTGGCTGATTAGGGTAGTCTTGAGATTGTACAGCCTGCTTGAAGATCCAGGGTCTGATGTAAGCTCTTACTGATCTCTTGGAGCAGAGATGATCATCCATTTTAATGATACGCCCACAGACCTCCTGGCCCAGCTCCCTCCAGTTACTCAGAATAGTGCCCTGGACTTCTGAGGCCTTGCATCTCTTGTGATGCCCTGAACTATCTGTAGGGCATGAGCCAAATAACAGGCCCAGGAAGCCCAAAGTTTTGTAGACAGAATGCCCTCTCCAACAAGAAGTCTGTATCCTAATCCCCAGGACCTGGGAATAGGTTACCTTACAGGACAAAGAGGACTTTACAGATGTGATTAAGTTAAGGAGATGGAGATACAGAGATTAGTCTGGATTATCTGGGCAGACCCAATGGAATGACACATGTCCTTACAAGCGAAAGAGGAAGGTAGGAGTGTCAAAGTCAGGGAGATTTGAAGATGCTATGCTGCTGGCTTTGAAGATAGAGCAAGGAGTCAATTTGCCAAGGAATGCAGGTGGCTTCTAGAAACTTGAAAAGTCGAGGAACCAGATCCTCCCCCAGCATCTCCAGAAAGAACGCAGCCCTGCCAAAACTTTGATTTTAGTCTAGTAAGACCCATTTCAGACTCTGGACCTCCACAGTTGTAAGAGAATATATTGGTGTTGTTTTAAACAACTAAGTTTGTGGTGATTTATTACAACAGCAGTAAGAAAGTAATAAATTATGGAAAACCCATTTCTGCTCCTGAGGACTCTCGGGGGACCATCACCCAAACTCGCCATGACGCATATTGGATGGGACACCATGACTATGTGGCCTGTCAGCAGACCCTCCTTCTTGTAGCGATGAGGGCAGACATTCTTTGGGATCCTCCAAGGCTGAATCTTCTGCCCAGGACCCATCACTCTTAAATCGCTAAATGCCTTTGAACCAGTGCCCTGGGTCTTCCTTATTCAGTGTTATATGTTGAGCACGTCGTAGACAGCAGTAAATATTAGGTACATGGGAGAATGAATGAGTGAATAAAATGTCATGAGCAATTACCTGATTATGTATGTAGTTCTTGATGATTTACAGAAAATCTCCAGCGAGAAACACATCAAGTGGAGTTACTCACAGTACGAATTTCAAACAAAACAGCGAACGAATACAAAAAAGAATTTAATGCTTTGCCCACTCGCAGTTTTGTCAGGTGCAAACACAATCTGTATGATTCTCCTTAGTTGGCTGTTTCTTTTCATTCCTTCTGCCGTGCATGTTGTATTTGTGTGTGTGCTGGTAGAGGGGTTTTCTGACAGTGCAACAGATCTAGCCTTCCCTGGGCACCTGCTTCCTCCAGCTTATTAAAATTTCGCTCATTTTTTAGAGCTGTAGCATGATTTTGATAGCAAGGATGTTCGGTGGGGCTCAAATGAAGCAAAAACCAAAAAACCAAACCCCTCATAGTTCAGTGACCTGAATATAGTTTTAGCCATTCACATGTAATCTGACTCTGACATGGAATAACGGTTATGAAAAGGGCCAGAGTTTGAGACCTCGAGAAGTAAAATCCCATTTTAACAAAATCAAGAATATTTCACTTAAATTCAATAGTCTGTTCCTGAAAAAGAGATGTTCTGCCCTGAACACGAATCATTATTTTAAATGGGGATAAAGTATCCCATAACAACCCTCGATTCTAATTTCCTAAAACCTAATTCAAACATGGCAAAATGCCTACATGTGTGCGTGACAATGACCGTCTTTGCTTGTAAAGTGCTTGAACATCTCTGATCAAAAATTACAAAATTACAAAGCTTAAATCAACATGAATCTAACACTTAAATGAAAAAGCTAAGCCTATAAAACTTGTAGAGGAAAATATCTGTGACTCTGAATTAGGTAAAAATTTCTCAGATAGGACACCAAAAACACAGTCTATACCAGACAAAAAAGATTGCAAAATTGAGCTTCATCAAAATTAAGAACTTCTGCTCTCCCAAAAATCCTGTTAAGAAAGTGAAAAGACTAGCCACAGAGTGGGAGAAAATATTTTCAAGTTACACGTCTGGTAAAGGACTTGATTCAGGAGCATCTAAAGAACTTTGTTTTTTTTTTTTTTTTTTCATTTTTGTAAAACATTTTATTTATTTATTTGACAGTGAGAGAGAGCACAAGCAGGGGGAGTGGCAGAGGGAGAAGCAGACTTCCCACGGAGCAGGGAGCCCAAGGTGGGACTCGATCCCAGGACTCTTGGGATCATGAGCTGAGCTGAAGGCAGACGCTTAACCTACTGAGCCACCCAGGTGCCTTTGTTAAAAGAACTTTTAGAACTTAATATTAGAAAATAGAAATGATCCAAATAAAAATGAGCAAAAGATGTAATGGAGACTTCATCAAAGAAGATATATGGATGACAAATAAACATATAAAAAGATGCTCATCCTCATTAGTTTAGGGAAATGTACTATATACACTGACTAGAATAGCTAACATTAAAAAAAGAAAGGCCGATAATACCAAGTGCTGGTGAGGACATGGAGCACCCGGAATTGTCATTCATTGCGTGTAGAAATGCAAAACGACAGTCACTTTGAAAGACAGTTTGACAGTCTCTTACAAGGTTAAACATACAATAATCATATGACCTGGAGATGAAAATATATGTTCACACAAAAACCTGTATGTGACTACTCACAGCATCTTCTTTCATAAGAATCAAAATCTGGAAAGAGCTCAAATATTCCTCAGTTGGGGAATGGATGCATGGACTGACCTCCCCACATGATGGAATGTTAACAGCAATAACAAGGAACAGACTAGAATACACACATCAACTCAAGCGAATCTCGAATGCATTATGAAAGAAGCCAGACTCAAAGAGTCTACCTGCTTTATAGTTCCATTTCTCTGTCTTTCGGGACAGAAAATAGATCAGAGGTTGCCAGGGATTGGGGGTCAGGGGATGAGTAGACCACAAAGGGGCACAGGGGAATTTTCAGACAGAAATATTCTATATCTTGAATATGGTGGCGGTTATGTTTGTCAAAACTCGCAGGACCATATACTTTTTCAGATGGTGAATTTCACTGTAGGCAAATCATGCCTTAATAAACAACAGCAACGAAATAAATGAAGGCAGTTGCTTGGTATGCCGCAGGACATATAGTTCCCATGACCTGTGAGGACACCCGGCATGCTTTGCAAAACATTTGCATGTGATTCTGATACTCTACTATTCCTATTCCGAAAGTAAGTTAAGACTTTATTGAATGTTCTTTTGTTAAAATGTTGAATCGAGGTTCTGGCATCTAAATAGAATTCTCTCTTATGTAAACATCAGCCAAAAATATATTGACGAATACGTGTGTTCAATAAAGTTTTCATATTGAAACCCTAGACGGATTCTACGGAGAAAACAAACTGTAGACATTCTGCAGGGCATGCCAGTCTCATGATACTGCTTGTACTCTATTTTTATATCCTGGCTGACAGCTTGTACCATCAGTGTTCAACTGACATGTAGACAACAAATCCTGTCGAATAAAAAAATCATCTCTAGTTAACATATCCTTTTCAGTCACTGACAGTTAAACCAGCAAAAAATAGAGAAATCCAAAGGAGCTGAATAATTCAAAGAATAAGGATGATCTAATATTGATTTATACTAATATTGATTTTCAAACCCAGTAACTAGAGAATACACAGTCTTCTCATGTCCACGGAATATTTACAAAACTTGATAGCTTCGCCTATGAGACATTCAAAAATGTACACGTAGAATAAACTATATTCTCTGATTATAATTCAGTGTGACTATAAATAGATAATGGGAGAATAACCAAAAATTTCTAACTACTTGGAACAAAAACTGCAATTACAGAATGTTTGGTAAATATCAATATTGCGAATACTATGTGTTGAAACTTTTAGATGTAGCCAAAGCTGTACTTGGAAGGAAATGTATAGACTTGAACACTTCAGTTACCAAATTAGAAGAGATGAAAATGAGCAATGAACTAAGTAATCCATTGACTATGTCTGGCACATATTAAACAATCAATAAACATTTAGTGAGTGAAGAAATTAGAGAAAAATGACAATACGAATTTAGGGGAAAGAGGATAAAAGAAAAACATTTAAAAACTTTACTTACTAGTTTGGAAACAGACATTAAGTCACATAGCTGGATGGGGAAGGAGAGGGAGGTAAAATAGGTTATCCACTCAGTCAATTCAAGGAGAAAGAGAAAGCATAACGATACAAAATTTAGAATAAGGAGATGTGGCCACAAATACAGATGAAATTTAAAGAATTAATAGGAGTCTAATTTTTAGGATATGCTAGACACTTGATAACCTAGATGAAATGAGAGATTTTCTAAGAAAACATAAGTTACTAAATGTAACTTATGCAAGTATGTAACTATGTAACTGTTACTAAATGTAACTTATGCAAAGTATGCAAGTCATTATTAAAGCAAAGACACTCCTCATTTCAGGTCTTAGCTCTGCCTTTCCGTGGCTGTGGAAACTTAACCAAATTCCCTAAGGTCTTTACCCCAGTTTCCTTATCTGTGAAATGGCACGAACCACAGAATTTACCCCAAGTTTAGGAATATTGTGTGGGGGATTAAAAGATACCTGTAAATGGCTTATCTGATGCACTGTGATCATCGAAATTTTAAAAGACCATAGAAGAAATCAAGAATGTGGTCCAAAAGCTGTCCCTTATTAGAAGGCTGGAAACACAGAGTTTGACTGCTTCCATCGCTGTTTGAGCTGTTTTGGAACTTAGGAAAAGAAGAAAGGCATCTCATTTCTTTTTCAGAGACTCATGCATCCCGACACCAAAACCTGACAATGATAGCATGTGGAAGAAAAGTACAGACCAGCCCCTTGAGGGGTACAGGTACACTCTTTCCAAATAAAATATCTGAGCTCAAGCTCAGTAGCATTTAGATACAGCACACATATCCCATTAATATCACTTCACTATGTTTCAGATCACAGAGCCATTTGGTTTCCTATTGCTGCTGTGACAAATTCGCACAAACTTGGTGCCTTAAAAACATACAAATTTATTCTTTTACAGTTTTGGAGGCCAGAAGTCTGACAGATTCCCGGGGCCAAAACCAAGGTGTCTGCCAGGACTGTGCTGCTTCCAGAGATTCTAGCAGAGAATCCATTTCTTGCCTTTTCCAACCAAGAGCTCCATTCCTTGCCTTTTTCAACGTCTAGTGTCAGGCTATATTCCTTGGCTTGTGACCTCTTTCTCCATCTTCGAAACCCAAAGTATCTTCAAATCTTTCTCTCTCTGCCTAGACCATCACATTGCCTTTTCTCTTCCGTGCGTGTGAAAACTGCCCCCTTCCTGCCTCCTTCTTATAAGGATACATGCGATTGCCTTAGGGTTTACTTGAATAATACAGGATAGTCTTCCCAGCTCAAGAACTTTATCTCAAGACCTTTACCTTAATCCCATCTGCAAAGACCTTTTTTTAATAGAAAGTAAATTGGGATATGGATATCTTTGGCGGAGCATATTTTTCAGCCTACGAATCTGTCCTTTGGCTCTACAAGGTTCGTGTCTGTCCCACATGTAAAATATAGTCGCCCATCCCAACATCCCTGAAGTTTCAACCCCTTACAGCATCAACTCAAGTCCAAAATCTTATCAGCGATATCAGGAATGGGAGATTCTCTGGGTATGACGCATCCTAGGGCAAAATTCATCAATATCTATGCACTCGTGAAGCTGGAAAAACAGTTCTCTGTTTCCAAAATACAATGGTGGTACGGGCTTAGCATAATAAGTTATAGATCTTCCCATTCCAAAGGGAGGAATGGGAGGAATAAAGGGGTCACTGCTCCCAAGCAATTTCAAAATCCAGCAGGGCACATTCCATTAGGTTTCAAGGCCTGGAAGTAACTTTTTGTGGTCAAGATTGTGCCCTTGGGCCAGGGCTCAGGCGTCTGCCTCTTGACCCTGACCCGTGTTTCTTCTAGCTTCAAGGCCCGAGGCTCTGCCCTCTGAGTTATCCTTGTTTCCCCTTGTTTGCTGCTCAGTAGTTCACCTACCTATAGGACCTAGGGGTTCAAAAGCTCCCTTTATTTCAATTTCCTTCTGTCCCTTTCGGCACAAGTTAGTAGTATCCTGCTGGCATACCATTCTCAAAAACGTTATGGGTCTCTCCTATACTCCAAGGAAACTCCTGCTATTAGACAAGAAGTTCCTGTACAGATCATTCCTGGGTAATCCTACATCTATTCTTGGCTTCTGTTGAGATGATTGAGAGGATTCATGAATCACACTTTTGATTGCTTTAGCACTAGCAAAAGGTTATTCACCATACCCTTGACTTTCTCTCCAGAGCACATTTCCTAACAGTGAATCTCCTTAGTGCCAGATTTTTTTTTTTTTTCCAATCTGGATAGGCTGAGAATTTCCCAAACCATGACATGTTAATTCTTTTTCTTTAATAATTCTTCTAAATTGTGTCTTTCCTTTTACATTTTACAGAAGCAATAAGAAGAAACCAGGCTGTATCTTTGACACTTTGGAAATCTCTTCAACTAAATATCCAAGTTCATTGTTTACAAGTTCTGCTTTCCACATAATCTTAGGACATATTTCAGCTAGCTTTTGGCCACTCTGTAAGAAAGATCTCCTTTCCTTCATGTTCCAATAGTGTGTTCCCCCTTCCCTTTTGAGTTCTCATCAAATGCCTCTAACATTCATATTTCTACCCATCTTCCATTAATGATGGTATGTCTGTACTTTTAGATGATACAGGCTTTCTCCACTATGCAGTTTACTTCCTCTTGAGCCTTCCCTGGCAGATCTTCAACATCCCTATTTCTACCAACAGTCTATTCAAGGCAATCTAGCTTTTTCCTATCATGTGACACCAAATTCTACCAGCCTCTACCCATTATCCAATTCCAAAGCCATATCCATATTTTTTTGGTATTTGTTATAGCAACTCTACTTCCAAGTACCCAAATCTGTATCAGTCAGGGACCTACCAGAGAAACAGAATCAGTTAACACACACACACAAACACACACACACACACACACACACACACAGACTGATTGCAAGGGATTGGCTTATGCAATTGTGGGGCTGGCTGAGTAAGACTAAAATCCACAGGGCAGGAATGGCAGAATGGAAGCTCAGGCACAAGCAGAAGCTGCAGCCCACGGTTGGAATTTCTTCCCCTTCAGGGACATCTCAGCACTGCTTTTTAAAGGCCTGTCAACTGATTAAATCAGGCCCACCCAGATTATCAAGGATAATCTTCCTAAAAATAACCCATTAAAGACATTAATCACATCTATATAACACCTTCATAGCAACACCTATGCTAGTGATTGTGTAACTGGAGACTATAGCCCAGCCAAACTGACACATAAAACTGATCATCACACAATGCAAAATATTTAGACAGCCCGGAAATATAATATAATGAAAACTACCAGGAGACTCACAATCCAGAAATACCACTGCTAACCTCTCACTGAGTGTCCTCCCAGACTTTATGCAAATACAAATACACATATTTTAAAAGGAGATCATGATATAAATTCTGTTCATTTTTACAAACGAAAGTAGCTACATATTTTTTTTTTATTTTAGAAGTAATACATGTTCACTATGCAGCATTCAGAAAGATATAAAGGAGGAAGTAAATATCACTGGAAGTCCCATCACTTAGATAAATCACCATGAACAGTTTGGCATATTTTTTTTCTATCAAAACTGAGAGACATTTTTTTTATTATTAACACATAATGTATTATTTGCCCCAGGGTACATGTCTGTGAATCATCAGGCTTACACATTTCACAGCACTTACCATAGCACATACCCTCCCCAATGTTCATAATGCAGCCACCCTATCCCTATCCGCCCCTACCCCCCAGCCACCCTCAGTTTGTTTCGTGAGTTTAGGAGTTTCTTATGGTTTGTCTCCTTCCTGATCCCATCTTGTTTTATTTCCCTCCCCCACCCCCCATGGCCCCCCCGCCCTGCCTCTCAAATTCTTCATATCAGAGAGATCATATGATAATTGTCTTTCTCTGATTGACTTATTTCACTCAGCATAATACTCTCTA
>CM052896.1:26922937-27223200 GCA_028534135.1 Potos flavus | reverse complement strand
GTAAAAACTAAATTTCTGAGACACCCTTGCAGGTAGGATGCAGTGCTGACCAAATATAAAAGTCATAAATGGGGCTACAGCCAAAGTTTTAAAGAGTATTGACTTAGCATGCATCCTTTTGCCCTTTCACTTTTTCTCCTTTTCCCCACCTAGCACATGGATATGATTGCTGGAATGGCAGCAGTCATATTGTGACCATGAGGTATGTTTGAGGAGGGAAGCTACATGCTAAGAAAGAGCAGAAACAAGGATTGTGGGTAATTAACAATAATGTGGGACTGCTATCCTATTCTGGACTGCTTATGTCAAACTTCTTTTACATGAGGAAATACATTTATTTCACTGTTATTTGAGTCCTCTGTTATATGTAGCCGACCCCCTAACTAATGTACAACTCCAGTAGAAAGAGTAGGTCTGTATGAATAATTCAGGCATAAAAGCCTCAAGGAAGAATCTGACTGGCTTCACTTAGATCTAGGCCTGTCTCCCCCTGAATCTATGGAAATGATGCATCAATTAGGATGCATATTGTCCCAAGAGACAGAAAAGCCCAACTTGAAACACCAACTGACTCAAATGGAAACTTCTGCAGTGTTCGTGGGAATGTAAAATGTATAGCCTCTATAGAAAACAGTATGGTGGTTCCTCAAAAAATTAGAAACAGAATTACTATATGATCCAGCAATTCCACTTCCAAAAGAATTGAAAGCCAGGACTCAAAATGGGTATTTGTACAGCCATGTTCATTGCAGCATTATTCATAATATACAAAAGCAACCAAAATGTCCACTAATGGGTGGTGAATAGATTAGCAAAATGTGATGTAGCCATACGATGGAATATTACTGGACCTTATAAAGGAGGGAAGTTCTGACACATGCTAGGACATGGATGAACCTTGACCAATATGGTGGCGCCTGGGTGGCTCAGTGGGTTAAAGCCTCTGCCTTCAACTGAGGTCATGATCTCAAGGTCATGGGATCGAGCCCCGCATTGGGCTCTCTGCTCAGCAGGGAACCTGCTTCTCCCTCTCTCTCTGCTTGCCTCTCTGCCTACTTGTGATCTTTCTCTCTGTCAAATAAATAAATAAAAATCTTAAAAAAAAAACAAACCTTGACCATTATGATAAATGACATGAGCCCATCACAAGAGGACAAATACTGTATGATTCCACTTACAGGAGGTACTTTGAGTAATCAAACACAAAAAATAGCATGGTGGTTGCCAGGTCCTGAGGGAATGAGCTGTCGGGGCATTACTGTTCACTGGGTACAGAGTTTTAGTTTTGTAAGACGAAGAGAGTTCTAGCAATGGGTGTTAAGGATGCATTGCACAACAATGTGAGTGTACTTAATATGAGTGAACTGTACACTTAAAAATGGTTACAAATGGTAAATTTTATGCTATGTATATTTTGCCACAATAATAAATAAATAAGACACAGAAATACCAGCTTAACAGATGCCTCATTGGCCAGAGCTGGTCACACAGAGAGTTGTCAAATAAAATACAGAATTCCCAGTTCCATTTGAATTTCAGGTAAACAAACATATTTTTTTCACCTAAGTATGTCCCAAATATTGGCTAAGACACACTTACCTTAAAAATTATTTGTTGTTGATCTGAAATAGAAATTTAACTGGGCACCCTGTGTTTTTATTTTCTAAGTCTGGCGACCCTATTCGCGTAGCCATTTGGAGTTTTCAGGAAAGTTAGGAAAAGGAATTGAACATTTAGCTTTTCTAGCTTCTGTGAAGAGGTGGGCAGTCAGTGTTAAATCATCTATCCAATAGTATCTGCACTCAGGCTGCCTTGCTTATTTAGCCTCAAACTCTTCTTTGTCTGAAATTAGTTTTGAGACCCAGATTTTGTTGTTCATTTTGACCTGGAATATATTGGTCCATCTTTCTATTTTCTTTCTTTTTTTTTTTTTTTTGTTGAGGTTTTTATTTATTTATTTGACAGAGAGAGAGAGCACAAGCAGGGGGAGCTGGGGAGGGAGAAGCAGGCTCCCCACCGAGCAGGGAGCCTGATGCGGGCTCCATCCCAGGACCCTGGGATCATGACCTGAGCTGAAGGCAGATGCTTAACCGACTGAGCCACCCAGGCTCCCCAGTATTTCTCCTTTCAAACTGGCTATGTCATTTTGTTTTTGGTAGAGCTATAGAATAAAGTTCATAGCTTGTTTTTAAAATATAATCCCAATTTTTAAAAATAATTAAGGAAAATAATTCCAATCTCAATCTTTATCTTTTAACAGAGGGATTCAGCCCTCTTATGTATTTTATATTTGCCTCTTAGTGTACTATTTTGGGTTTTTTTCCTTTCCTCCTTTTTTGTCACTCCTGACCCCCATAATGGCTTTGTTTCCTTCTCTTTTCTTTTTTTCTTTTAGAATTTGAAAGGGGGGCACCTGGGTGGCTCAGACAGTTAAGCCCAACCCTTGATTTCGGCTCCAGTCATGGTCTCAGGGTCGTGCAATTGAGCCCCAAATCAGGCTCTGCACTGGGTGTGGAGCCTGCTTAAAATTCTCTCTTTCTCTCTCCCTCTGTCCCTCCCTTACCCCTCTCATGCACGTGCACTCTCTCGCCCTCTCTCTCTCTAAAAAAAAAAAATGTGAAAGGTACATAGTCTATATCTGATTTACCTATGGTCACCTTTACCTTACAATTTGTAACAAAAGTATCTGAGCATATATTTCTCTAGAACTCCCTGCTCAACAAGAAAAGGCTGTTGGCAGCTGTCAATTCCTCCCTTGTCTGCTACCTTACAATCTTCTTGAAGATTTCCAAAGTACTATTGATTTTGTTTGACATCATAGATCCTTCTTTTTCAAGAAACTTTCAAAAATATTTGCATTGTAACTTACAACCCCAGTATCAGCATTTAGATTTAACTCTGTCTTTCAGACTCCTTTACCCTTTCTTGATTCCTTTATTCTTATTCATTTTGCATTTGGATGAAATTCTTCTTTGAGAAAATTTTCTGAAAGGATTCAGAGTGGCATCCTTCCCAAGTCTTTGCACATCTGAGCATACTTTTCTCTTGTCCTTACACATGAAGCATCTTTGGTTTGGCATAGAATCTATAGTCACGACCCTCCACCCTCAGATGTCAGTTAACATTGCCTGGTCATCTCTCAGCATTTGATAGTGCAGAGGAAAAGGCTAGTACCAATCTGCTTCATTTTTCATGGTAGGAAATGCACTGTTTTCTGACAGGATGATTTTAGAATGTTCTCTTTGTTCTTCGGAATCCATAAGGTATGAGGCTTAAAAAAATATCAACCATCATTTGTGATAAAAATATTCAAAGTGGGAATAGAAAGTGTATTTTCTTTTTTTTTTCTTCAGGTTTTATTTATTTATTTGAGAGTGAGAGCGAGAGTGAGAGCAAGAGAGAGAGAGAATACAAGGGGAGAGGGGCAGAGGGAGAGGAAGAAGCAGACTCCCTGCTGAGCAGGAAGTGGGACATGGGGCTCCATCTGGGGACTCCAGGATCCTGACCCGAGCGGAAGGCAGACGCTCTGACTGAGCCACCAGGTACCCCATAAGTGTATTCATTTTCTATCATTGCTGTAACAAACTACCAGGAACTTAGTGGCTTCAACAACACAAATTCATTATCTTATAGTTCTGAGGTCAGAATCTTGATACTTGTGAGATACTCGTGGGATAAAAATCAAGGTGTAAGCAGGGTTGTGTCCCATCCGGAGGCTCTAGAGGAGAATTCATTTCTGTGCATTTTTCAGCTTCTAGAAGGTACCTGCATTCCTTGGCTGGTAGACCCCTTCCTCCACCTTCAAAGCCAGCAACACAGCATGTCTCTCTAGCTCAGCCTTTTGTTGTTACATCTCCTCCTCTTACTCCTCTGACCTCTTCTTGATTATATTGGCTCACCTGGATAATCCCAGATAATGTCCCTACCTTAAAGCCAATTGATTTGCAAATAGTAATTGCGCCTGCTAATTTAAAATTTCCCTTTGCCATGTAACCCAACATATTCACAAGTTCCAGGCATGTGGGCAACTTTGGGGAGTCACTATTCTGCCTATCACAAAAGGGAACCTCTTCAACCTGGACATAGGACATCTGCAAAAAACCCATAGCTAGCATCATAGTTAATGGTGAAAGACTGAATAGTTTTCCCCTAAAATCAGCAATAAGACATAAATGTCTGCTCTTGTAGCCACTGTGCTGGAGGTTCTAGCTAGGGCAATTAGGCAATAAAAGTAAAAGATATCCAGATCGTAAGGGAAGAAATACAACTGTGTTCAGAGGACATGTTCATATAGGCAGAAAGTCCTAAGGAATACACTAAAAACTACTAAAACTAATAAACAGCAAATTTGCAGGATACAGAGTCAGTATACAACAATCAATTGTATTTCTATACACTCACAATTTAAAAATCTGAAAATAAAATTAACAATTCTGGGGGCATCCCGGTGGCTTAGTTAGTTAAGCATCTGACTCTTGGTTTCAGCTCAGGTCATGGTCACAGGGTTGTGAGATCAAGTCCTGCGTCGGGCTCTGCACTGGGCACAGAGCCTGCTAGGATTCTCTCACTCCTTCTCCCTCTGCCCAACCCCCTTAAAAAAAATTAACAAGTCTGTTTACAATAGCATCAAGGAGTAAAATAAATAGGAATAAATTTAATAAAAGCACAAAACTTTTATTCTGAAAACTACAAAACAGTTTTGAAAGAAATTAAGAATAACCTAAATAAATGTTCATAGATCCCAAGGCTTAATATTGTTAAGATGGTAATACTTCTCAAATCGATCTACAGAGTCAATACAATACCTACCAAAATCTGAGCAGCCTTTTCTTCTTTTTCCAGAAATTGGCAAGGTAATCCTAAAAGGTGTATAAAAATAGAAGAGACCTGGAATGCCAAAATAATCCCAAAAAAGAAGAGCAAAGAAACTTCCCAATTTAAAAACTTACCACAAAGCTACAGTAATCAAGACAATGTGGTACTCTCATAACGGTAGATATAGAGGTAAATAAAACAGAATTGAGAATCCAGAAATAAATTCTTACATCTATGATCAATTGATTTACAAAAAGCGTGCCAATGCAGTTGAATAGGGGAAACAATAGTGTTTCCAACATACGGTGCTAGGACAACTAGATACCATGTGTAAAACAATGAAGTTGGGCTCCTACCTCATACTGTATAAGCAAATTTTAAGTCAAAATGGATACGAGACCCGTATAAAAGAGCTAAAACTATAAAACCTAAGAAAACAAAGGAATACATCTTTGTGACCACAGGTTAGACAAATCATTTTTAGGTAGGATACCAAAAGCATGAAAGAAAAAACAGATACACTGGACTTCAGCAAGCTAAAACTTTTGTGTCCAAAGAACACCATGAAGAAAATTAAAAGACAACCTGCAGAATGGGAGACAATATTGGTAAATCATATATCTGAGAAGGGTCTAGTATCTAAGATATATAAAGAAGTCTTACAACTCAATAAAAAGACAAACCAATTAAGAAATAGGCAAATGATTTGAATACACGTTTCTCCAAAGATAGACTAGTGACCAACGAGCACGTGAAAAGATGCTGAACATCATTAGCGTCAAGAAAATGCGAATCAAAACCATGAGATACAATTTCACACCCACTAAGGTGGTTAAAATCAAAAGATAGGCAATAACAACTATTGACAAGGATGTAGAGAAATCGAAATGCTCATACATTGCTGGTGAGATTGTAAAATGGTACAACCACTGGAAAACAGTCTGGCAGTTCTGAAAATGCTAAACATAGAGTTACCAGATGATCCAGCAATTCCACTCCGAGGTATATGCCCAAGAGAAATGAAAACATATCCATACAACAATTTGTACACAAATGTTCATAGAAGCATTATTCATAATAGCCAAAAAGTGGAAACAACCCAAATTTTCATCAAGTAATGAAATGATTAATAAGATGTGGTCTATCTATACAGTGGAATGTTATTCAGCCATAAAAAGAAATGAAGCACCAATTCATGCTACAGCATGAATGGACCTTGAAAACACACTAAGTCAAAGAAGCTAGTTTCAAAAGACCAATATCATATGATTCCATTTATAGGAAAGGTCCAGACTAGCTGCTAAAAAAATAAAGCTAGATTCGCATCTGCTGTCCCTCTTGATCTAAAGATGATCTTCTAGTTTTTATTTGATAATTTCATCTGCATTTGCTCGGTTACCTACTTCTGGAATTTCCATTACATATAGCGTATTTCCAACATTCATCCTCCATTCAAAGGTGCAAGGTCACCCAACCCGGAAGTCACCACTCATGTGTGAAAGGCATACCAGCAAACCCTTCCATTCCAGCCCTTGTCCCAGTGTTTTGCAACATTGTGGCCCTTTCTGTGCCTCTTATTTTTTCTCTCTCTCTAAAATTTCCTTTGTCTTTTTCTTAGGGGTTTTGGGAGATTTCCTTAGCCCCAGTCTTCTGAGTGATCCCCAGATTCTTTATTCAGCTAGTTGGGCATTTGGAAATGATTTTTATAATCTACTAATTCCTGGTTCTGCAATATCCATTCTGCTATTTACTGCTCTATTGAGCATTTTATTTTAACAATGTTTCTCATCTCCAAGAACTCTTTGTTGTTTTCACATTGCTCCTTTTTCATGACAGTTTTTTTTTTCTATTTTAGCACTACAATGTCCTCTCGAATCGCACTAAGAATACCAATTAGAGTTGTTGTTGTTGTTTTTTAAGTTCTTTTTTCTGTATTAGTTTCTATGCATGCCTAGAGTACTCACATTTTAAGAGACTTTTCTTCTGCCTTGGCAAGTGATGTCAGGACTGTGAATGTTCTGTGGGGCTGGACAAATCGGGGGCAACTCAGCAGGAAGAAGACTCAAACTAAAGTGAAGATTATCTTCCTAGCATTGCTGGAAATTTCAATCAACAGTCACCCAACAAATGTTTGTCCAGCATCTTTATCAGCGGTGGTTATTAGGATCACCTGGAGACTTAAAAAATCCCAGTGCCAGGGCTGCACCCAGAGCAATGAAACCAGAAATTTCTGCAGAAATTTTTTTAGTTGTTTTGAATAATTGAGTGTTTGAAATCAGTGGAACACTTTATTTTTTTAAAGATTTTATTTATATTTGACAGAGAGAGAGATCACAAGTAGGCAAAGAGGCAGGCAGAGAGAGAGGGGGAATTATGCTCCCTGCTGAGCAGAGAGACTGATGTGGGGATCGATCCCAGGACCCTAAGATCATGACCTGAGCCAAAGGCAGAGGCTTTAACCCACTTAAATGGCTGTTACAGTCTAAACCAACACTTCCCAAACTTGCATGTGATGCAAATCACTTGGGGGTTTTAGCAAAAAGCAGATTCTGGTTCATAAAGTGTGGCATGGAGCTTGACCTTCTGTTTTTTTTTTTTTTTTTTAATTAAGTAGGTTCCATGCTCATTGTGGAGTCCAATGCAGGGCTCGAACTCTCAACTCTGAGATCAAGACTTGAGGCGAGATTGAAGCCAACGCTTAACGGGCTGAGCTACCCAGGTGCCCTGAGATTCTGCATTTCTAGCAAGCTTCCATGTGATGTTAATGCTGCTGGTTTCTAAGAACCATATTTTTGATAAATATTAAGGGTCTAAAGCAGCGGTCACACAGTCTGATGTGTGGACCAGCAGCAGCGGTATCATGTGGGAACACGTTAGAAATTCAGGTTCTCCGCGAATTTCTCTAAATCAGAAACTCAGCAGGTGGGGCCCGGACTCTGGGTTTCGAAGGCCTCTCCTGGTGATTCTGATGCTTGCCCACATTTGAAAACCTACAGTGTACTTCTCTGAGCATGAGCTGCTGACCCAGTTCACCAGAATCACCTGGCTTCACAGCACGAAGATTCAGCGGCCCCCACCTTAGCTCCCACCCACTCAGACGCTCAGAGAGCAAAGCCAGTATTTTGCATTTTTCACAAGCTTTCCCAGGTGAGGCTAATGCATGCTCACATGAAGAACTGTCTCCAGGGCCTCACCCTTGCTAGGCCTCTGAAGATGTTTCAGTGTCCCAACACTGAAGCAGTTTGGGTGATTTCAATGCCCCAGGCTATTTCTACCTGGTTAATTACCTGTGTAGAAGCCGTAACATGATTAATTCAGGTGGATACCATCTTCGAAGTCCCAAAGAACCCTATAATTATGTGTGAAATACACATTTAATTTAAGCAGAGGGGCAAAGATTACCCTGATGGTTCTCAGGGGCCTTAGGGTGTGCAGAGCAGATTTTGAGCAGGTCATAGAGCTGATCTTTCTTGGGCTTCCTAAGCCATGGCCATCTGGTGTGGATAGATTGTTCCCGATTTTCAAGCCAGTCTTTATAGCATCCAATTAAGTCTTAATGCCGCTAGTTTGCCTAAGCTCAGGAAAAAAGAGAGCCGAGTCCCTGTAGATAACACCCAGCAGAGATCTAGGTGTCATTATTTAGATAACTTGACCACAAAATGTGCCAAATGAAATGCCGTTTTCTTCCCCCACATAAATTTTCGGAGTCTGAGTGATCAAAATCTCACTGGTCTCTTGTTTTAGCTTTTGCAGAAACTGGGACTTTAAGTGTTTGTTTTGCAAGTTATACATTTTAATGTGTTATGCTATGATGCGTTAAACAAATGGAGAGATTTTGGTTCAGAGAGTCTTTTTTTCCCCCTCTGCGCGGGCCAAGTATTTCAAATGATTTGTCTTTGGCTTCAGTATGTTCCTTTGGACAGTTGATTTTTTTTTTTTTTTTTGGTAATGCCTTAGGCAAAGAAAAAAAAAATCCAAAGTGCCAAAGGAACAGTCAGAGCAACTCCGTAACTGCTGCCCCACCCCTGGGCAGAGAGAGTGAGATCCAAACACGAAACAGCTCTCAGCAGGCCACTGAGAACAGTTTTTCAGGGCAATGTTTCCTACCTAGCGCTTTCTCTCCACTCCTGGGTCCTGGCTGAAACTGGAAAGGGGCCAGGCTTCAGCACCTCCTTGCTTTTGATTGCTGTTTATCCCCCGAAACACGATTGTCTATAATTATGTATAATCTCTCCCTTGTTTACTCTTTTCCACCGAAGCTGGAACACGGTTCAATTGTGTCTGTCTTTGCTCTGCCCAGGCGCAGCGAAGAAACAGTTTCTGTATTTTCAACATTTTTTTTTTAAAGGAAATAAAAGGCTTTAGGTCTCCATTTGTCCCTTCATTCTCCAAATCCTGATATTCTGGCCGTTTCTGAATGGATTCATTCGACATCAGATGAGCGCCAAGTACTGTGCTCAGTGCCTTGGAGGAAATAGCACTATTCATCCTTTCTTGACTGACAACATATTAGTTGTCAATATTTTCCCCCTCAATCACTTGGCAATTTAATTCCTGACTCTGAATTAATCATTAGCAGCTGAGTTTATTAGAGGCGGGTGTCCCTGAGTAGCCTAGTTGGCTTTTTCCACTACAGGCCACCCCCTAGTCCCCTATTTTAAGGAAAGTGAAGCAGAATTCTATATGCAAAGAAGATCCCTAAAACCAGAATGGGCACAGGGATACAGCTTACAAGAATACGAATCATACATGCAGACTCCATGGGCATGCAGTCTGTGCTGTCACAGAAGACCCCAGGCTCAGGGGCCCCTGGGTGGCTCAGTCGGTTAAGCGTCTGCTTTCAGCTCGGGTCATGATTCCAGGATCCTGGGATTGAGCCCCGCATCCGGCTTCGTGCTCAGCGGGGAGCCTGCTTCTCCCTCTGCCTCTGCCTGCCACTCCCCCTGCTCGTGCTCTCTCTCTCTCTCTGTCAAATAAATGAGATCTTAAAAAAAAAAAGACCCATGCTCAGACAGACCCTGTGCTTGGTTTAATGCCCTGCTGTCACCACTGCAACAACCTTAATACTTTTTTGAATACAGGGCAGGCATTTTCATTTTGCACCTTGTCCCGCAAATTATGTATCTGTTCGTACAGATACTCCAGAACCCATCTTCCTATCGCACTCTCATCTAGCTTTAAACAAAAATAAATAAAAATTCTTCTAGAATCTGATGGCACCGAGGAACGAAGGAACCGGGAAAGAGAAAAGTTTGTATGTGCTCATGTGCTAATGACTTTTGTGGCACTCCTCCAGCCTGTGTTTGGATTTCTTTAACATGCTTATTACTCTCGTCACATTTCAGCTGAGCTCCTCTGAAATAGAACTGACCCCAGAAATATCCTGGCAGTGAGCTGCTCAGACCCTGCCCCCTTTCTTGGGGCTTCCTGCTCACGTACGGTGCTGTTAGGGGATATCTGTCTCTCTTGGAGGGAAGCTGCTAATTCCCAGGATTGAGCATGGAGAGCAGATCTGGGGTGCAGTGGGGTGGGGGGCAGAGTTGGATAAACCACGTTCCAAGGGAGGAAAGGCGGGGCCTGTTGGCCAAATCATGAGAGAATTACATGAAGGGAAATCAAGGTCCACTCCCCAAAACCTTAATTTATAGATGCCAAAAGGGGAGAAGGGAAGGTTACTTCCCAAGCTGTAAAGGAAAGAGGCCCCCAGGGCTGCCTACATGGCCCAGTGGTGAATGGGAAAAGTGCATTTTCCTTTGACACACCCTTTTGAGTTTCTTATAAGGTTTGCTTTGTCTTTGGTGAGGCAAATATTGGCAAGAGAATCAATTTCTTCAGAAAAAAAAAAAAAGCAAAATTTTGAAAGCCAAAGCTTTACAAAGTCTGGAAAAAAAATACAACAAAGTGTTACAACACTTGATTTGGATGGTAGGATGATGATTGGGATCTCCCCCACCATTTTTACTTTTTTTCCCCAAAATTTTACAGCGAGACCTTATAATTTTCATCATATAAAAAATAAGTCTAACAACTATTTGAAAACAGAGAGCTCAGAATTTTAAAATATAGAGGCATGGTGTACCTATAAAATATAGAGGTACCTTTCAGCATGTTCGAGTCATCTGCTTACTCTGAGCACTTTCTCCTGTCCGTTTCCGGCCCTGAGCCTGAATGAAGAAGGCAGGAAATATTTGACTTACACTTCTCACTTACACATTTTTAAATCTTAGGGGTATTTGTATGCAAACAGGAACACGAGCTGACAGCGGGCAGAATTCATTTGTACCTGCTGAACCTTCCCACCCGAATCTCCAGTCGTTCCTTCCCAATTTCCAGAGCAGAGGGAAATCAGAGCCGTAAAAAGCCAGTGGTGGCATCAGGCTGCAGAAAGGCACAGAGGTCCTCCAGACAAACCGGGTACCCTCTTTCACAGAGGCAAGAAAGACATGAGGACTACTGTTGCAAATTACCTGGCATGTGTGAGTCCTGATGTTTGCAAGAAAGTCTTTCAACCTTTTTTTTTTCCAAGAAGTTTTGGTGGCTCTTTCAAGTACCAATTATAAATTTCCAAACCCCAGACATTTGGGTGCCAGTCTGCAACAGGGACTGTTCGTGCTAAGACTTGTAGTAAATTGCAACAGCGTGGAAAGTGGGCGGTTTGTTTCCCAGAGTTCAAGCGGGGACTGCAACTGCCAGTGGCACCTTCGAGATGCTTCTACACAGGGCTCCTCGCTATTCCAAAACAGGGAATGGTTTTCATAGGCTCCCGAGAGGGGCTGGCCTGAGGAGTGACCAGTGGGAGACAGAACTCTCAAGCCTGCAGGCTCTAGGCTCATCAATAGAAAAGGAACGGCTTCATGTCACTTCCAGCTAGGAGAGGAATATAAATGAACACTGTGTTCTTCCAAAGGCCTCTCATCTGAGGCGCCTGGGGAGAATACATATGCATGTGTTAAATTTATCTATAAAGAGTCAGGACTTGTGGCTGTCCCTTTATGGCTTACAAGTCAAAATGTGTGCCGCATTGGAAGTTAACTTCACAGATACGGCCCTGTGTCAGACAAAAGGTCAAAAAAACAGCGCGAAACGCCTCAGGATGGCAGCATATTAACTTGGGTAAACACCAGCATGTGGTGTGTTTTACACATGTATATACATGTATGTTTATACTTGAGTGAGATGAATAGCACCACAAAACTGGTATTTAAGTGATTAAGTGTATTTGATATTTTATTGATTCTAGAAGAGATGGCATTTAAAGGGAGGGCTGGGCAGGCAGAAGGGAGTGTGTAGGTTGGGAATAAGAGAAAAATGTGCTGTCTCTATGGGTGCTGGGAAGTGCTGGGCCCCAAGGGAAATGCTGAAATTGGTTACCACCAGCCAGGACCAAATCAAATATGGCTGTGGGCTTATCAGAGGTCTAGAGGGAAACCTAGCCATACGATCTGGCATCTTCAAGGGCCGGCATCGAGACGCATGATCTAGAAAGAACTTCTACCTCAAGATAAAGCCTCTAGGTCAAAGAGAAGGCACAGGCTTCATTCCAAACCATCAGAGAGTCCCTGGAGGAATAAGCAAGAGACCAGTCAGCCGCAGGGCAGGCGAGGAAGCCTGGACTCCACCGGCAGTGGCAGGCGCGAAGGATGACCTGAATTCTGACGTAAGGTAGTACCACTCAAACCGGCAACCAAGAGTCCCAGAGCAAATTCCTCAAGAGAAAAAGCTCTAAAAACAACCCCGGACCCTGAAAGACTATAGTCATCTAGAATAGACTAAACTATAGTCTTGCATCTGCGAGAGTGGTGACACCGTCCACACGAGAGGCCTGGGCCAAGGCAGGGAGAGATGGAGGCCAGCAGGAAAGAGGCAGAAGGAGGTGCGAGGCTGGGAGCTCTGGCCAGCAAAAGTCAGGCTGAGAAGGCTTCGCAGCTTCCTTTGTTGGTGGAAGCTAAGGCTGAGGACACCAGGAAAGACAAGGGCTATTTGGAAAAAGGGTGATAATGACCAGAAGAGCCTGTTGCTAGATATGAACTTGGGAGTTACAGTACAAAAAGCCCAGACTTGGCATCCAAGAGAGCTGACTTCATCGCTTATAACCTTCCTGAACTTGGCTCGGTTAACCTATTTGAGCCTCAGTTTCCTTGTAACATGTGTGTAATAAAACCTACCGCAAGGGGCTTTTGGGAGAATTTGACAACAAAATACAAAGTACCAGCAAATAGTAGGCACTCAAAAAACATGAGTTCCCTTCTCCTTCCTTCTCCCCCGCTATTTTGTCTTCTTGACTCAGGCCACTTCCCTCTTTTCCTCATCCAGGCCTTTTTCTCAATCTCCGCTCCCGCCATTAGCTTCCAAAGAATGATGGCGGCTAATGGTACACACCAGCCCTTGTCCCTCCCTGTGCCTCCGGTTCGAGACCTACTTCCCCCTTGTTGTCTGATGGGTTGGACATGCCGAGAGCTCTCGAATGCCACAGAGCTGACAGCAGACCCCATATTGACTTGGACCTGCAGCTCAATTCTGAAATAATCTGGAAAACTGCATTTCTCTCGGAATAGGCCATATGTAACTTTAAATTGGATCCTTGTCACTCTTTGGCCTAATTACACTCAGTTATAAGGCTTTTCCAAAATCTTTAAGGAATTGTCTTGCTCACCTTCCACTGTCTGCACTCTTGGACCAAATACAACTGACCTTGTTCTAATTTGGACAGCTGACAACTTTGAGGTCGGTTCAAAGATAGAACAGAACTATCTGTTTTGAAGATAGATCAGAACTAAGTCAGCCTCTGTCACCCAAGGCTAAAATCAGCACACAGGGATGAGGAAGCAGCCGACAAACATCAATGTATAGACAAATAAGTTCTTTGAGTCCTTTTATTTTTTTATTGGATAGTACATTCTCATGGTTAAAAGTAAAAACAATAGAAAAAGTCATAGGGTGAAAGTTTTCTCTCCCATCCTCCATTCACTTTGTTTTCCACTCCTCTGCCGCAAGAGATAACTTTACTGTTTTGTATTTCCCTCTGGTTTTCTTTATGTCAATGTGAATATATATTTCTATTTTCTCCCTTTCTTACACAAAAGGCAATGAACCTTGCTTCCGTGTCATGCTTTTTTCATTTGGCAATATGCTCTGTATATTTTAACGAATCAATATGTAGAGAGGTCCCTATGTGTTTTTCCTCTCGATTTACAAATGCACAATATTTCATTGTGTGTAGTTATCTGAGTTTGATCAGATTTCAAATGATGGGTTCTTGGATTGTTTCCAATCTGCCAAGACAAACGCTGCTGCAGTGACTTACCTTAGGCATCTGGTTTTTTTTGTATGTGCACAGGTAGAGCTGTAAGGTGAATTCCCGGAAGTGGATTTAGTGGATTAGAAAGTCGGTGCATCTGTATTTTAGTAAATACTGTCAAATTGCCCTCCACAGGGTTGTGACCTCCTACCAATGGTGTATGGGGAGAATGCCTGTTTTCCCAGAGTCTCACCAACAGACTGTGTTGTCAAATGTTTGGATTTTTGCCTATCCGATATGTGAAAAATGGTATCTCTATCATTTCAAATGGCATCTCATTGCATTTCTCTTATTGTGAGTTAGGATGAGAATCTTTTCACATATTTAAGAATCATTTGCAGGACACCGGGGTGGTTCAGTCCATTAAGCATCCAACTCTCGATTTTGGCTCAGGTCACAATCTTGGGGTTCTGAGATCAAGCCCCGCAGCAAGCCATGCTGGGTGTGAAGCCTGCTTAGGATTCTCTCTCTCTTCCTATCCCTCTGCCCCTCCCCCCTCTAAAAAAAAGAACCATTTGCATTTTTTCTCTGTCTGCAGTCCATGTCCTTTGCCCAACTTTTTACTGAATCATTGGTCTTCATCTTATCAATTTTTAGGCCTATTTATATAATTGGAGATTAGTCCTTTTCTGATAGGAGTTCATTTTTTCCCCTTTTTGGATTTTGTCTTTTGGCTTTTTTATATAATTAAACTTATCATAGTTTTCATTTATGACTTTTGAGTCATTGTTAGAAGGGCTTTTCTTACTGCAATGTTATAAGGGAATTTGTCCATGTTTTCATCTAGTATAGGTATGATTTTATGTTTCTATTGAAACATATAGTTGATTCATATAAAGTTTGTCCTAGTGTACAGTGTGAAGTAGGGATCCAACTTTACCTTTCTCTGGATGGCTGCACACTTGTCCCAATACCATTTGTTTATCAATACATTTTTACCTGCCCTTTTAAAAGATATACCCTTTATCATATATAAAAGAGTCATATGTATTTGGATCAATTTCTGGACTTCCTATTCTGTTTCATACAACCCTGGAGATCTATCAAGGAGTGATGAAGAGCAAGAGGTTTGGAATCAAACTGCCTAGATTAAATTCAAATACATCACATGCTGGGGCGCCTGGGTAGCTCAGTGGGTTAAGCCTCCACCTTTGGCTCAGGTCATGATCTCAGGGTCCTGGGATCGAGCCCCGCATCAGGCTCTCTGCTCAGCAGGAAGCCTGCTTCCCCCTCTCCCTCTGCCTGCCTCTCTGCCTATTTGTGATCTCTTTCTCTCTGTCAAATAAATTAATAAAATCTTAAAAAAAAAATCACATGCTATATGTGTGACCTAGGCAATTTCCTATCTCAACCTGTAAGTTGGCTTTAAATGTGCCTTGCACTGTGCCTGGGATATGGCATATTCAATGTCAACAGAGAGGATAATTATGCTGGTGTGGTTCCCATCCATTACAGTGGGCATTGTGTATTATTTCTGCGTATGGGGGTGGGGGGCCAAGGGCCTCATCTTTGCTCCCCTTCGCCCCCTTTGCTGGGTCCTCTGTGAGAACGCTGCTGCCTGTACCACAAGGCCTCTCCCCTGTATTCCTAAAGTTGCCAAAGTAGGCCCATACCAGCAGAGTTCCTTACTGTGTCAGAGCCACCCAGTGATCTCTGGGTATTCCAAACCACGTGGAAATGATTCCTTCTTTCAGTTCCTCTCTTCACACACCTCAGGCCTGAGTCCTCCTCCGGAAGAGGCTGTGAAGCAAGTTTCCAGGCTGACACCAGACTCTCCCTTCATAAGCTCAAACAAATGCCTAATTTTTCAAACTAAACCTGCATCTAAATCAATTTCTTCTTGAAGATCTGTCCTTCAGTTCATCAGACATTTCTGGCTCGGTTTGGATCCTAGCTCAGGCCCAAGACAGGTCTCTTCCTCTTTCATGTGCATGTGCATGTGTGTGCGTGCGTACACACACACACACACACACACACACACACAAATGCATGTTAACCAGAGACCTGTGGATCTAAGAATGTGAGCAAATGAGTCCCCAGGGATTAAAGAGAAAGGCCATTTGCAATTCCAAAAAGCACTGAGATAGCAGAATACAAACGTTAGTCAGGAACTCACTCTTCAGGCATTCAGCCATTTATCCCTGTAGAGACCACAAGTAGATTTTGTGGAGGAGAGCAAAAGAAGGTGTAACCTCATTTTTGTTTCGTTTATCTCGAAGTGTTTCCAGTTTAATGGGTGTGCGAAAACTACACAGCCTTACATCAAGCACGGGAAACAAGCATCCCATAGCAGCTAGGCCGTGATGCACGCAAACACGGGTCTGGTCCCAGTTCCTTCAGCAGGGGCCACCCGATTGGAAATCCATATCGAGCAGGGCACATTACTTTTCAGTTGATAATAATGGTCAAGCATGCTCTTAAGTCCAAAAATACCAAAGCAGTTAAAAGACAAACAGCTAAATCAACTTTATATATAGAAGTGCATGGTTAAGGTCTCCTGTGGATCACTGATCAATTTGGGCCACGTCAATGAAAACAGTGCTCTTTCACAGACCAAGCACATAAAATGCAGGTAAACATTTACTTTGTTTCTTAATCCCTCGAGCTCTGTCTCAGGGACTCTCCCCGGTTCTAGACCCTCATCAACTTCAAGGACACAGCATAGTCCTTGAAAATTCAGAGTCCAAATGGTCCCTAGAGAGCATAGGGGGCAGGATGAGAGTTAAGTGATTTTCCTCTTATGGGGGATCTCTCACGGTACGTGAACTTTGTTATATAATTATGTGGAGATACCGACGGGTGTAATCGCAGGGACCAGTCCTAGCTGAGTCCTTGGTGTAAGCCAAGCATTGCGCTGAGGTGCTAAATGTTTGACTAGAGTTTTCATTGAACCCTATCAGCAGCTCTCTGAAGCAAATACTGATATTATTTCCATTTCATGAATGAAGAAATTGAAGCCTAGATAGTTTCGGTGACTTTCCCAAGGTCTCTGAGCTACTAAGTGGCAGGGCTTGAACTCAGGTCTGTCAAAGTGCAAACATTTAACCTCTGCATGCATTGACCAATTGGATTTGGCCTTGAACTACGAGGACTGATTGAATCCAGCCTGCTAACAGCCTGGAGGCATCAGTTATACAGCAGGAGCCCAGGCAGGTGGTTTGACCCTATTCTGTTCTAGTTCATAGGGTGAGCTCATTGCTAAACACTCTCTTTGCCTAAAAATATCAGACAGTCCACACCCTGGAGCCCCACAGCTGCTCATAACAGATGCTCAGAGCTAGAAAGTGCTTCTTAAAGCCTTTGGAAGGGTTTTTTGACCATGGTGCTGGTGTCGGCAGTGAGAGCAAAAGGAGGGAGGTGGAAACAAGAAGAGCTGAGGCACAATGAGATCGTGGAAACAAGGCATGGGCCCCCAACAACTGCTTCCCTAATGAGATGGGCTGCCAAGTGCCCAAGTCCCTCCTAGAGGGGTCAGGCTAGGCCAGCAAGACCAACCACCTTTCCCTCCCTGCTTTCATGGATCCTTTCTGAGTCCCAAGGGAGAGCTAAGGGTGGCCCAACCATCCAACAAATATCTATTAAACTTCTACCATATATATGCCAGGTGTTATGGATTCTGGAGCTACAGCAACAAACAACCAACAACCCCCCCTCCCCCCCAAAAAAGAAACCAAATCCCTGTGTGAGCCTCAGGGAAATTGCATTCTGGAGGGGAATGAGAAAATCCAACAAACAATAATAATTTGTAAAAAGTACGTATCATAGGTCAGATGTGATAAGGACTATGTAGAAAAATAGAGCAGGTAGGGAGGATGGGAAGTGAGGTGGGTGGCAGAGAGGAGAAAGAGCAAATTGCTATTTCAGTGAGGGTGGTCAGAGAAGGCCTCCTGTGATAGGTAGCTCTTGTGCAGAAACCCAAGGTGATGAGGAAGTGAATCATACTTCTTTCTAAGCAAGAGTGTTCTGGTGGGAGGGAACAGATAGGGCGGAGGCCCAAAGGCAGGGACACACCTAGCTTATTTTATGAGTGGCGGGTCAGTGGGTCTAAAGCGAAGTGAGGCAGGGAAAGTGACAGGAGATAAAAAAGTGAAGTAAGTGAAGGCCTGATTAGGTAGCACCTCGTAGGCCGAGGTAAGGACTTTGGCTTTTGTTCTGAGCAGGTGGAAGGCCATTGAAGGTTCTGGGCAGAGAGGTGACACAGTCTTGGCCTTTAAAGCGACCACTCTGGCTGTTCTACTGAGTGCAAGAGAGACGAGCTGTAAAGGCATTATAATTATCCAGATGAAAGATGATGGTTTGGGACCAGGGTAGTAACAGCAGAGGTCACACAAAGTGATGAGATTTGGGCTGTAGTTTGGAGGCAGGGCAGAATTTTCTGAAAGAAAAGCTGTGGGTGTGGAAGAATGAAGGGAGTCAAGAAAAACTCCAAGGTTTTTGGCTCGAGCAATTGGAAGAGCAGAGTTGTTATTTGCAGCAGTTGGAGATTGCCAGAACAGATTTGGGAATGAAAGAGAAATTTGGTTTTGAAAATCTAAGTCTAAGATGACTAATTATTAGATATCCAGTGAAGACCTTCAGTAGGTAGGGTGGCACTCAGGGAAGCCTGGGTCCAAGAGAGTTACCTGCGCCCTGTGTGTGAGTTTGCCCAGAAAGATACCTATTTTCATTCATTCTCACTAGCACAGCCCATTGATTAATTTTGTTGCTAGTTGTATTGGTACAAAAAGATTCATTATTGTTGTATTTCATCACAGATGAAATATTTTCCATTTAGCCTTTATTTTTTGCTTGAGTTCAACTTTATCTGATAATAGTATCTAAATCTCTGCTTCTTTTTTGTTTGTTCGCATTCTGAGCACATCCTTTCCCATCTTTGCATTTTCCATTTTTTAGAGTCGCTATACTATAACAGTGTCTCAAATAGATAGCCTGCATGATATCGTTTAAAAAATAGCCAGGGGCACTGGCTGGCTCAGTCAGTAGAGCACGTGACTCTTTATCTTGGGGTTGTGAGCTTGAACCCCATGTTTAGTGTAGAGATCACTTAAAAAAAATAAATCTAAGGGGCACCTGGGTGGCTCAGTCGGTTAAGTGTCTGCCTTCAGCTCAGGTCATGGTCTCCGGGTCCTGGAATTGAGCCCTGCATCAGACTCCCTGCTCATCGGGGAGTCTACTCTCTCTGTCTCCCTCTACGCCCCCACTCCCACTCATGTGCGCTCTCTCTCAAATAAATAAATAAAATCTTTTTAAAAATCTTCTAAAAAATGAAAAAAATCAATAAATAAAAAATTAAAACCCAGTCTGTGAGTCTTTTACTTTTACTAGGCAATTTTACCTCATTTATATTAATTGCTGTTAAATCAGAACAGAGTCTGGGTAAGATTTCCACTAATTCATTTGTGATAAGGAACAAGAACTCAATTTCAAACCCACCAAATATATTTAGGCCTAAAATAAATAAGATTATATAGTCTCATTTAGGAATACAGGTTTATTAATTCTCAACTCCTTTGTTTCTTTTTTAAAGTCCTTCCAGATATTACAATACATACATCTGTGGGTAGGAGGTCACCACTCTGGTCATCGCAGTAAAGGTCCTGGGTCCCAGCGTTGGCAAAACCTGGTAAGTAGCTTCCTGTTCAGAATGCTTAGCTGAGCTCATTTTTCATCTGGGGGCACAATACATTCCAGGAATCATCAATTAAATCCAACTGGTTGGGAGGGATTTAAGAAGGTTTTCCAAAGGAGAGGGCATTTGAACCAGAGCATGAAAGATGTTGAGAATGTGCATATGGGAAAGTGAAGGCTGTTTCGAAGAAAGGGGACACCATGAATGAAGGCATACTCCTGGGATCTATTTGGATAGCTCAGAGTGGCTGGAAAGTGGGGTGATTAGGAAAGTATTGTGAGGCGACAGCAGAACCAAAGGTTAAAAAAGGTAAAGCCAGAGTGTGATGGCTCTGAACACCATGCTAAGAAGATCAGACTTCTTAAGAACTAAGGAGCCGTAAGAGGTGTATAAGGGGGAAATTAAATATTCCTAACTGTTTTAGGAAGACAATATTATGCAGGCAAGAGACTAAAGGTAAGGAGGCAGTAGAGAGGTTGTTAAAATACCTCAGCCACGGATGGTACATGCATTGTTGACATACTGGTCCTCCTCCCATGTCCACAGGAGACATCACCAAACAATCTTGACATTCTTTCCCTGGGTACTAGCTCAGTACCTCAGAATCCTTTTCAGTGCAGTCCATTTGAACTGGCACAGGAGTTAAATTTGTGTTCTATTCCTGGCTTCGACAAGAGGTGTAGAGAGTCCGAGCTGGGCAGATCTAAGATATAGTGTGTTGGTAAAATAAAAAAAGAATCAAAAGAGGTGGATGAGGAAGAAAATGGCGTCCAGGATGAGTGGAATGATGTTTGCCTTGCAGAAATTCTATTATAAAGCATACTGTGAAAGCATCCTCTCTAGGGTTCTGATTCTGTGTTCTGAATGTATTGGGCTGTGCTGAGGCAAAGAGAGTTGTGTTCAAGAGTAAACCAGCAACTCATTTTGAAATTAATTGGTATGAAAATGCAATGTGAAAAAAATTTTTAAATTATTTTTATGTCTCTTCCAGTCTGTAATTGATTCTTTCATTGAATGTTTTATGTTAAATGCTTTATGACATGGGGTATTAAGGATATTGCGTAAAAATCAAATAGACTACGCTGGGTAGCCTCATATACATAACCCAAACCCAACTCCATTTGTCATTGACTTAAATTAACTTTGGCTATTACAAATTTTCTTTCTTTCTTTTGCAGCTCTTCATTGATTTTTTCCTTCCATCTCCTCTCAGTGACCTTTATTACACAGTCCTTTCTGATGCTAGTCCCTCCTACTCCATTTCATCTTTTCAATTTCTCCCTGATGAGATACCTTATCTTGCTGGTCCTGTTTCAGACGGAGACTGAATTATATAGATTCCCCAGAGAGCCTGCATCGAACCAAGGAAGTGACTGATATTTCTACAGTAATATATCTGTGTTTATAAAAATATTCCTCCACTTCCGCCCTATTGCCGAAAATTGGCTATCAGTTAATTTATTAACTTCGCAAATTATTATTTGGCACATTCTATGTTCTAGTCGCCACCCTTGGCACTGGAAATACAGGTGTCTGTCCACAAGCTCCATGTCACAATTTTTGTGGTATTGACATTTGTAATGAACTCAAAAATTATTCGTACTCCAGTTCAGATGCGCAAAGGGAACATTGCTTCCTGATGTTGTCTGTAACAGATCTGCTTCATGGGATCCAACCTGCTGGGAAGCCAGAAAAACTCCTACATTTTCCCATCTTTGGACTAAATCTGGTGTGTTGGTACAATCATTTAAACAGTATCTTTAAGAAAATGCTCAATCCCTTTAAAACCTGCTCTGCCTCTCAGATTTCCAGCTGTCCTCCCCCACTTCTCTATGAGATGGCGCCCAGGCTTATGAGGAAGGGGTATGGCTCAGTGACCTTGGCAGCAGGAAAGAAGGTCCTAGGTCCAGATCTATGTGTATATATGGCTCTCCGAGTCATAGCTGGCCTCTGTGGTAATGAGGTCTCTTTCTGACTCATCTCCATGTGATCCGTGAGCCTCCTCTGCCATTGTCTGTGATCGAGTCTTCAGCCTGACCAAGCCATAGCGGTCCTCCTGGCTGACTGGCTCCATCACAGACCCTGCCTGAGGTTCTGCTTCATTTTCCACCCAACCCCCAGACAATCTCTTTGCCCTCCTTGCCCCTTACCATTGCAGCCCCTCCCTGCAGACCCACCAGCTCACAACTCAGTGATGTTCCAAACATGCTCCCACTGAGTCACGTGGGAACTTCTAGGTCCTACCCGTGGCTCACCAAAACCAGCGGTTTTTTAGGAGAACCAAACTCTAGATCCCACCCTGCTCATCACGCTGCCCAACGAAGTGTCCTCTGATGGGACCCCCACAGGCTAGGGCAGAGCAACCTCGGAGGTGAGCTGCTTCCAGAGCTTGCTTCCTGCCAGACAGGAAGCAAACCAAGATCTCATCTGCCTCCCCCTCTTATTCCCTATAACCCATCTAACACTCCTCATCACTCTTGAGCTGAGGCCACCATAAAGATTTCTGGGCATACTTCCCATTCTCTCGGCTTTCTCTCCCTTCTTCTTTCTAGCCTCCTATGCCAGAGGAGCAGGTGTTTCTTTTACTCCCCCTTCTTGCTTGCACAGGACTCCCATCTCAGGAACCTGGGCCACCTGGACACCCCGTTCCACTTCCTCTATATAATTCTTCCTCCTTAACCTAGCCCCATGGCTAAGCCTTAACAGTGAGTGGGGAGGGCAGGGAGAGGGGAAGATTTAATAATAAGCTAACCTAAATTGAGAGGTATTTTGAGAATACTGTTATACATTGAAAATAACTAGAATGTGTTTTGAACTGCCAAAAGATTGGGTCACAAAAATTTTGCTCTGGAATTCTGGAACCAAGAATAAGCCTCTGAGATTTCCTTGTGATTCAGATCCTCCATGATACACATTTCTACTGCGGCATGGTCTGATTGTATATAAAAGTATTATCTGAATTTGAATATTATAATGTTCCAGTTATAAAATTCCATCCTATAAAAGGAAAGTGGAACAGAAATCATAAAGTTAGAAGGAACATTGGAGATCATGTAATTATTTATTCCCTCCAAATAGGAATCCTGACCTGTATCTCTGGAGTCTCTGATAACACAGAAACTCTAAGAACTAAGACTCAGCGGGCATTCTCTCTCACAGCTAAACAACCCCTATTGTGAGAAAATCCTGCCTCACACTGAGTCAAATGTGTCCCCCTGAGACTTCCAGGCGTTATTGCTTATCCTGCCCTGCCCTCCCCCCAAGCTACAGAGGCAAATTGCAACGTCTTTTCGCCATCGTGCCACTTAAAATATTCCAAATCTACAATATTCTGCCTCTTCCTCAATCTGTTCTCCAATTCATGGTGTGGGTGTGTTTTCATTCTTTTTAATTTCTGCCACCTGGATACTCTTCCCCCAGATGCAATTCATTTTCTCGATGCAGCATCTCTCTTAAAATGAGTTGCCCGGATGGGAGCGTGGTGATGCCTCCATTGTGGTCCCCCGGCACTGAGTCCAGCAGCATCTGGAACACACATTTCTGATGTCAGAGTCTATTAACAGAGATTAATAAATGTTTGTTTCCCCCTCTCCACCCTCAAGACCTGGTGGTTCCCTGAAACTCCCAACTTGGGTCCTCAGATACACCTGCTGTCTCCAACAACCCTCTCCCCACCCCCACCCCGGAATTCCTGCCTCGCTCTAGAGTTTATGAAACTCAGGTGTAGGACCCATCCAGCCTCCTCTAGTTAGTAGAGGCACAGTTAGAAAAACAAATACTGAAACAACAAAGCTTAGGGCTGCTGCCCTTCGTGGCAAAGAAATAATAATGTGGGGTGGGGTGGGGAAAGGTTAAGAAAAGGATTACAATTTTATTTTCTCCTTTTTTGGGGGGTCTTTGTTGTCTCAGTATCTCAGCATCAAAATCTCTTTTTCACATTTGTAGGCACTATGCCAAGACTCCTTAAAGAAAATAAAGTTCCTGATGTCCCACTGGGAGAAGTGTATCAATACAATACTACACTTTCTTAAAATGAGACATCATTATGGCTAGTACAAACCATTTTGAAATGCATGGGTTTTCAGCCGCCCTCTACCAGGGCAGTATTAAGGCGGCCGCCATTAGTATGCACGTCTGTAAATACTTAATTCAAGCCTAATGAAATATTAACCTACGACTGTTGCATTAATACATGTAAAGTAGAAAGAAAGTATCTTAGATCACTACTCTGCCTTTTATGTGAAATACCTTAAGTGAATGCAAAGATGGTGATACAGTATTCCCCCAAGAACTGCAAAGTTTGCATTTCCTGAATGGGGTAGGTTTCTAGTTACATCATTTACTTTGAAAAAATATAGAGAGATGGTTTCTGGGTTAGCATGGCAGCAGAATACTGTTCCCGATACCATTCCTCCTGCCTCCCCGTTCAAATGCCACGAGCAAAATACAAAACTAGCATTGGCATTAGAAACTATAAATAAGACAATGTCGTCGGCCTGCAGTGGGGCAGACAAAAAAGAAGGATTAGGAAGCATATGATTTGATTTGCTTCCTGCATGCTCCAACCTCTGAAGGCAAACAGGGCCGATGGCCCTAGAGAAGGAATTATTTAGAATCTTCCTTTATTATCTGTACGTAATTCAGGCACAGATCAGACAATTCAGACAAACGAATTGCCATTTCCTAACTGTGCTGGGGTCAGGTACTGAACGAGCTGGGCTCAGCCCCCTACAGTTTTGTCAGCATTGCTCCCCAGTCCCCTGGGGACCGTCACCCCCCATATGCAATAAGGCAGGAAGTAGTAGAAAGAAGCTGAGAAGCACCACATTCTAGACAGACCACCCCTACCTTGTGAGCAGGAGTGGGAAATAGGAAGACTGTAGGAGGTGTGTGGCCTTCAAGTTGGACACTATTTAAAGAAAAGCCACCAACTGTATCTGACTCTCTTGGTAGCATGGGTTGCAGGTTGATTGGCGTGTATCTTTGGGTCCAGCAGAAATACATCAACAGATGTCTGGTATGGGCTCTTCTATCAGCCCAATCTATGGGTTTTGAGCTGAAAGAGCAAAGTAAACTTGTAAACAAGTAAAGATATCTTGTCTGTTGGCAGCCCTTGAGTCTGATGAATCTATTTACTTCACCCACTTTACGACAAGGTTTATGTTCTTGCCATTGATAAAGAAAAAAGGATTTAAGGATTACTGTTCTAAGCCTAAAGACATTAGTAGAATAATTAAAAATAGAATTTCTGAATTCTAAATTACCGCAGAGAATTCAAGCGAATAAAACATTTCTACATTTCTACCATTTTAATATAACATAGAATATAGAATCAAATATAGAAAACAAGGAAATACCTAGATAACACAAAACACAGGAAACATAAAATAAGTTGATAGAAACCATCTCTTTGACAAAAGTGTAAATAAAATTTTGTAATTTCTGTGAAGAAAACAACAGACTTAGAGGTCATGGGAAAACACTTGCCTAATGGAGAGTCTTGCTATCTTGCTGATGAGAGAAATTGACTTTAGGAGATACTAAACATTTTTCAAAGCCATAGAAATTAAAATTGCCTGGCTGTGGTATAAAGACAGATAAATGGAACAGAATTGCAACAAATGATGTTGAGACATCCTGCTGGGCCTTTTGGGGAAAGAAAAAAAAAAAAGACCAGATCCACACTGTACTTCTTTATATCAAAGTAAATTTGTGAGAGATTATACATTAAAAATGTAAAAGCTTGAACTGTAAAGATACCTAACGAGCTCACGGAAATGTTCTTTTTGATACTTGTTACTAAAGGTAGGAACCATAAAGAAAGGTAGATATCCTAAAATTAAACATTTCTAGAGAGGGAAAAACACTCCATAATCAAAGTTAAAACACAAATTTGTGTTTGTAATATATATAACAAGGAACTAATACCTTTAATATACAGGGTTCTTATCAATCGATAAGAAAAAATGAGCATCCAAACATAAATACAGGCAAGGGACATTAACAAACAATTCACAAAAGAATACAAGTGACCATTAATCATACAAAATGATGTTCAGTCTTACTAGTAATCAGATATACCAACTGAATAAACAGTGAGGAAGTATTTTTCTAGCATGTTCACAAAAACGAAAAAGACTAATACTCCTCAGTAGTGTCAAGGATGTGGGAAAATAAAATATAGTTCTGTTGACATCTCTGCCAACATGACACCATGCCCCCTCTGGTACCAGATGCCACTTTTGACCTTAAGGTCTCTAGAGACAATGCTATTTCTGCTGAAGGAGAAGACAGATAAGTAGAAAGCAGAAAGGTCAAAAGGGTAGCTCCAATGAGACCCCAATATTGTCGAAGGGCAGATACAGTGGGAGTCATTAGATGAGTAAGATGGAAGGGTAAGAAGTTGTGGTTGGATAGCAGGATGTTGAAATTAGTGGCATGGTCATTAGTACAGTTTCTGAAAAATGACAGGATCCAAATTGAGACAGTGGGAGGAGATAGCAGAGTGGTATGGGAAGGAAGGCCTTTGGTGATGAGGAACTCAATGACAGAGAAACTGAGATTCTGGATGGTTATTCTTGTGGACTTTGAAGTCCCCCAGGATATTGGCATGAGTTGGGATAGAGAGTCAGGGGCAAATGTCACCTGCAAATGAGGGGGAGATACTAGGAGGGCAGTAAAAGGCAGAATCAAGATGAGGAGAGGGGAGTAGGGCCCCAAAATGGGACTTTTAGTTTCACAACAGAGTAAGGAGATAATGATCTAGAAGCAGCATTTTGGAACAAGGAGAACTAGATGTCAATTTCTGACCCTAAAGTACATGAAGCATGTATAACTTCACAGCCACCATTTAATATGGAAGCAGAAGCAGCAATGTTCCTAGGACAAAGTCTGGTTCCGGTCAAGACTGCAGATGGAGGAAATGTTCAATGAAAACATTGAAGATACAGAGAAATTTGGTGATTAAGGAATGGGAGCTTCAGAGGAGATGTAGAGCTTGAGTATGAGAGAGTGAGTACTGAGTTGTGCAGGGGCAGGTAGAGAACTTATCCTGGGAAAGAACCGCAAGCTTAGCCCCAGACCATGGCTTTGGCCAATGGAAATGGTGAGCGATGGCTCAGTGTGGTATCATTCACCTGGGTTTATCTCCCCGAACAGCCCACCATGACCTCAGATACGAAGAGAGGTGGGAGCAAACACTGAAAGAGGGGTGTCACAGTGCGGTGGGTATACTCGACTTACGAGTGACAGGAACCCAAATTAAATTAGCTTAAGCAAATTTGACTCATGTAACCAAATCATCGGAAGGACAGGGGTATAGCTGGGCTTGAAATCCAGGTCTCTGCTTCTCTGCATGCCAGCTTTCTTGTCTCAAACCAGTTCTAGAAATTTCGCTGCCAGAAGCTCTCAAGTTCACATTAGATTTACCATTCTGGACACTAGAGATCTCCTAAGTTCAAGAATTTCAGGGAAGAGCTTTGATTGGTTCGGTTTGGATCAACTGCCCGTTTCTAGTGAGTAGGCAGGACTGAAAACACAACAAGGGTGTCGGCCAGAAAGGGAGAGAGTTATTCCCCCAGTTTGCGGGAGAACACGGGGATAACCACGCACCAGCCAGAGGAAACAGCTTCAGGGCCCTGCTAAACGCCAGTGCTGGGGAGACTGGCGCACTCTCAATGAAAGGATATCAGGCCAAAGGGGGGAAAAAAACAACAGAACCCCATACAGTGGGCCTAACTTATTCAGAAGGCATGAGAGACACCCCAGGTAAACCCAGAAACACTTGCCAATTGAGAGGCAACTTTGCACTTGGGTCCTGAGATTACAATTGGAGCCAATTAGCAAAACACAGGTTATGGTCAAAGCAATCTCCTATATAACTGTTAAGTGGGGATGACATCAGGGAACCTATGCTACAAAGAAATGAATTAACGTTTGAGTGATTGTTAACACACTCTTGTTATAATGAAAAAGGCAATTTATAGGTAAATAAGGAACACTTTCACTTAAACTAAACACCTCCCTCTTGTCCTTTCCCAGAAATGTTTTTCAGAGCCAAGCCTTTTCATAGGTGTAAAAGGGTGCCTGAAAATCAGCCAATTTATTTAAGAGTAGGGTCCATCAGAGAGATGAGCTGTGTATTCTGAATCCCTCAGCAGGCTGTCCTTTTTCTTAAATAAGAAACACACCCACATCTCACTGAATCTAAAATACCATTGTTTGTATGACACGCTATTGTTTCGTGTTCTGCTAAGAAATAACGAAGGCTGCCAATTAAATTCTGATCTCATGCTGTTTTCACTTGAATTCTTTATACTTATTGAAAGAACTCTTTAAACTTATTTAGACACAGATTCTTACCCTGCATTACTCTTGTGTGTACAGAAAAAAAAAAAAAAAGAAAAAAAAAGGAATAACCTGAGCAAAACAAACTAGTTACAATATTCTTAAAACTTTTTCACATTTAGGGGCTCCTGGGTGGCTCAGTTGGTTAAGCCTTGGACTCTCGGCTTCTGCTCTGGTCATGATCTCAGGGTCCTGGGATAGAGCCCCACATCTCGCTCAGCAGGGAGTCTGCTGGAGATTCTCTTTCCCTCTCCCTCTGTCTCTCACCCCACCCCACGAGCTCTCTCGCTCTCAAATAAATAAGTAAATCTTAAAAAAAAACAAAAAACTTTTCACATTTAAAATTTGCCTCTCCTAAATAATTTTTGGAATTAGAGTTCAAGGCTGCTTCCTTCCCCTCCTTACACACACACACACACACACACTCATCTTTGCTGTTGCAACATTTGTTGTTGTTGTTGCAACATTTTTTTTTGAAAGAGCTCTTCACTAATATCTCCTGGATTTTCTTCCAAGTCCCTGACTAAATTTTGTTGTGCATGTGCGGGCAACGACAGCCCCCTCACCAACTGCTACCTGGCCCCCACATCTTGATTTCTGAGCTGTTAAAATGTGACCACCACCAACAAAGAGTGTTTCAGAAGCGCTGAGGTCCAGTGTTCCTGACAGGGTATCCCGGGATGCCACAAGTTATAGTGGGAAGTGCCATGTTAATGTCAAGGGCAAAATTTCTAGTGAAATTGAAGATTCGGGACAATGCAGTAGTAATATCACTTGAGTAGGGACAATGTTCTCCAACACACTGTTGCCAAGCCTGTGACTTCTCCGTAGGCATTTTCTGATAAGACTAACCCTTCCCGTGATGTTGGGGCGATTATTCTTGAATGAAGCTCTTGTGTCCTGAATCAGGAAGACAAGTCATGCTCTGCATACCTTGCTTTTTCTCACTTAATAATATATTCTGCAGACCTTCCCATTTAAGCCCTTGTAAATGAATTCATTCTTTGTAATGTTTGTATAGCCTCTCATTGTAGGAATGAACCGTAATTTCTTTTACTACTGCACTACCAATGGGCACTTCGCTAACTTCCAGCTTTTTGTTACTACAAATAATGCTGCAGTAGGCATCTCTGGAAACATAAGAAACCATTAACAGAGGCTGCCTTTCAAAAAATGGGTCCAGAGATTTGCAACAAGAAGGAGAGTTCTTGGGGCGCCTGAGTGGCTCAGTGGGTTGAAGCCTCTGCCTTCGGCTCAGGTCATGATCTCAGGGTCCTGGAATCAAGCCCCACATTGGGCTCTCTGCTCAGCAGGGAGCCTGCTTCCCGCTCTCTCTGCCTGCCAGTCTGCCTACTTGTGACCTCTCTCTCTCTGTCAAATAAATAAATAAAATCTTTTTTAAAAAAGGAGAGTTCTTTCTCAACGTGTACCCTTTGACTATATTTTTTTTGCAATATAATGTTTTTATTTTTAAATTAAAAGTAAACATTGAAAAATATTTTTTTTTTGGGGGGGGCTTGTTTTGTCTGATTGTTGTTCTTTTTGCCTTGGTTTCAGAATGAATGTTGGTCTTAGCCTCCCCACTGATTCTGCTCTGATCTGGGAAGCCTCTGGTTCCCTGTTACTTGGGTCTTTGCCTTGTCGGACTTTTCCAAAGAACAGCTGGTTTCTGCAAATCCAGCTGAGTGCTCTCTTCCAACCCAAACTGGCAACAGGCACCTTTCTTTAAGAGATTCTCCAGGATGCTTATGGTATCAAGTGCTGCATTTTTTTCCCTATATTTCTAGATAGTAGAGGGGTTATCTCTGGCCTCCAGTACCTTCTTGATTCTGCAGTCAGTTTTGTGTAGGACCTTGTACCTTTCTTTTTCTTTTCTGTTTAACCCTGAGAATTAGTGTTCACACTAAATAAGAAACAGTATCGTTTTTGCCCGGAAAGTTACCCTCTGCAGCCTTAATTCAGAAGTAATCCCCAGTCCTTACCAAGGTCCGCTTCGATCGACATCTTGGGTTCAATATCCTTTCATTAGAAAGGATTATTAAATGAGGACATATTACAAAGTAGTTCAAGAATCTGTTCTTCTGTTGGTACAGTGCATTTTTTTTTTGGTACAGTGCATTTTGAAGCATTTTTTAAAAAGTCTCCATTATAAATTTCAAAATGCTGTGATTTTCTAAATTTTTTATTTAAATGAGTCCTCAGCATCTTCACTCTCTTTTGGTACTCTTGTCTGAGAGTACTTGACTTTGTTTCAGACCAGAAACATTGAATTTACAGACTGTGTAATTGTGATTTTTTAAATGCATGTCTCATAAATAAATAGGGGGGAAGATACAAGTCTTTTCAAATAATATATGTAGATACTCTCCCCTCTCATCCCCCACCACCCAGGATGAGCTGGACTTAGTGACCCGTTTCCAGAGAAAGAATTATGAGAAGGGAAACACAGTAACTTTCCAGTGAAGAAACCTGGCAAGCATCACCTTAACCACATGACCAAGGTTCCCATCACCAGTGATGTCATGTGGCTATGGGATGATGAGAAGGGCACATGACCTCAGCAGTATTCTTTCCGACAAAACAAAACAAAACAAAACAACAATAAAACAAAACAACAAGAAGAAACAAAAAACCTCCATAACTCCAGTCTTTTCATGAGAAAATACATCAGACAAGCCTAGATGGAGAGACATTGTACAGAATACCTAACCACTATTTCTCAAAAATGTCAAGGGCATGAAAGACAGGGAAAAGCTAAGGAATTGTAACAGATTAGAGGACCCTAGGGAGATGACAGTTAAGTGCAGTGTGGTCCCAAAATTGGATCCTGGAATGGAAAAAGGATATTAACGGAAAACCTGGCAAAATCTGAATAAAGTGTGAATTTAGCTAATAGTAAAGTACTAGTTTGTTAATTTGACAAGTATACCTTAGTAACGTGAGCTAACATTAGGGAACCCTGCAACTAGCCGAGGGGTACGCAGAATTCCCTGAGCTATCTTTGCAACTTTTCTGTGCATCTAAAATTATTCCAAGATTAAAAGTTTATTTAAAAATGTTTATATTTGGCTTCTCCCTTACCCTCTGCCTCCTGCTTTCCCTGCTTGTGCTCTCTGTGTGTCAAATAAATAAATAAAATCTTAAAAATAAAATAAAAATGTTTGTATTTCCCCTTTAAAAAATTTAATTCAGTATAGTTAACATATGGTGTTATATTAGTGTATTATAGGTGTATGACAACAGTTCCATATGTCGCCCCCATCACCTGTGTCACCCAACCCCCACCCCCTCCCCTCTGGTGACCATTGGTTTGTTCTCTAGAGTTACGAGTCTGTTTCCTGGTTTGCCTTGCTCCCTCCCTCTCTTTTTGCCCTTTGCTCATTGTTTTGTTTCTTAAATTCCACATATGAGTGAAATAATAATTGTATTTGTCTTTCTCTGACTGACCTATTTTGCATAGCATGATACCCTCTGGTTCCCTCCACGTCACTGCAAAAGTACCATACTGTTTTGATTACCACAGCTTTATAAAATAACCTTAAGTCTGGAACTGTGATGCCTCCAGCTTTGCTCTTCTTTTTCAAGATCGCTTTGGCTATTTGGGGTCTTTTGTGGTGGTTCTATACAAATATTAGGATTGCTTGTTCTAGCTCCATGAAGAATGTCCTTGGTATTTTAATAGGGATTGTGTGAAATTGGCATATTGCTTTTTAATTATGAACTTTTGAAAAAGATTTTACTTGTTTATTTGAGAGAGAGAGAAAGAGAGCTAGGGTGCACTCAGGTGCATATGCACGAACAGCGGGGGGGGGGGAGCAGCAGACTCCCCGCCGAGCAGGGAGCCCAACATGGGGCTCGATCCCAGGACACCAGGATCATGACCTGAGCTGACGGCAGACACTTAAGCGACTGAGCCACCCAAGCGCCCCCGGAAGTACGGACTTTTTAACAGTATTTGTTCTCCCAATCCATGAGCATGGAATGTCTTTCCATTTATTTGTGTCATCTCCAATTTCTGTCATCAGTGTTTTCTAGTTTTCAGAGTACAGGTCTTTCACTTCCTCAGTTGGGTTTATTCCTGGGTATCTTGTATTTTCTCTTTTCAAGATCATGAGCCTGTGAAGTTCAGACTTTGTGTAGCTGCCTATGTTTATCCAGAGCCTTGCACTGTAGCATGGAAAGCTATTATGGCTGCAAAACTGAGACCTCACCTCTCCCCTCAGCCTGATGACAAGGACATAGCCAGAAGATGACATTAGAGCCAGAGCAAGAGTGAGGGAGTGTGTGTGTGCTAGAAGACCCTGTGTCTGGGCTTCCTGGCTCCTGGGTGCTTGGGTACCACTTCGGTGGCAGCTGCAGGCCTCTGTGGTGCTGAGGGGTCCGCTGATAAAGGGGGTTCACTCCGAAGTCTCCAGCTGCTGTATCTCTCCCCAGGAGCACAGGCTGCTGGCAACTGTGTTGCCCTATGAAGGCAGAAGCAACTTCCTCGAGGGCATTTTTAGGCCCCATCTTTACTAGCAGAGTCTTTCAGAACAATCATGCTCCTTGTTTGAACACCATTAAAATGACAAAGATGCTATAAACCACAGAGTATCAGTAACTTCTTTCAAAGGATTCCAATCCACAAATAAGAGAGGGAAACACAAACAGATTTTTATCACTGAGCCACATTTCCGGACCCACAGTTTAAAGACTGGCCTCCCTCTCCGGCTAAGGGAGAAGATTTTGCTTCTTTTCCCTCCATCCTGCAGGAGAATGAAGGAGCTTGTGATGGACCCAATTGTGCCCCCTCGGCCTCCCAATTCATAGAATTAGTTGAAACCCTAACCCTCCACGGGATGGGATTTTTTTGCTAAGTGAGGCCAAGAGGGTAGAGCCCTGATCAGGTAGAACTCATGCCCTTATATGAAGACGAAGAGACACCAGAACTTTCTCCTCCATGTGAGGACACAGTGAGAAGTGGCTGCAAGGCAGAAGAAAGGCCTCACCAGAACCCGCGCCAGCCTGTCCTGGATCTGGGACTTCTTGGCCTCCAGAACTGGGAGCAATAAATTCCATTGGTTAAATTACCAAGTCTGCGGCATTTTGTTATGGAAGCCTGAGCAGACTAATATAGCATACTAAGAATTTCTCTTTTGACCAGAAGGGAAGAATGTTATAGGTAAAACTCAGAACGAGGTTGTTAGAAACAAAGAGAATTACATCAATTTTAATTCCAATAGTGGCCATTAGGGAAGGGACAAGAATGATAAGAGAGCAGGAGGGAGAAAGAGAACCCATCACCTTTCCTGGGCTCCACTCAAACTCCCAGGCACAAAGGAGGAGGTCAGCTGGCCAGAACCCTCACTCCTAACTTATTGATAGTAATAATGATAATATAAAAGATTGGTGTTTGGAATTTTCCCTACTTTTTAAAAATTTTTAATTTTTTTAATCATACTAAGTCAATGACCTGGAGTTTCTTCTTGGGTTCTTTAAAAGCATCTCAAAGAGAACTCATAGAATTTCCCTATCTCTTTCCCACTATAGAGGTCTCCCAAGGCTCTGCTGGGGAATCGCATGAGGTAATGGATGCAAAAGTGTTTTGTAAAATACAAAGAATTCCACCCATGCAAGCTATTATTGGAAGGAAGCAGAAGGATGAATTTAAATCCCAAGATTCCCCTGAAAAATGTGTGAAAGGTGGCCCCATTTAGATTGTCGTCCTCACTGTGAATTTACAGACCATTTAGCAATTTCTCCAAGTGCTCACACCCGTTCCCCGGGTGACATCCTTGCCCTGTGCTCGCCAGAGCAGGGAGAGGCCGGGCTCTCCGCAGCCCGGCCCGGTGGACAGCAGCCGTGCCTGCGCCTGCGGAGAAAGGGGCTCGGTTGCTAGGAGACCAGCAAAAGTGGGCAGCCAGCTCCCAAGCAGGTTAGAATCCGGCGAGGAAGGATTTTAAAAGCCTATTTCCGTCTGCTTCTGTGAGAATTGAAATTCTCTTCAGGGTCCAGCCACCAGCGATACAATCTGCTTATATGACTGGTATTGAGAAGTCCTTGAAAGGGATCTCTCTGGCCATTTCTCCGGTCTCCTCCCTCCCACAGTGCCTAGAAAGACAGGCACTTAAAAGGGGGGTTGGGGGGGGTGGGAGTTGGTGGAGTCCACAGCAGAAGCTGAGAAGTGACAGCAAGAATTAACCCAAGCACATCTGATCACGACCCTTAGACCCTAAAGAGGAAAGGACTGTGTTCAAGCCATGTGCAATCGCGGTGCACCTTCCGCGGCTGCCACGAGCATCAAGGCAGGCGGCCGCGCGGCACCGGAAGTGGTTTTCAAGTCCCCAAGAGGTGGGTCAAGCAGGTCTTTTCTTCTGGAGTTTATCTTCCCAGAAACAGCCTGACTGCACTTCTGGGCTAATTAGGTGAGATTGACACTGCACCTATGAGTCTTCCCTTTGAGGATTATGAAAAGACTATGGTTTTCAAATAAGAATTGTCTGGTGTGGTTTGGTCTTCCCAAAGCATGCAGCACACCCAAGAAATCAAATGCTTTTTCAAAGCCCGTGAGCCTTCAGCAAGATATACTGATGCACACAGCCGCCGAGAACAGAGTATTGAGCTCAGGAGAATCAGCTGGAAAAACAGTGGAATAATAGGTGCATTTAGAGTCATTTATGAGCTGAAGCTTGACAGTCTTTGTGCCTTGTTACTGCCAGAGCATTGAGAGCGAAGCGGCAGTGCTGATTCATCAGGAAGAAAGAAGCTGGCGGGGCGTATGAAAATAAACCATCTCTGAAGAGGTTCCAGTGCCCTCAGCAGACATGCTTTATTTGGTTAAAGCGTAATGTCTAATGACAAAACGCAACAGCAATCTCAGTATTTACCGAGACACTCTGGCTTCCAGCCTGCTTTTATAGGCTGTTGGGGTGGGGTGAGGGAACTTCCAGGGGCCACAGTAATTGGCTGAGAAAAGAGAGATTCAGGAAAATCGAGGACATGCACCGGACAGCGCCTATGTAATGGGGGTGAAGATGAGGGCAGCCCTGAAATCTGAGAATAGCGTGCATCTACAAAGACCAAAGACCCTTCGTCGGCTAATAGTAGGATGTGTGAGAAGCACAGTGAGGAGCTACTGCGGGAAATTACAGCGTTGTGGGGAGATGAATATCATGATACTATGCATATAAATGAGAAAGCACTGAATCTCATATGTGCTTCTGCGTCTAACTCCCTGAATGAAGTGGGCAGGCGCTGGAGCCATTTCCCCCTAATTTCTCCATTGTATAAAGTGGAGAGAAGTCCTTCGCAAATGGAGACTATTTCGATGAGCGGAACAGTCATGGACTTCGGGGCCACACAGACCCAGGTTCAGATCTCGGCTCTGCCTTTATTAGTGTGGGACCTCGGAAAAGAGGTTTCATTTTCTGAGTCTGTTTTCTCATCGGGAACACAAGGGAACACCTCCCTCCTGTGCGACAGCGTTTTGGGAAAGCTCAGTTCCATCTCTCTCCTGACTCTGTGTTCTGGCTTCAGACTCAAACCCCGGGGAGAAAGGGTCTGAGTGGGGACTGTGGTGCAAGGGGCAGGGCTCCGTGGTTTGTAGCTTTCTACAGTCACACAGTGTGAGGAAGGGGCATTTCTCCAAAAGGAAAGAGGCCCGGCCGACAAAAGTGTCATTCAAACAAAACGAGTTAAAAGGAATTTTTGAACACCTTAGACTGAAGACCAGGCACAACTATACTTCTTCAGAAGGCCGTAATATGGTGGCGGAAGCTTTGCGGTTTCCAAGAAACGGCTCCAGGATTCGGGTCACTCTGACAGCACTGTCTACATCTTCTGAGAGGAGAACCGGGAACCCGTCTTCAGGTTTCCCGGGTTGTCTCACGACCAGCCCCAATACCAAAATGCCCTCCCTACCCCTGGGTCCCCAAAGGCAAGCTTAATGCCTTCTGCTGGGCAGTGGAACCCACAGAGCCAAGTTTCTCTGAGGGCTGCCTTCTCCTCCTTCCTCCATGAATGAACATGGCCCTGCAGGCCTGGCTGTGCCCCTTACAGATTCAGCTTTGGGAGCTCTGAGCCCCTTGCCCGGATGGGTGAGTAGGAGCAGATACGGGCTCTCAGCAAATGCCGCACTCAGCGCTGGTTATCAGGTGGGACCTCGGCTCACTTGTTTCCTTCTTTTCAAACAGCACCAGGACCCTCGTGGGAGCAGCCGAGTCCAGGCCAGAAGGCCCCCCAGCGCTGCGTGTGGGGCAAGGCTCTAACTGAAAAAAGAGGAAGGGGGCAGCTCCTTGGCTTTCTGCTTCTAGGGAGGCAGATCCGCATGCTCTTGGATCCTCTGAGCACCAGGAAGGGAGCAGGCTCAGCGTCCCCCAAGGGAGAAGGCAGCTGCCCCAGGTGCAGGCTACTATAGCCACAGTCCAGGTCTTTCTGGCTCCAGCTTCTTAACCTAGGCATGACCTTGCCACCTGACCAGTGGCTGCGGTTGCTTCTGGAAAGGGTCTCACTTGTCTCTCCATCTCCCCCTTCCCAGCACAGACCTGACGACCTCTTGCCATGCCTAAGGGAGCAGGTTGCCAAATAAATTATCTGTGCCTACATGTCTAGATGCACGTGAGGATGACCCACTTTTTACTCTTCTTGGGCAGGTGGAAACCGAGGAAGGCCTCTGGGATGGTTAATTTGATGTGTCAACTTGGCTGGCCACGGGGTGCCCAGATTAAACATATCTGAGTGTGTCTGTGAGGGTGTTTCTGGATGAGGTTAGCATTTGGATCGACGGACCCAGTAAATGGCCCTCCCTAATATGAATGGCATCATTCAAGCCACTGAGGGCCTGCATAGAACAAAACAGAGGAGGGAAGAATCTGTCCCTTTTATCTTGCCTCACTCTTTGAGCCTGAGCATCTCATCTCTTCTCCTGCCCTTGGACTAGAATGTACACGACAACGGTTCCCCGGGTTCTCAGGCCTTTGGACTTGGACTAAGTTACTTTTCTGGGTCTCCAGCTTGCAAACAGCAGCTCGTGGGACTTTGCAGCCTCTGTAATCACATGAGCCAATTTCTCATTTCAGAGATTTGTAATTGTGTATCCACAGGTATCATTCTCTGGTCTGTTTCTCTGGAGAACCCTGGCTAATGGAGCCATTCTCTTGGTCACCCTGAGGATTGTCAGGTGTGTAGGCTTACGCGTCCTCCAGCTGTATCCACAGTTTCCCTACTGCATTCACCAATAGCTAAAACCTCCTCTTCCTGCTACCCAGGTTCATCACGTTCGTGCTCCAGGCGTTGCGTGCGGACTTGTGTCAGGGTGTAGACTGCTCGGGAAGGCGCTGCCTCCAGTGGAGCAGATGGATGGAGAGGTATTGGGGGCCAAAAGTCACGAGTGACCTGGAAAACAGATCATGGGACTCGTGAGCTAAGGGGCGGAGAGCTGAAAGCAGTAGCGAGGGAGTTGAACTGAAATCAGAAGCCAAGAGAACTAAATGGCTCACGAAGAAGCATTAATGGAAGATGAGTCTAGGAGTGGGTGACAAAGAAACCAGAGAGAGCTGCCTTGGTTCCAGGGCAGGTGTGTGTGTGTGTGTGTGTGTGTGTGTGTGTGTGTGTGTGTGTTTGGAAGAGTCAGACCAGGTGAGACTGAGATGTAGGAACTTGTTCAAGGCTGGAGAGGGCCGAGGTGAGGTTGGGCGGGGAGGACGGAGCGCTGGTTTCAGCTCCGGGAGGCTGAGCCCTGGGCAGGTGCGGGGGTGGGGGAGGGGGCACCTGCTAGACTGCCAGCAGCTGGCGGCCGCAGGGCTTCTCAGCCTGGGCTACCAGAGTCGAAGAACACCTGCCACACCTGAAGTTACCTTTTAAGGAAAGCGGCCCAAACCGGTTCTTTCCTGTGTCCGTGGCTATTGCTTTGCTTATGACATGTTTTGAGTGAAACCGACTCAGGGTCCTCACCATAACTGGCTTTACCAGACACCGATGCCAAGCTAAAGGCAATCCGTCACCCGTGAGCCGGCCACAGCCACTGCCTCTGAGGCGGCGTGGCATAAACTCTGCCCGGGGAGAGCACTTCAAGTTATGGGCTGAACTGTGTCTTCCCCAGATTCCTTGGTTGAAGCCTTAAGCCCTGCTACCTCAGAATGTGATTGTATTTGGAGAGAGAGCCTTTAAAGAGGCGATTACGTTAAAATGAGGTCATCTGAGGGGGCCCTAATCCAATCTGACTGGTGTTCTTACAAGAAGAGGAATTTGGACACGTACAGAGAGACACACCAGGGAGGGGCGTGCGTGCAAAGAGGAGGGACTGTGTGAGGACACAGCAGGAGGTGGCTGTCCACAGGCCAAGGAGACAGGCTTTGGGAGGAATGACACCCGATAATACCTTGATCTTGGACGTCCAGCCTTCAGAACTGTGAGGAAATACATTTCTCACACACTAATACACAACCAGTTCGATTCTCCCTTTGGGGGAAACTAAGTGCCGGGTTAGGATCCTCACGTCCAGTTGGAAGTACTGGAGTCTAGACAGGGTCCAGCTGAGAAGACGCGTCCCTTATGACCTTGCCTTCTTAACTCTGCTGCCCATCAGTCCTCATCACCAAAGATCAGCTGTGCTGGTCTCTTGCTTGAAACATTATGGAGCCAGGTTAATACACAGGAACCTCTCGAGGGGCAAGACCAAGAATGCAGGTAGTGGGCTCCGGGTGGGCAACTAGACTGGGCCAGGCAGAAGCTGACCAAATCCCAGGCCCTGGCCAGGAAGAGGAGACACTCTCAGAAAGAGAAACAAGAGAAGATAGAAGACTGAAAATGTATACTCCTATTTGTAGGAAACACTAGGATGTTAATGGGGCTCCCGCTAGACTTACAGACTTAGGAGCAAGCATGTCCCAAATCAGCCCTGAGCCAGGGGCTGGGGTCCACAGAGAGTGGATATTTGAGTCTTGGGGGCTGCTGAGGTCCTGGGAGTGTCCCTGGAGGTAGAATTTCTATATCAGATGGGGGCGAATAGGTCCTGGTGAGGACAGGGTTTGCCCAGGGCTGGTGTGGATTCCAACTCCTTAGGATGAATATCCCCTATTTGCTTCCCCTCTCTTCTCACAGAAAGAATAAAATTAGATTTCTTTTTTCTATAATTAGCTCACACAACAGTGAAGCCAGTCGTTGGGGCAGACTTGTTTTTCCCTCTTTCTTACAATGTTGTTTGTAAGTACATTTTAAAACTCTTTGTGGGGAATATTGATATTTTGTTACTCCCGCAAAAGGTTTTCTTCTGGACAGGTGAGAATCCAGGGAAAGGGAGACAAACTCCAGTTACCCTTTCTGAGGAATTCTGGCCACTGGGTAAAGGAATTTAAGAGCATGCCGAGCATGCAAGCGGTTGGTCAGGCGGGGTGTGGAAGAGGGTCCTCGTGTTCTCCAGGCTCCCGTGTGCGGTCTGCAGTTTTGCTTTGTCTGCTTTGCTTTGCTTTTCTTGATTTGTTCAGCACAGGAGGGACGAGAAGGAGGACTGGAAGAGGGCGCCGGGAGGGGCATGATGGACTGACCGTGCAGGGTCAAGAGGACCATCTCTGTCACTCACTGTGTGATTTGTCCTTCCCCTTCTCTTCTCTCATTCCTTGAGGAATGGACCAGTGCACTGGCCCAGTGCTCTGGGGTCCATATATCTGGGTATGGGTGGGGAATGAACAAAGTATAAGAGTCAATCTAGTTTGCAACGGACTATGAGAGTCTCAGTTCCAATGGGCGGCCCAGAAGAGCGTAGAACTCTTGCCAACAGCTGAATTTATTTTTGTTCTGCCCTCCCAGGAAACTAAGATCTCTGGAAATGGCCAACGGTCCCATGGACAAGAAGTATCAGGTAGACAATCAGCCTTGCATCAGGTGGGCTGTGGTCAGCAAGGACCTGAGACTCTTGAGGGCAGGGGGAAGGGGGCCTGGTGGAAATAGAATTCGCCCCATGGACTCGAGGAGTGTTTGATATAGTTTCTTGTCAAGTTTTCTTTTTTTTTTTTAAGATTTTATTTATTTGAGAGAGAGAGGAAGCGAGCAAGAGAGAGAGAGAGAGAGAGAGCACGAGCAGGGGGAGAGGGAGAAGCAGACTCCCCACTGAGCAGGGAGCCCGATGCTGGGCTGCATGCAGGGTTGGATGCAGAGCTCAATCCCAGAGCCCTGGGATCATGACCTGAGCTGAATGCAGATGCTTAACCAACTGAGCCACCCAGGCGCCCCATCTTGACAAGTCTGCTAAGATCATATGCCTAGCACCTACCATGGGAAGGAAAACAAATATGATCCTTCTTATTTGTGGGAATTCCCAAGGGGCTCTTTGTTTGGTGGTTAAAAAAAAAACCCAAAAAACTTTAGATATGTAAATAAGCTTCATAGCCGAATAGAGATCTTCAATAAGGGAACATCAACTCTTAATTCTGATTAGTTTAGACATTTCCTCTGCTTACAAATAGATAGGTAGGTCGACAAGATGGATCTGTTGAGAATTCTCTCAGATCTATGGCATTATATTTTCTCTGGATTGGGTAATAGTCCAATGGTCCTACTTGAATTTATGATAAAGGAAATGAGTGACAAGTATCTTTTTTGTCACGTGTTCTGTGTAAATACGTGTGCTGCGTAGGCATACTGTATTGTAAATCTGCTTGCCCGCACGTTTACTTTTCACTCCGGAGCAACACTGTGACCATGCATTTTGAATGACCTAAATAAAGATAGTTTTTAGGACTTGCATGTATTTCTGTATAGGCATGTAGAAGAATGACCTCTTTAAAAGCACCAATTCCTCTGGCAGCCGTTCATTTCAGGGGCTCCCTGTGGGCTGCACCAGTCCGTATGTTACAAGGGTACGTGAAAGGCTGAGTGTAGGGCTGTTTAAATCAGAGTTTGTTAGAGGAATGTTGGGGAAGCAGCAGTGCCAGGGGAGTGGTAATCAAAATCCAGAAGGCAGCCGGTAGCACATCGCACCCGAGCACCAGAAGCCAGGGGACTAGGAGCCCATCTGCCCGGATGTCACCACAGCTGCCCTGTCTCCTCTAGGAGAACCAGATTTCACGGTCGGCAGACACAGCTGAGTTTAGGACATTTGTCCTGAACTTCCAAAGAGCATATAAAATGCAGAGGAAACTGGCCAGAGGCAGTATGCGCAGAAACCAGCAGGAACACAGCAATGCGAGGGGGCAGAAACAGCAAAACAGAACTGCCCAGTGGGGAGAAAGGGAGTCGAAGAGCTTGCACTACAAAGGAATCAGGAGAAGGTGTGGACAGACCAAAAGGGCAGAGAAGGAGGAAGTTATTCCAAGCAGGATGGATAGCACAAAGAGCCCTAGAATTGCAGTCAAAGGGCTTGGCCTCTGTTCACCAACCACTGGCTCTTTGATCTTAGGAAAATTGCTTTACCTCTTCTTACCACTGCTTCCTCAGCAATAAAAAGAAAAGAGGGAAAGAGGAAAAGCAACCAATCCTGAGCACCTGCCGTGAGCAAACCCTTTACACCCGCTTTAGTTCAACCTAATGTAGGGGATACCATTGTCCCCATTTTACAGATGAGGACTTGGGAGGCTTAAAGCAGCTTGCTTAGGAAGCTCAAAGGGATTAAGCGATCTCCCCAAGTTCATATGGCTCGTATGTCACGGAGTGGAAATTTGCACCCAGATCTACCTGGCGGAGGTCTGGGCTCGTGCCACTGTGAGAGGCCCACCCCTCCCTACCGTACAGAAATGAGAGTTTAAAGAGCATAATGTATGTGAAAGCCTTTTGACAACTGTGAAAAGCTTGGAGATGTAAAGAATTTTTATTATTTAAAGTCAAATCTCTCCAGACAAGCCCGTGATGAGATAGTGGAAAATTGTGGTTCGGAGAAATGTTCTCACTTGCCAAGTCAATGACACTCCTTCCCAGATCACCAACAGTAATAAAGTGAGTTAATGACTGAATAAAGCTTTTAATGGTGGGTTGGGCTAGATGACCTCTAAGGTCCTGCCAAGTCAGTATTTCTGAGAATCAGGAATTTTATCAAAGCAGTAAGAATGTAGCCCTGTGCTTAATCTGACCTCAGAGAAAACTGGAAAGTCAGCAAAATGTTTCCTTTTTGTCTCTCCTTTCATTGCTCTGTTCTTATCCCTTCAGTTTCAACCCTCTTGCCAGGCAGTCATAGCTCTCAAGGCTATCCTTACTTAGGTTTTGTGTGCCACAGAGGAAAGGAATTTGATAAATGAATTCAGACTAAGAGAGAGAAAGGTCACTTTTGACTACTGGCTCCAGCGTTGAAGGCTGTGTGATCTGGGAGTTTGTCATTTAACCTCTCTGGACCCCAGATTCGTCATCAGCAAGATGAGAAAAACCTACTCTTAGAGATCAGTGTAGGAATGAACCGATTTGGCATGTAAAGTGCCCAGCCCGTACTTCAACCCCTTTCAGTGTTAGTTCCCTGCAATCTTCTGAATGCACTGACTGTTAGCAGAATGTGACAATCTTCCCAGAGGTGTCTGCATATTTTAAAAATGATAACTAAAGAAGGCAATTCAGTATGGGGTAATAACCAGTCCAATGATGATTTTTTTCCCCCCTGCAACAAGACATCCGGGTAGAAGGGATAGGGGGCAGTAGGGAGGGGAGAATATTGGGTAGATGGGACTTCCCTGAGCTTCTCCCAGTTTACTCCACAGCTCATGCCATTCTCCAGCATTGTACCTCCAAGAACAATGCAGGTGTGACAATGTGAGAATATCTCCTTACTTCACCTGATTAAGTTTCAGTTACTGAAGCTTCTTTTTCTTATGCCAGAGGTGTTTAAAGAGTGGTTGTTGTATGCGGACAATCAGACAAACCTGAAAAATTACTTCTATAAAGAAATCATTCCAAGGATTCAGATGTTCTTTGTCCAGAAAGGGACCATCCATGGTTACAACAAATTACTGGTGGGTTTAACAAACACCAACCTGGCCAGAGGAGGTGAATGCCTCTCAGCCCTTCCTCCAGGAGGTACCACCAGAAAGAAATTTACAGTCTGGCTGGGGAAGCCTGGATTTCTTTGGATTCTAGCAATCTTTTATGTTCTGTACTTACTTTTAATAAGCTGGTACTATTAAAGAAACGAGAGTTTCTTCTCGCGGCTGTCAAGTGCAGGGATTTTTCTCTATTTTGTTTACTCCTATATTTCCAGTGTCTAAAACAGTGCCAGGCAATAAACATTTGAGAAACAGGTGAATTGTGAAGGTGATACTTACAAGAAGCAATTCTTCAGATTTACAGTAGAGATGCATTTTCTCAGGCACTTAGTTAACAAATTCTTAGAAATACAGTTGATGCAGCATGATTTCTTTGATTTCCTTTTTTTCCCCCAGGCTTAGGAATACTTAAATGCTTTTGCTAAGAACTCGTGTGTGTGACACAGAGCCTTCTATTATAGCGTTTGTCTTTTTTCTTAATAAACAATAAATAATTCCTTGGAAACATCTGCCCTTTATGGGTAATTGGAGAAATGTTTACTTTGGTGAGAGGATGAGAAAGATGCGAACTTTTAACTTTTATTAAATTGGTAAGTGAAGAAAAAAAAGGAAAAAATCATAAACTGGAGAAGATAAATATTCTGACAAGCTTTCAAAAAATGAAAAATGAGGATAGTTTAATACGGTCCCAAAACTTTGTAGGTTCCAGCTCTTTTTGGCAAAAATGCTTGTTAGGTCAAAATAGGGGAAATTGCTAAAAGAATTCACAAGGCTCTCTTAGATATCAAATAGCATTTTAAAACTACCTTATTAAGGGAAAAGAGATGATAATCATGATTGAATGTCCTTTGAAGCCCAAGATTAGGAGACAAATTTTAGGAAGAGCACATTTTGCACTCTGTTGAAGACCAAACATTTGAAAATAGTTCTAAATAGTTGGTTGAATACACAGTTCTGCCATCGATATAGCTCCTTAACATACATATATTGTTTTGAAAAACAAGAGAGCAAGTTATGACACATTTTTTAAATTAAAGGGGAGGAGGCTCCACATTCAACAATAATTTAGGTTTCTAGGTTTTTCCTATAAAAGTACCAAAACTGCATTTGGGGTGGGTCTCAGGGGGTTGTGGGAGTGATATAAAAATTTATTTAAGTGATTTATCTGCCTATTTCAATAAATACATATTAGAAATAGTTCTTTAACTTTATAACTATTCGGAAATATGTTCTCCTTTAAAATTTTTTTGTTGTTGTTTTAACTAGACAGGAAGTTAAAATACCAGGTCGTCTGGTTTAATACTGGACGCCTGGTAAACCTATTATAACTTTGTCAGCTCTTCTAGTTCTTTCCCTGGAAACTGTGAATTTGTTCTGTGCCACCTTAGTTGGGGGGAGGGAGAAGGGATGGGAGATGCCCACCAGGCAGGGGCCTATCTTTCCACAGCTGAGGTAAAGCAAGGCCACCAAAGCCAAAAGACCCCCAAAGCAGTGGCAAACTTGACAGCAAGGTGCAGAAGCTAAGCCCTAATTCTGAGGGTCAGCATTCCAAAGGCAGAGCAGGTCCAAATGGACAGCTGGCAAACTGACAAGTGTTAAACTCACCAAGGAGCAGACAGAGCACAGACCAGGAAGAATTCCAGAGCTGAGATGTGTGTGATTGGCCATCTCCCTCTTATGGTCAGTCTCCAAGGCCACGATGGCCCATCCCTCGGTGCTAAAGGTATTGGTGACGTATGGACATGTTTGAAAATTCCTTATGCCTGGTGTTAGGATCTCATTTAAGGACAATGATTTGGTGACATGTGACCCACCACTCTTGGTGAGCAGTCCAGGCAGGATGGAAGCAGCAGGGTCCCCCCTAAAGAGGAGGGGTGCATGGGTCCTGTCCTAGGGAGATGGGTAGGGCCTGGCTTCAAGAAGGGTATCCTAAACAGGTCACCAAAGCAAAGAAGGGGAAAGGTGAGTCTGGCTCGTTTGCTGAGGGGCAGAGAAAAAAGGAGGTCAATGAAACAGGAGACAAGAGTATGGAGTAGCAGGCTCAATGGGCGAAGTAGGAAGTAGCCACAGTGAATTCTGGAGATCGGGCCAGACCTGATACAAGGAGGTGAAGAAGATCGTGCTAACAAGATTACCTATCAGAGACGGTATTAGATGTTGTTCAGTGACTCATGGAGTGGGAATAAGACTCCCAGAGAGTGGGCTTCCATACCAACAGGTGGTTACTAACTTGCCTTCAAAAAAGGGTGATAGGTCCACTAACTGCAAAGCTTTTACTGAGGGGGACTGTGCAAGTTTGGGGCAGAGCTGAATTTGGGGGGGCGCGAATGAAGGGTAGTAGAAAACTGGTAAAGAGAGAAACAAAATGCTCACGGGGATAACAATGACTGGGGGGCACTTCTGTGGGTTATAGATTCCTTCCCTCTCCCTGTTGAAATCTTCAGCAAAGTGTGTATTACTCACTGGGGTTTTTGTGCCAGTGGATGAAAAGGAGGGGGCTGGGAGCACAAAAAAGTTGCTGTAGCTGCACCAAAGTCATGTGTGGGGGGTCAGAGCACACGCATGGTGACAGCAGGCAGAGCAGACAGCCCTCTTAGCCCAAGAGCCCTTTTTCTTGGATGAGATTGGACTGGGGTTCCACCTAGGAACACGGGAGAAGGTCCAAATGTTCGCCAGGGTAAGGTGGAAGAGAGAGTCTCACCACCACGTTTCTGAACCACATTCCCCCTAGCAGTCCAGATAGAGAGCTGGTAGAGGGTCTCTGGGGAGTTAGCAACTTTTCCATGACAGTCATCAGGCTCCTTGTCTCGGTTCACTGGGGACATCTTCGGTTATTGGTGAACTGAATGCAGAAATGACTGAAAATGAGATGAACATGCCTGGAGAGGGGCAACTGGTGTTTTAAAACGTGTGACTTTCCTTACCTCAAAGGATCCACATTAGGCTCCTTCAATTATTAGGTTAAGCAGACTGAATATGTTGTGGCTTTTTTTGTTTTGTTTTGGGTTTTTGTTCGGGGTTTTTCTCCTGTAATGAGAATATAATCCCTTCTGGATAAAGAGAACAACCTGGTGAGAATAGCTTCCAGACTGGAGTGCGGTAAGTAAAGAGCCAGTCCTTATTAAGAAGTAGACGATCCAGTGCTAGTGAAGTGGGTTGTTTGTGCCAATAAGCTGTGTTCAGCCATCAAGGACAGAACACATTTATCCCTTCCCCCACAGCCTCCTCAGTCCATGCAAAACAAATTGGAGTGAAACAACACCATCTGCTCGTTTCACACTCAGTGAAGAAGCACGTCAACTCCTTCTCAAGGTTAGGAAGTCCAAACTCAAAAAGACACTCTTCTAGTTATGCAGTAAAAATGCCTCCTGAAAGCAGGAATGCTGCAATCTTAGAAGAGTCCACTGTTTCCCCAAACACGACATGGTAAGGGCTGAGCTGATCAGGGCTATGAAGCTGAGGGCGTTCTTACAGGGGTGTCGCATGGAGCTTTACTTAGTGGCAGAAAGTCCTGTTTCGGTGGCCAATTGCATTTCCATAATTTGCAGCCTCTGATTTCGATGAGAGTAGCAGTAGACAAGACCATCGTAATCACCCTGGTTCTAGCATCCAGTGCCAGGAGGAAGAGGAGGAAGTAGAAAATAAGTCTTGCTCAATCTGAGATCCTATTTTGTTCTGATATTTCCCTTTGGTGTAGCAACTCCCCCCTTCTTTATTCTTTTCTTGCAATCACTTAAAAAAAATCTAAATCCCTAATTAAACTGTTATTCTATCCAGAGATGATGCTTTGAATTAGAGAAGAAACTTACTTGTTTGATTCTACCCCTATTTACTTTCTCAACTAAACTCTGGGTTCAGAAGTAAAGATAAGGGAGGGTTCTTAGTCATATGAATGCCTTCAGAGATTAGAAGGAGGGATGCCCTTCAGCTTTTGCAACAAATCTTAAACTCCACACAGTTCTAACTGACCCCCAGTAAATAATGTTGCTCCCAAGAAAATCGTGGGACAGTAAGTGACTGGACTTGTCTTAGCGATCAGACACTTGCAACACAAAGTCTGAAAAAATCAAGTCTCACGCTACTTACAGCATGCCTCACTGGGATGTGTGTCAGCAATTTACGATCTCCTGGGAGAAACAGGAAATTAATATAAAAGGATCAATTGTGATATGCCAAGTACCAAATAAGTGTACATTATGTAAAATTATACCTCTCTTTATTCATAAAGCTTTTGTACCAGACTTTTGAAATTTGGTGAACAAGACCGCATTAACCTGAATTCATTCATCCATTCGACCATCTGTTGGTGTGTCCATCTGTCCAACAAACATTACCCTGGTGCCTACAGCACCAGCCCTCTGAATTACCAAGACAAATAAGGCATGGTCCCTGCCCTCGTTGGGGGGTAGACCTGCAAATCATAATACGGCAGTAAGTGCAATCACACAAGTGTGTTCAAGGTGGAAGGGTAACCACAAAGGGGGAAACGGTTGGCTATATGAAGGCGGGATTTTGGGGGCATAGGGTTCCAGGCAAGAAAAACTTCCCAGAAGAGTTGAAGCATAAAAGAGGAGTTGAAATTTACCAGGCATATTCTAATCAGAGAGCACAGCTTGAGCAAAGGCACGGAGGCACGTGAAAGCATGGGGTATCCAAGGACCTAGAAGCCATGTAATATTGCCGCAGGGTTTTATGTGGCCGTGATAGATGAGCCTGGAGAAGTAGACACAGGCTAGAATAAGACAAACCTTAACGGGTCATGTTCAGACATTTCCCTGTCAACGATGGGCTTCGCTGGTGAGATTTCAGAAGGACATGCGTTTAGAATAACCTCTATGATGGCTATAAGGAAAATAGAAGAGAGTGAGAACAGGACAAGAAACCCAAGAAAGGCAAATTGTCACTGTGTTCACACCATGCTTTTTAAAAGGATTTGTCCCTTTTTTTAAAAAACAAAATAGATTTTATTTTTTAGAGCAGTTTTAGGTTTGCAGCGAAATTGAGGGGAAGGTCCATGGATTCCCCGCATATGCCCTGCCCCACACATGCATAGTAGTAAGGGGATACCCTTACTGACAACCGCACCAGAGTGATACAGTTATTACACTCAACAAAGCTACACTGACACACATTCACCCAAAGCCCATAGACTTTGTATATCTAGACTGAGAAATGCCACTGTTAGTCAACCCAGTATTTTTTTTTTTTTTTTTTTTTTAAGATTTTTTATTTATTTATTTGACAGAGAGAGAGATCACAAGTAGTAGGCAGACAGGCAGGCAGAGGGGGAAGCAGGCCCCCCGCTGAGCAGGGAGCCCGATGCGGGGCTCGATCCCAGGACCCTGAGACGGGGCTCGATCCCAGGACCCTGAGACCATGACCTGAGCCGAAGGCAGAGGCCCTAACCCACTGAGCCACCCAGGCGCCCCTCAACCCAGTATTTTTAATATCATGGATCTCGTAGAAGCTGGTCTTATTTTTACCATGTCTGGTATTTTTGCCACAAGCATTTTCTCTGCAAACATTTTCACTGCATAACTAATTGGCCATAAGGCAATTCTGCCATAAAAGATGAAAAAAAAAAAAAAAACCAAAGCTGGTTGACAGTTTGGTTTGACAGTTTGTTGGTTTCATCAACTGGTTGACAGTTGGGTTTCATGTCTTCATTGACACAGGACTCCCATTTTTATAGTACATACATCTGAGTCCTCATAACGGTCTATAGGAGTGTGCAGAGTTTTGAACCCACATTTCCCATAGAACTTTGGAACGTCTGTCAGCAGACATGTGACAATATGCAAGAACAAACAACAACATAGAAAGCCTTCTATGCTTTCACACTGCAAGGCTCAGTTACAAACATGCATTCTAGAAGGAAGAAATTTTAGTGAAAAAGGAAAAAGTGCAATGCTGAACGAGGAGACAAATCAAAAAGCAAAAAAAAAAAGTGTATAATACTAAGAATGAAAGACTTTGAAGACATGTGCTTAGGTACCACCCATAAAATAAAATTGGCTATCTGTGTACTATTTAAATGCCATGACTCTACATGACACATTTTAAATATATTCAAATATTTTGTATTTCAACAATCAAGTCTTTTTAATTTTGCTCATTTTTAGGATTCATTATGCACCTTTGAATGAATGTCCTCTTTTTTTATGGTAAAATTGCCTCGTAGCCAATTAGTTATGCAGCAAAAATGCGACAAAAAAGCTTGTGGCAAAGATGCTTATGGCAAACGTATGTAGAACCATGCTCACAGCATACTGGGGTTGAGCATGCTAATGAGTCGCCTTGTGGCCACTCAACCAGTCCAAAGGCTGAGCGAATCAGCAGCTCAGCTTCACCCATAAAGCCTTATGCCTCAGTGGCAATCGGTCTACCCGTTTTGAAAATAAATGAAGGAATAATAAACAAGCTCATCTAGAGTAGAGCTGGAAGCCAAGCTTCGGTGTTCTAATGCCAGTTACACTGTCCTTCTCCTCTAATTCAACCATGCTGCCTCTTAGAGCTGTGCTTGAGGAGAATTTCTCTCCCAAGGTATACGAAAATGGGTAAGTGGTCCACAATGGCCAATCAAGGAAGCTGGGGGATATTCAGGAATGACTTCCCAAAAGATAATCATATTTGCTCATAAAATACCTTTCAGTATGAAAGTCAGAAGAAGAACGATGAACCGTGGTTCATAGATGACTTTCTATATTTTTTAAAAGATTTTATTTATTTATTTGAGAGAGAGCATAAGCAGGGGGAGCGGCAAAGGGGGAGGGAGAAACAGGCTCCCCACTGAGTAGGGAGCCCAACTGGGGCTTGATTCCAGGACTCTGGGATCATGACCTGAGCCAGAGGCAGACACTTAACCAACTGAGCCACCCAGGGACCCTGAGGACTTTATATGTTTATTAGACCCGCACTCTTGTTCATAGTTGAAGTATCTCTGGGAATTGGCACAGGTAGACAGAGGGATTTTGGATACTCTATGAGAAACTAAAATACTGAGTAGTAAAGCTAGGAACAAAAAATGTCCAATTCTTTCAAGTTACAGCTGAACTACCCTATTTGCCATGGTTACCCTTTCTTTCTCTTTATTTAGAATTTTTGTGTTGGCAAAAAAAGGATCATGAGATAATGTTATTTTTAATTTGCTATGGGGTCTATGAATAATTCATTTAAAGTAAAATCTCAATATCTTGTGAGCTTATTTTGGGGTCCTAAGCATTGATTAAAATATCAGCCTGTTTAACATAACAGCATGGTTCATGGAAATCTTCAGGAACATGTCTCCCCTCTCTGTGCTCTTACACACTTCTGGTGGATTCCTTTTGCGTTATATCCCATCGCGTTTTATTCCGAGAGTTTCTTCTTGCCATTAACTTTACAATCCCATTATTAAAGGAATTTTCTAACTTCTTGCCTTCATGTTTGTTTCATTGGGATTAAAAGAGTTAAACCAAATGTTTTGAAGGTAACTGTCAAGTTGACAGAAATAGTAAAAGTTATTTGTCCTCACCTCATTTTTTGTCTTCAAAGCAACACATGGAGCTAGGAATAAGGAAGGAGGGTACACTGTTGGTAACATTATACTTAGTTGTCCTGCTGAGACTGCCAACACAGTAGCCAAACAACTGTAATAATTTCTGGAAGGCATTTGTGACACCGACACTCAGCCCCATTATGAACTGCACCAAACCCCTGGAATCATTGCATGTGGGTCTGAAAGCTGCTGTTAGGCGGTAAGAGCTCTCAGTTGTTACTGACTTGTGCTGGATTTGCGTTCTACTTACAGACTTCTATTTGGTGTGTCTGTTCGTGTTTGAATCAGGGCAGAGGTACATTTGGACCCTTAGAATTCATTCTGTATTTATTTTAATCAATACAAATCAAAAGCAGTCTCAGAAATGCCTCGTTGTCAATTACGTCCAGCCACGGCAGAAGTAAATGTCATGTCTTCTGAGGGTTGCATTTTCTCAAGGAAGCAGCGTTCAGGCGTATTTGTTACCTCAATTAGTCTGATTTAGTGGTTCAGTCAGTGAGCTAGGGCCTCTGGCGCTCTGGCAGAGTGATTTGATTTCCAAGCTGCTGGTAAGGGACTAAAAACCATCCAAAACGCTAACTCCACGTCCTGAAAGCAGATGTACAGATCTCGACGTTCTTGGTGGCACAGCTGTCAGGGAAACGTGCCGGTCTCTGATACGATCTCCATCCAGGGCTGGAGCCCCTCGGTGTCACATGCCTGGAGAGTCTGACTTGGACCATCAGTTCCCTGAGAATACTGGGAGGTGACAAGAAGGGTGTTCCTTTTGGAAACTCAGTGCCTTGAAGTGATTCTTTTTCATCTCTACTGCCTTTAGCTGGCAAAAGGTAGAGGCTGACAGCCCTGAAGATAGTACCGGAGGGCATGTTTTAGAAAGGGAGCATGTTATGCTCAAAGCCTGTCAATCTCGTCTCTTTTTCCCCTCACTTTATCCAGAGGCCATGAAACTAATCTTCTATTGCTCAGATAGGTGCTTTGGAAAAGTGATCACATTGTGCCTGAGACTCCTTAGGACCTCAATCCAGTGGCAGAAACAGGGCCTGCATTATCTAGATAAGAGATGAGGAGCATGGTTACCAAGATAACCTAAACCAATGCATTGTGTTCTCCCCTCTCTTAATTCCCTGCCGAAGAGATCTGGCCAGTGTAACATCAAAAATAATTATTTATCACCTCTAGAACTTAGAATGCTATCTGGCATGCATTCCTGCCTCAAGAGTAAATCTCAGCTGTTTACAAAAACATATATTATATTATCTGGGAATCTTTTGGTTGCAGGTGACAGAAAACCAATGCAAATTCACAGGAGTTAAAGAGGAGGATTTATTGGACCAAGACTGAGGCATTTCACCAAACCCAAGGTATAGTTGAACAGCTATGGGTGCAGAGGCGGCTGGGTCTCGGGAACACTAGAAACTGAGGACTTGTATGGCGTTCAAATATGGTCGGTCTCATTCACTGCGGCTGAGATTCTGTGGGTTGGCTTCATCCTCCTGCTGGTCGCTAGTTTTCTCCACGGGTGGAAAAACAAGGCCCCGTACACTTTCTGGTTTGAAAAGTTTAGACTTTAAACCACCAGAAAAAAGGGGCCCTCTCTTGGGGCGCCTGGGTGGCTCAGTGGGTTAAAGCCTCTGCCTTTGGCTCAGGTAATGATCTCAGGGTCTTGGGATCGAGCCCCGCATCGGGCTCTCTGCTCAGCGGGGAGTCTGCTTCCCCCTCTCTCTCTGCCTGCTTGTGATCTCTCTTTCTGTCATGTAAATAAATAAAATCTTAAAAAAAAAAGAAGGGGCTCTCTCTCTCTCCGAACATTCTCCAAGTCAAAGAGTCTCTTCCAGGCTCAGTTTTGCGGCCACCACTCCTGACCCAATCAAGGGTGGCCGGAGTGATTAGGGTAGCGTGACTGGCCAATCTCGGGTCAGGTGTCCACACCAAGCCCAGTCACCTGTGGTCAGGAGGTGAGATCGCCCTGCACTAATGTGGTGGCTGCGGTGGGAACCAAGGGCTTGAAAGAGAAGGGGTAGATGACAGGCATTCCTGTAGGTGTCCACTAACAACAGCTAAAACAAAAAGGATGAAGTCGAAAAATAAAGCAACACAAAGATATATTAAACACAAATAAACCAAATAAATATAAAGTAAAATTTAAGACCAAAGCCTTTTAGTAAAGAGCATAATTTTATTTCAATAAGAGGTGAATTTCAGAATAAAAACATAACAGTAATAAATCCTAAACTATCATGTTACATACAGTAAAACCTGTTAGAAATAGTGTATGAGGGAAAATAAATGATACATCTCTAAAAATAAATGATACATCTCTAAAACCAAAGAGATGCCATTAAAAAGCTATTTGAATTGATAAAAAGAGTTCAATAAAATGGTAGGATGAGATAAATACACAAAAATCAATAGCTAGCCTGTATAACAGCAATAACGTATTAAAAATGTGATGAAAAGGGAAATCTCATTCCTAACAGCATCGAAAATACAAAAATGGTAGGCCGCAGACTGGGATGAATATTTGATGAAATTAGTATAAAGTTTATTTAGAAGAATATATCATAAGGAGTAACAAAAAGAATATATGTTAAATATAAGCATAATGAGGGAGAATTAGCCCTGACAGGTATTAGAATGTCTTATACTTAAATAATTATACAGTGTGGTATTGATGCAAAGTGGACAGATGAATGAACCAGATAAATAACTTCGACACAGATTCTGATATACTTTCAAATGTTAATACATAGTAAATGTAACTGCACAAACCAGTGTATGAGGAAAAACTCATTCAGCAAAGAGTATTGGGGCAAATGGTAGTTATGCAAAGAGAAAGGGGCCCACCACCAAAGTTAAGAGTCAATCAAAAATCTGGAAAAGTGATTTGTAGCTAATATGATAAAAGTTAAACTTTTCCTCTTTTATTTTTAATTTTTTAAAAAAGATTTTATTTATTTGACACAGAGAGAGAGATCACAAGTAGGCAGAGAGGCAGGCGGGGGGTGAGGGGGGGAAGCAGACTCCCCGCTGAGCAGAGAGCCCCACTCGGGGCTCGATCCCAGGACCCTGAGATCATGACCTGAGCCAAAGGCAGAGGCTTAACCCACTGAGCCACCGAGGTGCCCCTATTTTTAAATTTTTTAAAGATTTTATTTATTTACCTTTGAGGGGGGAGGGGCAGAGGGAGAGGGACAAGCTGACTCCCCACTGAGCATGGAGCCCCACCCGGGGCTCCTGGAGGGGCTAGATGCGAGGTTCATTGGAGGCAGGACTCCTCATGGGGTTCCATCTCACAACCCGGAGATCATGACCTGAGCTGAAACCAAGAGTCAGAATCTCTACCCATGGAGCCACCCAGGTGCCCCCAACTTTTCCTTTTCTAAAAGCTCGTTCAAATCACTAAGAAATTCAAGTCAGCAAAGATTACAAAATAGTGTAAATACCCCTGAAACTAATAATACACTATATGTTAACTAAATTGAATTTAAATAAAAAATTTTAAAAATAGTATAAATACCCAGGGATCCTATCCCAAAGGTGGGAATGCAAATTGGTCCAACTCTTTGGAATGTCATTAACAATATGTGTCAGTGAATATATTACACTCCTTGATTTAGTAATTCTTTCTCCAGTAAAGTATCTTGGCAAAACAACTTGAAAAACCTAAAAGTATTATGAATCAATGTACTCATTGCAGTATTATTTGTGTTGACCATGCTATATAAAATAGCACCCCTGTCATCCTTTATCCCTTCCCTGCCTTTTTTTTGAGGAGGGGAGACATTTATTATCACCTCACATTTATTTATTGCTAGTCTCCCTCTCACTAGAATGTAAGCCCTGAGAGAATTTGCCTACTTTCTTCATGACTGTCTTTCTAGGCCCAAGAACGCTGCCCAGCACATAGTAGAAAACTGATAAATATTTGTGGACTGAATAAACAGCATCAAACAATAATAAGCAAATAGTTTAGGCAATTATGATTTATCTACTCAACATAATATTGCAAAGTAGTGCATATATTTTTAAGAATAATAATTTATAACATAAGAAAGTATGATAAGTTCAAGTTTAAGAAAGCAGAATATGTAGTAAGTTTAAGAAAGTAGAATATATATTTACATATATACTATGATATCAAATTTTCTTACACTAGTTTCTTACAAAGTTACAAGGTTAAAAACTAGTATAAGAAACTATATATAGAAAAGATTACAACTTTTTTTCCTACATAAAACTACAAATACAGAAAAAAGCTTTGTGGAGAGGAATAAAAACGGAAGGAGATACAGCCAAACATTAAGCATGGTGTGGGAAGGGGCACCTGAGTGGCTCAGTGTGTTAAAGCCTCTGCCTTCGGCTCAGGTCATGATCTCAGCGTCCTGGGATCGAGCCCTGAGTGGGGCTCTCTGCTCAGCGGGGAGCCTGCTTCCCCCTCTCTCCCTGCCTGCCTGCCTCTCTGCCTACTTGTGATCTCTTTCTCTCTGTCAAATAAATAAATAAAATCTTAAAAAAAATGGTGTGGGAAGAGAGAATATAGGTAATTTTACTCTTCTATTTACTTTCGGGCATTTCCCATGTGTTTCATAACATGCACTCCTTTAATATTGGGAAATTTGATAAATGCAACATTGAAAGGGATGGTTTTTAAAATCACCAATGACAAGAGGGTATGATTTCAAACGCAGGTAATGACAAGAAGGAAAAAGAGAGGAGGAAGAGCAAAAGTGTTAAATATAGGGAGTTACAAGTTAATGTTTTGGCTTATTTTAATGTAATTAGAGAAGTTCGGGTTTAAGAATATGAAAATCTATAAAGCTGATTATCCTTTGAGTCACTGCTTACTTCTGTTAACCAACTACATCACCGCCCTTAAGTTCCTGTTAGAAACTCCGAAGCCATTTAGCGATTTCTCAAAAATACGTATCCCTGGGGCCACTCTTGGGAGTTTATAATTCAAGAGGATTGGGGTGGAGCCTAGGAATCTTTGCGTGTGTTAAGCATATTCCCTGGGTGATTCTATATTTGGGAATCTCAGCACTAAGAATCAGGGAGACTTTCTCTCCTGAGAGGAATGCCCTTGAACTTCTGGAGGAACCTCTCTTACACCTAACCTTGGGTCACTACTGCTCCTGCGGTGTTGCTGCAGCTGCTGTCGTTGTGGCCGTCCACTGGAGGGTTTGTGCGCAGAATCTAGAACCCAACAGACTGGCCCTTTTCCTCCCTTAGGCTTCCACGGACTTATTAGAACACTGAAAGCTGTGTCAGGCTGGGCTAGGCTCCTCACCGGCCACAGTCTTCACCGTGATACAATGTAGTACCAATGTAGGCTTAGTGTCACCACTGATTCAGAGCTTCTCATCCTAGTGGTCATTGTCATGCAGGCTCTTTTTATAACCTTCTTCACTTGCTCCCCATTGATGCAAGCTCTCAGTGCTGAACCTCTCTTCGGAACATTTCCTCTGTTCCCCTGGAAGTCCCGTCGGGTTGTAAACAAATGCCTCTATTTACCCATTCTCTGCACGGGCATCCCTTCTATCTCCTGTTTTGTTTTGTTTTTTAAATCTGACTTTCTCCTGAGGCCACTTCTGTGGACCCCGTTTGTTCAGATTCCAAGTGACCAGTAGGTGGTGTTAATGTTCATCTGGGATCCCACCATCATTTCCCACCAAATCACTTACATTTTGGGGCAGAAACAACAACAACAACAACAAAACTCTAAGGAGAACAAGAACTCTGTTTGATTTGGGGAATCATGGCATCTAGCTCAGTGTCTTTTTTTGTTGTTGTTGTCATATAATGATGGACTTATGAGACATTTCTCAGATATCGTTAAGTGTCAAGTGGCTTATATTCTTTCTCTCCATTCCAACTGCTCCATGCCTGCCATCCTGGGTGACTTCATTGGCTTTTTGGATGACCCATCTCTTAGCCACACTAACCCTGCTCTCCTCCCTCTCCCTCTCCACGATCTTCAACACCAGAGAGGAGCTTCATGGCAATGTACGAGGCAGGAAAATGCCAGTATAAAATAGCATTCCCATTGATTCCTTCTACAGCAGAACATGGAGGGAGGCAAGTCTCTTCTTTGTTTCCCAATTAGTGGCAAGGTTGAGGGTGCCTTCTGCTTGGGAGTTTCTCAGGGCTAACAGAAAGGGACCAAAACACGGGTAGCTCTTATATTGGACATAAGCTAAAGGAATAAATGAGCTTCTTGAGGTTTTATGTTATCGAATTCATCTCCCTAGTGTTGGAGAGCAGACTGGCTGCGTGTGATGGTGGTGGGTGGGTAGGAGGGTTGTAGCTTGGAAGAGGAATCAGGCTGTCCTCTGGTTATCTTTTTTTGGCCATTTCAACCCCACTGTAGAAAGTAGCTTGGTGTGCACCCATGCATGTGTGCGTGTGTGATATTCAAGTTCAGTGGCAGGCAACTGGGTAGAGCTGAGTCCGCAGTTGGGAGAAGGAAACTCCCAACATTTCCAAAACTTGTAAGCAATGCACATGGTTTACCAGTTTAATAATTCACTTCTCAGCATCCTTGAGTGCCTCCATCCCTTGTCTTTTACTTCTTCACCCACCCCTAGAAATCCCCAACACTGGGTCAATCCAACCACCCACATTCTCTCCTCTTATTATGTATTGCCTTAGAAATACTGGATGGACAAACATCACAAGTGTGTCATTAAGAATTTCAGCTGGACCAATGTATACTTCCCTCCCTTACTCCCCTCTGGCTCTTCCAAATATATGCCACTCTCCCTACCATACCCCTTCTCTTCTTGCAGCAGAAGGCCTTTCTCCTACTTTGCGGAGAATATCAAGACCCTCAAGAATGAATTTTGTATCCTCCTGTCTATGAACATATCTGTAGAGACGTATCTTTGCGTTTTCTTTTCTGGCTCTTCTCACCCAAGCAAATTCCTTGACTTATATCTAAACTTCTTTTCATAATTTAAAAAATCTTTACATCAACATCAAATACTTATGCCTTAGAGAGATATTTATTAAATGCCAGGTACCGGGTTGGGCCATTGGGATATAGTGATAAATGGAACCCAGCTGCAATCGATGCCTGTCGAATTATTTTGGCACCTCTTTGCCATGAGTTGCACATTCCTCTTTTACTTACTTAATTACAGTGGGAGCTGCCACATTACTGCCTGAATGGGTTAGAGTGGGCTAACCTAAGGTTGACTGTCGGTCCTTTCACTGGGAAGTTCGTAACTAAGACTGACAGTCAGAAGCAGACTGTAACAGGGTAACTGGGAAGTTGATGGCAGTGGCCACTTTCTGCCATGTGGACTAGGACATAGAGGCATTGTGAACAAATGTGAAGCCGAGGCAGAGTCAGAAAGATGTGCAGAGACAGGAGACTCTCCAAAAGAGGATCTTCTGGGTTCTATAAAGCACTCCAGTTTCTAGTTCCATTCCTGAGGTCTGGCTGCATCCTCATCCTGAGATTCCAGGGTCCTTTCAATAAAATTTCTTTCTGCTTTGGGTAGTATTTTGTGTTGGGTTTCTTTTGCCGGCAACCAAAAAGCCAGATCCTGTCATTCTTGCTGGAAAGCTGGACTGCCTTGTTTCGTGACTGCTGTCTGTTGGGACCCAGCCATGTGTCCTTTGAGGAGAGAGGACTGGGTAGCCATTGCCAGGATGTGGCTTCTTATTTGCAGTCTTCGTTAAGGTGTTACAAGAATGACACACGCTCAAATGTAGCGGAAAACTGAAAACCGTAGGGCCAGGGCCTAACTCTATTCTGTGAAGTCCTTTTTGCATATTGCCAGTTGCTTGAGACTACTGAGGTCAGATAATCATGGGCCTTGCTCAATGACAGCTGCGAAATTATCTACTACACTGTTTCGAAGCTATCAATTATCCCCTTGCTCTCTTGAATCTTCAACACTTCCCTCTCTATTGGGTCCTTGGATCAGCACTTAACTTCACTCCTCTCTCAACAAAATCCATCATCCTAGACTTCCCTACTCTTTCTGCCTGTTATAAGGAAACACCTTGGGGAAGTTGTTCATACTCAGTGACAAGCCATAGCAGTCAGGTGGCCTTACTCTCTGCTGCAGCTGCTCTTGGTAAGGTTGTCCATGGCCACCTTATCATAAAACGCAACAGAATTTTTTCAGGTCTTACTTTACTTGACCTCTCAGGAGCACGTGACACTATTGACCACTCCTGCATTCCTGAACCACTTTCTTTCCTTGGCTTCTGTGACACTACATGCTTCTGCTTTTCTTTTTATATGTCTGCTTGTTTCTTTGCAAGTTCCTTTTCTTTTCTGTACCTTAAATGTGTTGGTGTTCCCCAGGTTTGGTCCTAGTCCTAAATCTTCCTCTCCGGTCTGAAACTTTCCCGGGGCAATCTCAACGACTTCTTGGCATTACTGTATATATTGGAATATAATACCAGCCGCCTCCCCACCATAATCCTTAGAAGAGACAGAGTGACTTTATATTCTGACCTTAAAAAAAGTCCTTTATGTTACTGGATGTTCTCTCAGTTATTTTGAACATCAAAACGTTCTTTGGGGGAACATGCACTAGCATGAAATAATATCATTCAGCGTTCATATAGAAGCCGCCTGACGGAATTGGTAAGAAACAAAGAAATTTTACACAGATTTAGAAATTAATTCCAGGGAAATACCTTCGAATTTGCAAGCGTTGGATGTGCTTGTAAACAAACCCTTAAGAGTCATTATGGAAAAAAAATATATAAGTGAATATGGGTATAGGATGAATGATGTAGTGTGATTAGACACTGTAACCTGGAATAAAATTCCCAGTGATAATGTCATATATAAAGTCAAAAATTAAGGTGGAAGTAAAGATAATCTGTCTTGGGAAACCGTGTCAGAGACTCAAAATGTGACTCTGATGATGATAAAAACCATGTGAAGAGTTTCTAGAAAATTGTTTTTAAAATTATATTTCATTAATAGTTTAAAGTATATAAGTATAATTAAGTTAATGCATTAAATATTATCAGTAGATCTCTGATTATTTCATCTACACCTCTAAAAGTTCATATATTTAAGCTGGCTACGAAGTTTTATTGCGGGCGGATTTTAATTGGGAAAATGGGGCACGCTCTCTACTCAGAGGCACCTTATATTTAGGCATAGATGGTATATGCTGATGACTCACCTCCCGCCCAGTTCTCCCTGCTAAACCCCAGACCCAAATAACAAACAGTTTACTGATACTTCTACTTAGATGTCCCTTAGGCACTTTAAATTAAACTTGTCCAAAGTTAAACTCACATTTCCTCCCATTTACTCCTCTTCCTAATTCCGCTCTCAGTGAATGTCACCACCTTCATTCCGATGCCTAAGCTGAAATCTGAGTCACAGTCGCCTCCGGTCTCCCACACACCTCTGTTGCTTCTATCTATCTCCTAAATCTCTCTCTTATCTGCTCACTTCTCTTAATTCCCTCTGCTTTACTCCAGGCCACCACCATCTCCTCCCCAGACTACTGTTAACAAAATCTGAACTGGTTACTTAGGTGTTTTCTCCTTCCAACCTACACTGCATGATCCTTCTAAAATGCAAATCCAATGTCAGTTTTCACTGCAGGATAGCTAACTCCTACTCATCTTCTTCCATTTGGCTCAGTTTAGAGACCGATGCTTCTTCCCTAATTCCCCAACCCCACCCTCCCTCTGCCCCCACAAACAATTTAGTCAGGTTAGATGCTCTTACTGTTTCCCACACTTCTTATCTTTCCTTACCATAACATTCTTCACACTTCTTTGTTACAACTCTTTCCTGCTAGACTAGGAAGCTCGTCTATCTGGCTCACCATTGCATTCCTTGAACACGGCAGAACACGAGACACAGTGTTTTATAAATATTAAATGAATGAACGAATAATTTTATTTCAGCACCCAGCACAATATCTAGCAAAAAAAAAGATCTTCAATAATATTTGGTGCATTAATAGGTTGTTGTGGAACTACAGATATATGATTAATTAAGCAACGTGTAACGAGCAAAATTAATATTGTGTAGGCTTTTTCCTTGAGGACCACATATCCTTCTTAATTAGGCTTAATTCAGAGATGGCTCCCTACAACAGGTGGCTTTGGGAGGAGAAAGGGAGAAATAAAAATTCTTACCTAGTGAAATTAAAAGGGTGATGTAAAAATGTCAACACCTGTGTAGGAGAAAATCTTGTGTCTACGACATGGGTAACTCCTAGTTAAAACTGTCTGTGTCTAGGAAGTGTTCTATACTCGAATCTACTAGTCAGGGGGCTAGCTTTCTTCTTCGCTACCTTGGCTACTGGTATTCAGCCGGGGAATCAGCTACAGAACTAATTACTGCCAGCAATTAAACACTGAAATATATTGCCTCTCTAAAGTTGGAAAATAATCCTTTTACTACAGAGAATAAGATTCTTATCAAGTTTTGTATTCATTGGCTTTACTAATTTTTCATTTAACTTTTATATCAAAGTATGCTTAGAATAAATTTCACAAGAATATTTGGTCTAGTTATTTTTGGCCTGCACTTTGATAACTTATACCAACATACAAAGGCCAGTCTGTTTTCTTTGCTCTAAAACTTTCTTTGTGCTCTATTCCTTGAACATGGGCCTCATGTTCTAACTTAGATGAAAAAAGTGTTAATTTCACGAATGGCTTAATATCTCTCCGTAGATTAACAGTTTAGACTGCATAAAATATGTTGATTAGCAGTATAAATGTGGATTGAAGTATTAGCTGAAAATCTTGTTGGGAGGATGAAAATGATAAATAAGATGCCTAAGAAAATCTCTCAGAGATGCCTTAGTAAAGAGAAGAGAGGTTAATGAATTCAAATGCTGGTATTTAAAGGGAATATCTACAATGTCAGTTATATTGCAACAAGAGGAGGAATCTGAATTCAAGTATGTGCCCGGGGTTACTTTTCTTGAACTGATATAGGATCTATAACTTTTTATTTGGGGCTCCATCTATTAGTGGTTTATTAGAGTGGGCTTAATTAAAATTGTGATTTAATCACAAGTCAGAAATACATGATTTAGTCACCCTATTTTACAGAAAGTGCTTTAAACTTTCTGATTTAACTCCGATGTACATGGTGGGCTGAGACATTAGTGGTACAGTTCACAAAAGTCAAACATGAAAATCAGTCTGATTACTTTATTAGCCACATTCTTCTTTAAGCTTCATTTTAGAAGTCACATTATACATTTTATAGTTTTACTAATGAAAAATTTTCAGACTTAAAAGATATCTGAAAATTAACATTTGTGAGGCAATTTATAGTTTCCAAAGGGTTTTTCTCATTATCTCAGAAAACTGAATAATCGCATTATTCATGATGTGATTATTAAAGGTTAATTAAGCAAATACTTGTGAAGTAATTGGGAGGTAATCTATTTCTAATTTAACAGGTCAATCAGGGGTATTTAGGTAATATTTTTGCTGGTTAACAACTCTAACCAAAACAAAAAGATATTTAAATGGTTTCCCTGGTGGAAAACAATAAGCATGTTTGTTCTTTTAGGAGTCGATTGTTTCAAACAACTGGGATGAGGGTTCCTAATTCCACCGTTTTGATGATCTAAGAGATTTTATGAGGAGTCTGAGCTCTTCCCTCCTAATGTTAACGCAAGCCTTATATTGCTTATTTTGGCACTTCCGAATAAAAGAAAACAGCTGAAGAAAATAATTACGAGAAGGCACGTAGGGATGTGGAAATCAGAGAAATAGCCATCTTCTCGTGGGAAGCAACACCTTTTGGTTATTGACTATACAGAGCAGTGAACAAAAATCCAACTCATATGAACAAGGCATGACTCTTCAAGAGCATAACCACACAAAGAAATTTTCTTAAAATTTCCATGGGTGCAGTTTATGAAATTAGCAGTATTCCCATCAGCGGTGTAACTACAAACTGCTTTCCCTAACTCTGGGAAGCCTGGGTGCTGCCTCACGATGACCAAGGGTTCAAAATCACATTCCTCTCGCTCCCGGTTTACCGGCGAAAGGCGTCATCTCCAAATTCGAGAGAGCCGAGTGCCCTGCAGAGGTATAGGTAAAAGGTTTGCTACAGCCAGAGGATTAGCCCCGGGGCGCCCTGGGGCTCAGCCTCGGCCCCCGCTCGGGCTGGAGGGGTGGACACCAGGCACCTTTGTCTGCGCCCTGCTTCCCTGGACCCGGGCCGAGCGGCGCAGGCGGGGGCACGGGCCCGGCGGTCCGGGCGGGCCCCGGCCCTGTCCGGGGAAGCGCGCCGCGAGGGCGGCCCGGCCTGGAAGCTGGAGGTCAGCAGCGGCGCGGTGGGCCCCCTCCCACGGGAGCCGCGCCAGGTCCCAGCAAGAGCCGGGCGGGATCGCTATTGTTTTTGGCGAGCACATAAATCCCCGCGCCGACCCTCTGCGCACCCAGGTTTCCTCCCGGAGGCCATTCGGTTTCCTCTGAGGCCCTATATAGAGGCCCTGGGCCCAGGCTGAGAGGTGCGCTCCGGCTCCGGCCTCCCGGACAAGCCGGATCTCGGAGCGCCTCTCGCCCCCAGGTCTCCGCAGCCCGAGGCGTCAGGGAAGGTGGGAAGGGGGGCGGATTTCTCCCTGGGGCGAGGAGCAGGCGGCTGGGGCGCGCGAGGACGAGGGGCTGCGGCGACCGGGCGGCCGCGGGGAGGAGGAGGATCCGCTTCTCCAGGGTTTCCCTGACGCCAGCAGCAGCGCCCGGCGCGCGCGCCCCGCGCCCGTCCGCGGCTCCGGGGAGAGGGGGGAGGGGAGCGGCCCGCCGCCGCGGCCGGCTAGGCGGCAGCCGGGATTGGAGCGGGGGCGGGCCGCGCACGGAGCCGAGGGGGTGCGGGCGAGGGAGGCGCGCGCTTGCGCGTGCGCGGGTGTGCGCGCCCCAGGCCCCCGCCCCCCACCCCCGCCGCCTGCGGTCTCCGCCCCCCTCGCACTGGTGTGTGGAGCGGGAGTCGGCGGCGGGTGGCGGCGCCTGGAACCTGGAGACCGACCCCCCCTCAACCCCGGCCGGGAATGTACTGACTCCCCCCTCTCTCTGCTCTCCTCCCCTCTCCGCCCCCCTGCAGGAGGGAGGCGCCCCCGAGTCTCCCCTCCCGCGAGAGGGGCCGCGCGGGCCGGGCCGGGCGGAACAGTGGCGGCGGCGGCCGCGGGAAGCCGAGCCTGCAGCGAGGGACCGGCTGAGGCGCGCGGGAGGGAAGAAGGCGAGGGCTCCGCGGCGCTGCCGCCGCCGCCGCCGCTGCCGCCGCTCGCGGGGCAGAGATGGCGGCGGAGCGGGGAGCCCGGCGACTCCTCAGCACCTCCTCCTTCTGGCTTTGCTGCCTGCTGCTCCTCGGGCGCCCGGCGCCCACCGCGGCCGCCAGGAGCGGCTCCCCGCCGCAGTCCCCAGGTAAGCGGGGGCGCGGGCCCGGGAGGCGCGGGGTGGGGGCGGGGGCGCGGCACCCGCACCGCACCGGTGGCTGCGGTGTTTTTGTTTAGGATCCTGGAGGAAACGTGCAGGAACTTCTCTGCCTCGGCTCCGGTTGCCAAAGAGAAAGAGGGTAGCGCGGGGTGGAGAGTGAAGTAGGCAGGCGAGGGCGCCGCCGGGGGAGGGGCGGCCGCGGGGGCGCGTCGGGGGCTCCGGGGTCTAGTTCTGCGCTTTGTACCCGGAGGCAGGTTCACCCCTCGCCTCCCTCCCATCCCCCAGGCTCATCCCACTTGTAAGAGTGGGACATTCTTGTGCTCACACAAGCACCAGTAGAGGCCACTACACACCTCATTAAATAAACAATCGCAGGGCCAATTCATTAATTTTCAGGAAAGGAAGGGGGAGGGGGGCTTGAACTCCTCATTCTCTGGCTAGGGATTTCCCAGCTGAGGTCCCAGGGAAGCGCTGGCAGATCTCGAGGGACACCTCGTGCGGGGACTGTAGCCCCGAGGCTGCGGAAGAGAGAGGGTGTCTGAGGGGCACAATTGCTCCCTCACAACCGCTGATGTTGACCTAACGATGAGGGCGCCTCGGAGAACCGCTCCAACTGATTGTATCTGTTAGTCTTTCCTGGGGATTACAACTCTATTTACAGCTTGGTAACTGCCCTTAACCTAGGGAATTGTCAAAGCATCGGATTTTAAGTACTTTATGTTTCCGAGCGGCAATATATATATTTAGCCTGAAAAGCCATTTTCAGGTGTTAAAAATTTTAAAAATCATAGGTTATTGAAATTACCTGCGTCTGTTTTAAAATCATAGGTTATTGAAATTACCTGCGTCTGTTTGTTTAAGGGACCAATGAACAAACGCCGAGCCTGCCTGTTAGAAGACCTTACAGTGTAGTTGAGGAGCGGGACACACTCAGCAGTTGAAGGGCAAATTAGCATGTAATCTGTTTAAATTGTTTGACCAAGGTGGTGTATTGTAAAACTTGACCAAACTCTCACCTACTAGTATGAGATCTGAAATTTTTGCATTTGAACGTCATCTGATGTGGCACCGTGGCAGCTTCTAACCTCCAAGCCTTTACTTGTTTTTTGGATTCATACTGAATGATACTTAAAATCACACTGCAAATGTAACTTGACTGATAAACTTTCTTTTGATTTTTCTTGCAGAGTATTATTAGCTCATGGCTTTTGCCACTGTTAAAGGAAAACTTTAAACCTGAATACCAATGGGCTTTATCTAAACAGCAATATAGACAATAGCGTTTTAGTATCAAACCTGCATTTGCACATTAAGCCTGTACCTGGGTTAGAATACACATTTTGGGCCTGAAATATAGGTTTACTGGTCCATCCTTTCTATTCTTGTGGATGGGCAAGAGAAATGTAACTATTTTGGAAGACGGATTCCTTCTTACTCTTAATTTTATATGTAGTTCATATTAATGTGTGTTTTAGGTTATTGGTGGAGTTTAGAATTTTGTCAGTAATTTTGTAAGTAAATAAAATGCTAATAATTTTATTAGGTTAATAAAAGTCATGTAAGCAGTCTCTTAGAAGTGGTTGAAACATGTATTTCAACATTCATTCAATTGATGGACTTTTATTTTGTGACGATGAGGAGCAGGCATTGCTTAAATGTGCGTCCTGCCCTCATGAAGCTTCCAGTCTGGCGAGTGGGTAGAAAAGATAGCCATTAAACTACCAATTATATAATTAAGCATGAAAGGAGAACAGTGGGTTTTGAGAAAATGTATACTGCCAGGACCTAACCTAGTCTGCGTGTCAGGGTGTCTGAGAAGTGAGATATGAAGGGTGAGGAGGACTGGAGGTGGGGAGGTGGGGAGGCTCACATAGTTAGTGGTATTGATAGGGACTAGAACACAGATCTGATTCTTGGTTCAGAGTGGTTTGCATAAGCCATCCTGCTTTATTTCTCATTTCTGCAATAAGGGGCTGGTCAGTTCTGTCATAAGCTGCAGAGAGATGGAGGGAACTGAGAACTGAGTAAGTGGCAACTGAAACAAGTGGCCAGTAGATCCCATGTCATTTGTCAGTGGTTTTAACTTTTTATTTTTGTGGAGAGGCAGACTCAAACCTTTCTGCAAGGAATTACAGTGAGTAGGTGGTAGGGAGAATGAGGTATTTGGGAGAAAATTAGGGTGTGGGACAGTGGGATAAATGGAGTGGTTTTCCAGTTCAGGGTAAACTTTGAGGAGGACAAAGGAGGGAGACGAACTAGTGATGGAAAATGGTCAGCCGTAGAGGGTTGGAAATGATTAGGCACACTGTCTGGCTTTAGGAAGGAAGGAGGGGAAGATTTCTGAGAAAATGAGTAGGGACCTGGGGAAGGAAGTCAGGACAGAGCAGCCTGCCTGTGCAGTGGAAGTCTTCTCTAATCAGAGTGAGGGCTAAGGAATGGTGATGGGGTAGAATTGAGATGCAAAAATGGGGAAAGTAGGGAAGGCAGTGTTGAGAGCTCAGCCGAAATCAGTTTGAATTGAAAGTAGACCAGATCGCACCTGGGTGGCTCAGTTGGTTAAGCTACTGCCTTCTATTCAGGTCATGATCCTGGAGTTTGGGGATCAAGTCCCGCATCAGGCTCCCTGCTCAGCAGGGAGTCTGCTTCACACTTTGACCTTCCCCCTCTCATGCTGTCTCTCACTTATTCTCTCTCTCACAAATAAATATATAAATAAAATCTTAAAAATAAAGTAGACCAGATGAGCTATTTCCACACTTTATCCAGCAACTTTCTGTATGCCAAGAGCAGAATTAGTGAAGTTTTAATCCAGTGTTAGTTTATTATGAGTTACATGAAATATGTAGAAACCTTTTAAAAAAACTTTTACTAGAGTAAACGAATATTCCATTCTGTGGTCAGAATACAAAAAAGTTTTTGATGAAATGTCATAATGGTGGTGAGGCTAACCTTGTTCTAGTCTTCAGAGGTGTACTGTAGCTACATTTCTCCTTTACGGGAAGAATCCTCTTGTCAACATCCCACATAGATGACACTATCTGTCTGAATCATTTACTTGATGATGTGATTTGTTACCCCACAGGGTGGTCTGTTCCCGTTTTGAATAACTTTTGCCAGTAAACTTTGCTTTATTCAGCACATTTAACTTTAATTTTCAACCTTCCCACTCTTCTTGATTTTTTTCCCTTTTCTCGCCTTTTTCGGCATCACTTGTTAATTCATCTTTTACTTTTGTGATCAGTTCGTTATTATTCAGGTTTTTCTCTCAATCCCTTATTAAATGTTGGCGTCAAGGTTGATCTCCTTCTGTCTTGTCTTCAGTTGCTACCTGTAAGCTAATGACTCTCCTAGTCCACTCTTTACGTGCCATTCAGTACCTTCACTGAATAGCCACCTTATGTTACATAAGAACAAAGATAAACTCATTTTTGCTCCCCTTCCCTCCTCCTTCACTCATCCCCTTTCTGTAGACAATAACAAACCAATTCCTGGCCCTGGGCTCTCACATTTTTGAATGATTGCATAGACTCGTCTTCCTGCATTACCTGTTTTGGGCATCTCTGTGCGCCATTCACTCAAGTTGAGATCTAGAAGTCATCCTGGATCCTCCCCTTTCCCTCATTCTTATAGCCAATACTTCTATTGGATTTTTACCTTCTAGATATTTCTTGAATCTGAATCTTTTCATCATCATCCCCACCTAGACTAACAATAGTGGCATTGTAATTCATGTCTTTATCTCCATTGTTACCCTTCAGACATCTGTCTTCCTGCTGGAATGAATTTTCCTAGGTCCTTTTCTGAGCATGCCATACTTCTACTTAAAGTCTCTTATTAGTGTTCCACAGCTTGAGTATTAGAGTCTAAACTCCTTGGCATGAAGATTGTGAGGCCTTTTGTGTTCTTTACCACTGGCCTCTCCCACCCAGAATTTAAAGCCTCATCTCTTGGCACCTCTAATGTATATACCTGGTGTTCCACCACTTTGGGTTTATTGCAGAGCTTCATGTCCCCATGACTTTGACATGCTGTCCCTCCTCCTCCTCCTCCTCCTCCTCTTTCTTCTCCTCCTCATCCTTCTCCGTCTCCTCCTCCTCATGCTGCTGCTGCTGCTTCTTCGTCCTTTCTTCCTGTTAATGCCACTTCCCACCTTGTATACTTCTGAGATTCCTATTCATCATTCAGTGAATTTTTCTCTGCTATCCCCCTGCCCAAAGAGAGTTAGAGTCATTATTAGCTGTGTTCTCATAGCTTTCCGAGTACTTTTTAATCTTGTGTTACTTTCTTGTCTCCTCAACTTCTCTGGACCTCTTGAGGATTATTGGGACTTCTCTTAATTACCTTTTGTATACCTAGTGTAGCAGAAGCATCTGGAACAGAGTGGATAACCGGTAAATGTTTGTTGAATGAATGTTGAATTGCCTTTGTTTTTACCCTTTAGGGCCATATATATGAACAAGTCTGATTTCTTTGTATGATGGCCTTTCATGTGTCTAAGGACAACATTTGTGTGTGTGCAAGTATGCCACTTTACCCTTCTTCTCTTTTTTAAAATTTTTTTATTATTATTTTTAAAGATTTTATTTATTTGTCAGAGAGAGAGCACAAGCAGGCAGAGAGGCAGGCAGAGGCAGAGGGAGAAGCAGGATCCCTGCCGAGCAGGGAGCCCGATGTGGGATTCGATCCCAGGACTCTGGGATCATGACCTGAGCCGAAGGCAGCCACTTAACCGAGCCACCTGGGCATTCCCCCCTCCTTCTCTTTCTAAGTGAATTACCCTTTATTCCTTCAGCCACTCTTCACATTGCTTACTTTTCTGACCCTTTGTGAGCTTGGCCATCCTTTAGATATGCTGCGTTTTAGTGTTTATTAATTTTGTCATCTTTGGAAAGATCAATGATTTTACTGAGTCTTCTATAAACAGAGACTGATACCCTGCTCTGCTTGCCTAACAGGATGAGGTATAAAAGAATTTGTAGATTTCCAGGCAGAATGTTCAAAGCAGATAAGAAATGTGGCTATTCTTAGCACACTGTATGAAAATTAGTATGTGATGTGGGATACTGAAAAAAGACTTAGGATATGTGGCAGAGGATTTGAGATATCACTCATGGCCCATACCTCCTCTGTTGAGGGCTATAGGTAACCTTGCTTACCAAATGGATCATCAGAAAAATGAAATATAAAACTGCTTATAAACTGTAAAGTGCTATATTTTGTGGAATGGTTTTAACATTTCTTTACGAACTTTTAAAAAATACTGTAATTCTATTAAATTTTTTGGAAGTGTAGGTTTTTTTTTCTGTTGGCTTAATTGATCATTGTTGGTTTCTTTATGAGTTTTCTCTACACTAATAAAAAATATTGGGGTAACATTAATCTCATTATGTATGGAGATTCTAGGCCCTATTTAATAGTCATTTCCCAAACACTTTACTTTATTAGTGACTTCTGCATAGTATTTACCATGTATTTACCATGTCATTGATAGGTGTTGTGTGGCTTCTAAGTAAAATTGTATGAATAATGGGAGAACAGAAGAAATCACCATAGGTAAGATCATGTTGACCAGATAGCTACCTGAGGTAATGAAAAGTCTAGTGTTTATGATTTTAAAAAGTTGACTTTGTCAAAAAAAAAAAAAAAAAAAAAAAAAAAGTTGACTTTGTCATGGAACACAAGCCAGTGAAAGGTATTAAAATATAACCCAAATTTTGGATTCATTAAAATGAAAAGTTTTTTGATTAGGAAATTTTGGATATAGAGATAAAAGTCATTTAGACCCACTGGTGTAATTTTTGCATATTTCTTTCTAGTCTCTGTTAATATCAGTGTTACATTGTAATCATAATGTATGTACAACTTTATACATAGATGTTCTCTCAACATTATGCCAGTTTTGGGTCGCTATATTATCTTTAAATTATTTTTAAAATTTATTTAAAAATATGCAAATATATGTTTGAAGTAAAACAGAAGTATCACTTCTACCAAACAAATACCTTTTTTACCCATAAATAACCACTTTTAGTAGTTTTTCTCCTGCATTTCCATATGTATGTATAGTTGTATTTTTTACACATAAACAGGAACATACTATTTATTGCTTTTCAACTTGATTTTTTTTTTTTAAACCGTGTGTTGGAGATCTTTCCAGGATGTATAGATTTTCCTATAACCATTATTGAAAATGTCTGTATTATACTGCAGTGAATGAATATGGCATTAATAGCGACAAATAAAAATAGTATTTATCGAACACTCACTGAACCCCAGGCACTGTGCCAGCCTCTTTTACATGCATTAATTCTTTCACCTTGTGAGGGAGATGGTAACATCCCCCCAATCTACAGATGAGGTAACTGAGTCTCAACTATTAAGTGACCGGTCCCACAGCTCTCCTGTGGAGAAATTGTCATTTGAATCCAGGTCTTTTCAGTTCCAAAGCTTAAGCTCTTTATTATACTGCATACTGCTTCTAATTATTTATTTTCCTGTTATGGATGGATGCTAAGTTGTTTTTAGTATTTTGCTATAATAAAAAATGCTGTCATGAACATCTTCCTGCATAGGATGTTTCCCTTCTATTTTTTTGATTCCCCACATATGGAATTATTGGTGAAAAGATAATTTTTGTGTGTATATGAGAGTCAATTTTCCATTTATTATAGAAGAGTAATGATATCTTTAGGAATAATACCATTTACTAGTACTTGTACAACTTTTTCAAGGTATAGTCACCTTTAATTGTGAACTTTGAATACTTCAGTCCATTATTTTAAAATGCAGGTCCTATAGCTTCTGTGTTTCATCTATTAACTGCAGGGGTTAATTACCTAATTAATAGGTAATCTCAAAGGTCTCTTCTCCCTCCCAAGTTTCTATAACTCTGAAGTCTATTAAAATTGAGTCGTGGCTATCTAAATGACCTCAGTTCAGTTCTTGTGTTTGAACACTGCTCATTTCTGTTCTTGGATGCCAGAATTAACCTTTTGTCATTCTCTAGAGCTCTAGTTATGGTACATCTTTTTTTTTCTGACATGAAGTTGGATATGATTAGGGACATCTTTTAAGTTGCTTGTAAACAGGATTGTGTATAATTTTGTATGAAAATAACTTTATGGTTGATTTCGAGAAATAAAGATTTAAGTGTTGCAAAATTGTGAGATACTTTAAGTTGCAGGGTTACTTGAAATAGTAGATGCTTACTCTTAGGCTTTATGAGTGATATAAAGTAAGTTGCCCAGGTTATAGATCTGGCTGAAATGAGCAGGCTGTGATTCCTTCTTTTGATTCCCTCATGTAAAAAAAGGAGAGGGAGAGAGAGAGAGACAGAGAGAGAGGTAATAGTTATATATGTTTAACTTTATGGAAATCAGTACTTGAATTCTTGAAAGGAGTTAGCATTTGGGCAGTCTGAAAGTCAAATGTGTGTTTTTTTGCTTTTCCTCTTAAAAAACACCATGAAAATACCCTCTTTAAAATGGTTTCATAGCAAGAATTTTTTTTAATAGCAAGAGTTTTTTAATTTAATTTTCCAGTCAGTTTATGGCCAAAACTAAAAATTTAGGTAATTTTGGCTACTTGCAAACATTTTATTGATGGTTAATTGTGCACGAAGGTATACACTGTGGAGATACTAAGATGAATTGGACATGATTTCTATCCTTAGGATGCCTTGGTCTAATAGCAGAGATAAGACATCCCCACAGATAGTAGATAACTTGATTTGGAGGGAGAAACTGTCATTATTGCTGTAGGTGGAAAAACAAATTCTGGAATCACTGTGTTCCTGTTAATCAAGTAATAGTTCTGCTTTCTCTCATAATTTTGGCTCGTAGCATTCAAGTTGACCTAACTTAGTTTTACCAAGTCAGTCGACTAGAATTCTCAGAGGAAGTTATTTTTCATTTCTTCTAAGTGAAATGGTTACTGGAATGTTTGAATATATGAGAATTCTAATAATGGAGCCATCTGGGGGTGCAGCTACTTCTATGTCTTTGGGAAATGTGGAGATTGATTCTGGTTTTCAGAATTTATTATCGCTTAGTAATAGCCAGTAAAACTTGGTGATGAGTCCTGAGCAGAGTGAATTTTTAACATGATACTACATGGAAACTGAATACAGAATATTTGTTTTTCAGCTGTAGAGGAAGTGAAAAAAAAATCGCCTGGGGCGCCTGGGTGGCTCAGGTAAGCATCTGCCTTTGGCTCAGGTTGTGATCCCAGGGTCCAGAGATCAAGTCCTGCATTGGGCTTCCTGCTCAGAGGAGAGCCTGCTTCTCCCTCTCCCTCTGCCCCTCTTCCTGCTCATGCACGCTCTCTCTCTCTCTCTCTCAAATAAATAAAATCTTTAAAGAAAATCAGCTAGACATATTTTGTTATGTAAGGTCTAGTTAAGATGATAGCATTGTAATTTATAAATCTAGGGACAGAATCACAAATTATGTTTTATTGATAACTTTTTATTCATAGCATAACTTTTAATGCAGCAACTAAAATTTAGGGTTTTTTTTTTGTTAATTCTTTAAAGCATTTGAAGTTTGAGGTGGGTTTTTTTTAACTTATGTAGTGTTAATTTCTGAGAGATTGTTACACTTTTTATGGGACTAACCCACTTATTAATAGCCACCTCACCTACATAGAATTCAACCATACTTACCCATACCTCTAGAATATAACTGAAGACTAGGGAATAAGAGAAATAAGTTTTCAAAGTCCGTGCATCAAAGTAAGTTTCTCGGAGTCCCAAAGGTTCTGTTTAGAGACTATTTATCTTTAATTCATGTGGATTTCTAACAGATTGTACTATCTGATTTCTAAGCCTGTTGCTGATCAAAAATGGGTGGAGGCTATCTTGGGAATGCCCGCTAACAACAGCAAGTTGTGACCTTTGTAAGGAAAGAGATTTAAAATAAACATAAGAATGCAAAGATCTTCCCTTAAACAGAAATAATTGTCTCAGCCCTGTTGAAGTTTCTTTCCCTCTCTATCACTGTTAATGGATTTTGCCTGCCCCTTGCCCTTTCTTTGCCCCTTCTACGGTAGGTACAGTTTGCTGTTTGGGAGATCTATCTAACCTTCGAAATCTCTGGAATCTCATCTCACCTCAAAATAGTATGGGCCAGGTTGACACCTGAGGTGGAGAACAGGAAATGTGAATAGGAAGATAGGTGAGGTGGCAGGACACAGCTCCCTCTCTGCTGGTCCCTACCCCTCTGGACATGGAATTTATCTTTTTTAGCAGCATCTCTAACCCTGATTGCTAAAGTATGTACTGCATTTGAATTTTTAATTTTTGTGTGAAGTTAATTTTTGGTTTGACTTTTTAAAAGAAATGAAAAACATTATAAAACTTCAAACAATATGTAAAATAAAAAGTGAAATCATACATTTCAACCTCCTCCCCAGGGATGATCACTTTTAATAGCTATGGACTTTTTTCTTTCTTTCTTTCCTTCTTTTTTTTTTTTTTTTTTAAGATTTTAGTTATTTGAGAGTTGGGGAGGGGCAGTGGAAAGGGACAAGCAGACTCCCAGCTGAGCAGGGAGCCTGACAACACAGGGCTCCATCCCAGCACTCTAAGGTCATGACCTGAGCCGAAGACAGACACTTAACCAACTGAGTCACCCAGGTAGGTGCCTTGAAATTTCTGTTTTATATGTATAGTTAAATATTTTAAATATATAATACATATATAACAACTAATACATATATAAACTAACAAGTTGGATTGTGCTGTGCATACTGTCTTCCAGCTTGTTTTAAAGACATCTTTCCATGTGAGTACATATAAATTTATCACAGCTATTTTGATAGCCATATGGTGTTTTATATTGTATTATACTTAATTTAACCGGTTCCAATTTGATGCTCCCAATTTTTTTTATTGCAGACATATGCAGTGAACCCATTTTTACAAATATCTTTGTGTACATATTAAAATATACTATAGAATAAGTTTGTAGATGTGGAATTGTGGGGTAAAAGAGCATGTGTATTAAAATGTTTGATAGTTATTTCCAAATTTTTCTCCAAAAGGCTGATTTACTCCTATCAACAGCAAGTGAGAGAGTTCCGGTTTCCCCACACCTTTGCCAACATAGTAGTTATTTTCAGACTTCTTAGTCTTGCCAGTTTGAGAGACAAAAAAAGTATATCTCTTTAAATTTTATATTTTAAAATGGTTAATGGAGTTGGGCATCTTTTCAGATTTTTATTGATGGTTCGTTTCTGAGAATTGTCTGTTCAGGTCTTTTGTTCATATTCCCATATTCATTCTTGAGTCTTAGGTTCATTTATAAATATAAATTAAACAATACATAATTAAGAATAGGAACAATTTTAAATTTTATAATTTTCAAAACTCCCATGGTCGCTTGCGATTTTTAACTTAATGAGAAGTGAACTGAGTAGTGGAGTCAGTCTGCTTATCTGACTTGTGCTAACCACTATTCGTGTTCACTTGGTACAGATTCATAAGCTTTCAAGCTGTTCTATTTTTTCATTGATTTGAGTGAAAAATAGGAACTGAAACAGGTCCAATACCTCTTTTAAGACAGGATGAGAAGCTTTGGTTTAGAGTGAGTAAGTTCAGTTAATCAAATACTTGAATGCCAGTTTGGCTCAAGGTACTAAAGTGGTTTCAAGTGGAAAATGGATTAAGAATGTAGCAGAAGAGACAAGTTCAAGGGACAGGATATTATTTCCATTCTGGACACCTTGAATCTGAGATGCCAGCGGAACATCTTTGTAAAGGCATTACAGAATTAGGCTCAGGTGAGAAGTCTGACTAGCTCTCTTGGCTAGAAATATAGGTTCAGGAATTATCTGGATAGATGTTCATCATGAGGGTAGATCATATCACTGAGGAAGGAAAAAGGAAACAGAGAGCAAAGACTGGAGCATACACCCATAGTTGGGTGTCCAAAGGAAGGGAAATATTACCCTGTCTGCAGAAGAAAAGTACCTGGAGTCAGAGATATGTAACATAATAAAGTTCCCGCTGCTTTTGGATGTCTTATTCACAAACCTCTGTATGAATAAATGGGATATTGGTTCTTTTCCCTTACCCCTCCATGAGTGGTGTGGCCCTAGGTTAGAGTGCTAGGGAGGGAAAGGGGAGGCTTACAAAGACAATTCTGAACAACTTTAAATTAAAAAAAGAAATACATACACACACACATACTCACTCACCATCCTGGTGGACTGAGATACAAGATAAATGAATAGATAATGTGTCCATGCTTAGAATAGAGCCTGGTTTATCTGAATCACTCATTAAATGTAAACCATTGTTATTGTTGTTTTTATTTTATAAACGATGAAGAGCCTTGCTAAAAATACATGAAAGTTAACTCGTGCTTATATAATTTGTTTTCTATGTTTACTTGATGGATGTGTATAATTAGATTGTTAAATGAGGGTGCATGTGTTGAGGAGGATAAGGATTTGTTTAGCTGAGAGTAGTTGGTTAAATTTCTTAGAGGAGGTAGGACCTGACCTGGTTATGAAGGCATGAAGAGGCTTTTTAGATGGGTTGGGGTTTTTTGACGAGGATGAAGTGAAGAGCAATAGGAGTTGAGGCAGAGTAAAGGCAAAATCAGTTGAAATATTCTTGATCAGTGACCCATTTCTTGAAAGGTTCGTTTTTTTATTCTGAAGTTTATCATTTGTTACGAAGTGGAGAGGTGATTATTAGATGATGAAATCATAGGCCAGATCATCTTTTAAAGATTGCAGTGCTAAAAAAGAAGCTGGAGACGGTGCTTGTTGCAATTTTTAATGCCTGAAAATTAACCTTATCATTCCATGTCTGCTTTTTAAGACTTCATTTATTTCCTGCAAGATGTTGTGGGCATCTCTTATGAAACATTGATTTCTCTGGAGTTTATTCAAAGTCACAGAAAGAAGCTTTGGAATAATGGGTCTTGCAAAGTTCTGAGGAGTTAATTTTTGCTGCTTTCTGAAGAAATCTTTGCTTTTTAAAAAATTTTGTGGCAGTTTTGCAGACTGCAAAGAAAGAATAGTTATAGCTAAGTAGAGATTTTTTTTTAAAGATTTTATTTATTATTTATTTGACACAGAGATCACAAGTAGGCAGAGAGGCAGGTGGCGGGGGAGGGGGGGCGGGGGGAAGCAGGCTCCTCAGCGGAGAGCCTGATGCGGGGCTCGATCCCAGGACCCCGGGACCAGGACCTGAGCCTAAGGCAGAGGCTTAACCCTCAGAGCCACCCAGGTGCCCCCAAGTAGAGATTTTGCAGCTTCAGAATTAGTCGTATTTGTCAGTCGTTAAAATTTGTGGGAGGACATATCAGATAACATTGTGCTACTAACTTGGTAGTTCAATTTTGTTCACACTTAAGTTTTAAAATTTGCCTCTGCATATGCATAATAACTTGACCTTGATATAAAATTCCTGTGTCACACTCTTTTTCTTTCAAAACGCAGTGGATAGTTCTCCCCGTGACCCCCACATTTAATGTTGTACATAGTATTAATATCTACTACATCTTTTTAATTTTTAAATCTGTATATTTGTAAAAATTTTTTTTAAGTGTTGTGGACTTTGAGATACAGAATTTTCACCAGGATGTGACAAGGTGGGAGTTTATTAATTGATTTTTTTTTTTTCAACCTGGTACAGTGGAGCTGCATTTTAGTTAGGAATTAGATTTAAAGTCAGCAAATAATATGAAAAACTGCATACTGTCCTATTTCCCTTCAACATACCTTAGAAAAGTCCCACATTGGAGGCTGGTATTTCATCTCTCAATATGTTGGGCATAGATGGTTTTTCCTTTTAGTGTTGGAACAAATTATTTCTTTTGGTAAGCATTGTATGAAGGGGAGCACTTGTATTTATATTGTTCAAAAACATGTCTTTAAAACTCTGGAATTGTGGTGTGGTGAGATGCTCATACTAAGGCACACCAGAGCTGAGCTCAACTGGGAGAACAAATTCATGTCTCAGATTGTGTGCTCATACTCAATGTCAGGGAGAACAGCTTGTTCTACCTAAATTGTTTCACATTTTCTCCTCATATATGGTTGAATCCTTCTAACTTAAAATGTCTGTATGATGTGACTTTTCTGTTTAGTGAGTCTTTTTGTTCTGAGTGCACAGGTCTCTGTCAAGGTAGGACAATTTTAGGGCGCCTGGGTGGCTCAGTTGGTTAATCGACTGCCTTTGGCTCAGGTCATGATCCCGGAGTCCTGGGATCGAGTCCTGCGTCAGGCTCCCAGCTCCATGGGGAGTCTGCTTCTCCTTCTGATCTCCTCCCCTCTCATGTTCTCTCTCACTCTGTCTCACTCAAATAAATAAATAAAATCTAAAAAAAAAAAAAAAAGGTAGGACAATTTTATTTTTTTACCTATACTCTGTTCTCCTTTTCTGGAATTCCAGAGATACTTGCTCTCTTGTCTCTTTGCTCTGTGACACTCTATTTCTCCTTTTTTTGTGTCAACTAAGACTATATTATTAGATGCATACAGATTTTGAATTTTATTTTTCATTCAATTTTATTATGAATGGACTCCTCGTTATCTCTAGTCATGCTATTTACCTTAAATCTACTTTTTCTGATACTAATAGAGCTCTGTCCGCTGACCTTTGGTTCGTGTTTGTTTCCATCCTTTTATTTTCAGCCTTTAATATTTGTGTTGCTTTATGTAGCATATCGTTAGGTTCTCTTTTTTATTTATTCTGACAGTTTTTATCCTTTTACTAGAGTGTTCAGTCTATTTACATTTAATGATATATTAATGATATATTTGGCTGTTGTGTATGGCGTTAAATCTTCCATTTTATTATTTACTATTTGTTTTGCCTGTTCTGTGTTCTCCTTTCTCTCTTTTCTTTTGATTATTTTCAATTGTGCAGTTTTTCTCTCTCTTTTAGCTTACCAGGTATATATTCTTTTGCTATTCATTCAATGGTTCCTAAATGCATCTTTGACTTCTTTTACCTTTTATTGGACAATGCAAGACCTTTTAGAATACCTTAATTCTATTTATCCTTCTCCTCTGGTTTTTATTATTCTTGTTAATGTATTTTAATTCTCTTTATACTTAAGATTTATAAGACATTATTATTTTATAAGTCATTATTCATTTAGATTTACCCATATATTTACTTTCTTAGTGCTTTTCATTTCCTTCTGCATCTCTGAGCTTTTATCTGGGATCATTTCTTAGGCCTGGAGAATATTGTTTAGTATTTAGTTAGGAGTTATGTCTGTTGGAGGTGAACTCACTCATATTTTGTCTGTTTGAAAACATCTTTATTTCACCTTCAATTTTTTGGCAGGGGACGGGAGGCACTGGGTGTAGTATTCTAGTACATAGTTTTTTCATTCAGCCCTTTAAATATGCCATTCCATTGTCTGCTGTGCTCCCATCATTTCTAATGAGAAGTAAGCTATAGTCTTAATTTCCTCTTTTGTAGATAATGTGCTTTTCTCACTCCTTCCCTCTTTGATCACTTTTAAGATTTGCTCTTTCTCTGTGGTTTTCAGAAATGTGACTGTGATGTGCTTAGTTGTGATTTTCTTTGTATTTATCCTGCTTGTTGAGCTTCTTGTATCTGTGGGATGATCACTGTTACCGGTTTTGAAAAGTTCTTGGGCATTATCTCTTCAAATATTTCTTCTTCCCCATTGGAGAACACTTATGTCTTTGAATCCTCATCACACTACACTGATGGGATCAGAAAGACTGTGGGTTTTTTTTTAGCTTATCTGCCCTGTTTGGGTTGTTAGGTTAGGAGCAACAGTCTCTTGTGACTTTGTACATTCTAACCAGAGGTGGCACTCCTTTTATTGATTTTATTATTCAGTTACAGAATTTCCATTCCATTTTCTTCCATAGTATCTAGGATCCTGCTGAAATTCTCCATCTTGTGTCTTTATTCTTTTAACCCATTCTGTCATATGTGTTTCCATGAAAGTTTGTTTTTATGTCAGTTATTTCTCCTGACTGGGGAGTTACTTTGTCGTTTTATGTGCCTGTTTGTGATTGAGGACCAGGAATTATGCATGAAAAATTATAGAAATAGTCTGAATGATGCTCTTTTCTTCCAGAGAGGATTTACCATTGTGGTTGTACTAGAGACCTAAGAGTCTCAGTTCACTTTAGCCCATTCGGGGATGGATTTGAGATGATTTAAAATTGGGCTTCAGACCTTATGAATTGAAATGTTTTAGGTTTACCTTTACTTCTTGGATGTAGCCATTTAAGGTCCTGATCCACAGTTTAAGGGGTTCATCCACCCTCCTCCTTGGCAGGCCCTCATCTCATTTTTGTCCCCTCAGGGCTTGAGTTTGTCAGAAGCTAAGCTCATCTTCTCAGGCTCTTGAGCATTAGTGGCCTTTAGGATCTGCAGGTAGCTCTAGACAACAAGCAGCTTCAAATACCAGATCTTCTCTTTGGATTTTCTCATTTTCCTGGTACTGATCCCTTAATTCCTCATCACTTTGATTGCCTTCACACAGATATTTTGTATTTTGTCTAGTTCTTTTTTTTTTTTTTTTTTTTTCCAGTTGTTCCAGTGGAAGATTTGGTCCGAACCACCTAATCTGTCTTTCCTGGGAGCTGAACTCTCACAGTGGGCCCTTCATCTTTTCTCTTATTTGTGTTTTGTGAGAAATATTCAAGCTTGTCTGGCTTTTTTTTTTTTTTTTTATCATGTTCAGTCTGCAATTTATTGCCCCTATTGTATTTTTTTTTTTTTTTATGATTTAGTTGTTTTGTGGCCAAAAGCAGTCTTCCCTTATTTCAGATTGTTCTCTCTTCCTATACACAGTATTCTCTTAAATTTGCGGGGGGCGAGGGGTGTTGGATTTCTATGGTTGAGATTTCCTCAGTTGGGAATTCTAATGATATTTTAAAGTTTAATCTCTCTCGGTGAATGTTCCAGGGAAAAAATTTGCTCCAGTTACTAGAACAATCACTCCTTTAGCTTCCGGGTCTTTTCAAGTGTGCATTGGAGTGTTATTGTGATGATGGGATGGTGTTTATATGTGCTCAGTATTGCTGGTAGAGATGGATTCTCTTGAACTTGTATGGGTTCCTGTTCTAACATTTCAGGTCCAGATGAAAAAATGGAAAATTTTAGATTTGCAATAATTTTATATTGCTAGATCATTGGTTTGCTGATTTTCAGAGATTAGAGGCAAAGTATAGTCAGACAGCTATGAAACAGGGAGATTTACTGAGAAACAATTTCTTTTCAATGCAGAAATAAAAAATTTGACAATTCAATGTTGACGGTTGGTTGTGGAGTTAGCAATAGTGTCTCTTCTCTTTTTGCCTCATCCCTAAACTTTACCCAACACATTATCTGCAACATGAATGCTTCGTCAGCCTTTTTTCTTGGGAGGCTTTCTAGTCCATTTGTGGTTGGTACTCTTCTGTGATTTTCAGTGGGCTACAGATTTTTTCCCCAGGTGTTTTGTTCTTTAAAAAAAAATTATTCCTTTGGTTATTTCAGTGGACATTGGGGTAGAATGTCAGGTGGGCATTGGTTACATTTAGGAGCTCAGTTTTGCCATCTTGAATTGATAATCTACACTGTGTATTGTTTTGTCTTTTTCACTTGGCTTAGTTTGGTGTCTGACCCAATTAAAAAAAGGACAGTTTTATTATTTTCTTTTTACTTTTATGTACATATAGGTTATTATTATGCAATTCCTGAAGAACTCTAATAGACTAACTCTATCTGATAGGAATTTTTTTGATAGACTGGGGCATTTTTTATTGTACATTTTTGCAAATGCTGACTTCGTTCCCAGGACTGTGCCAGGTTTTGGGATTATAGACATGGGCAACTGTCTTAATCTTATGTACCTATTCTTGAGGGAGAGAGAACTTCCTCTGAGGCAGAGAGACTTTTTTGGGGGGAGAATGAAAGCACTGATGTTTATTTAAAATTTTGATTTTTTTAACCCCTTAGTTATATTGTTGAATATAAATGAATATTTGTAAAGATGCTGATGATAATTTTTATGTATGTAGAAAGTGTTCTGGTAAAATCTTATTTACAATTCCACTTTTGTTACCTGTTTTTTATATATATAGTAAATTTCAGTTTATTCTGTGACCATGTGATCATATATTATCAAAAAGCAAGGCCTTATGTTATATATGTGATTGAATTTACTCATTTGTTACACATATATGGGAAATAGGATGGCATGGCTTTTTTTTTTTAAATAAGGGATCCAATTCAGAATTTAGTAAGGTAAAACATGAAACAGAAAAGTAGAAGCATTATATATTCATTATGCAACTTTTTTCTTAGGGAAAGAATTAGGAATTTGCTTTAGCCTTAAATCTAGAGTTTGCCAGTCTGGAAACCATATTTTGGAAGTGGTTTGATAGATTGGATATAGAAGGAATTAGAGAAAGCAGGCAGTTGGGGCCAAAAGGTGGATTGGAAAAGAAAATGGCTAGCTTCATTGTGCTGTTCCAGAGTAATGTTAGTTCCGTTGTAGATATAAAATACACTGTAAGGCGAGTTGGCTATCTTCTTTTTACATCCAACAAGAAGAGTACAATTTAGTCTTCCTGACTAATGCTTTGTGATGATATGAGTTAATTTTCTTTATATGTTGTTCATCTTAGGTTAAATTCATTTATTTACATATTATTTACATAATCTTAGAAACTTGATATGACAAGGTACACTTGCTGTCAGGTTTTCAGTTTTTAATGCAATGGCTTTCACACTTGTTCAAATGTTAGAACATCTGGAAGTAGGGGAATGCTTTGTGAGATGTTGTAAACTATTAATACTTTTAATTACATTAAACAAATGAAGCATAATTTTATAAGTTGTAAATATGACTTATATGAATGCAGTTCAACTCAGTAGTTCAGTTCAAGAAATATTTAGTGAACGTTCGTTGTGTACACAGGATAATTTCATGGTGAAAATGAATCATGGAAAAGGTAGAAGAAAATAGAAGTGAGGGTCCTCCTCTCCCCCAAACATCATTGGTTTAAGTATCTTTTAAGATTAGTTTGAGATCTTCACAAGGGCTGGTTGTTTAAGCCAGTGGTGGCTGACCGAGTGATTCTTAAAGTGTAATCACTACTTTCGGAGTGTCATTATCTACTGAGATAAAATTTGTGGTTTGGGACCCTGGAAATCTGCGTTTTAAGAAGCATCTGAGTGGTTTCTTATTCACAAAGCTTGAGAAATATTTTCTAAATTTGACTGAGGAAAAGCTCAGAATATTGCTTCTGAATTTAAAAGGAATAGAATCTTAAGATGAACTTTCTCTCCAAGGAAAAACATAATGCATATGATTGGGTAGTTGCTATTTATTCATTTGCATTTAAGAAATGTCTTTTTATAGCTAAGAGCATTTGGAATATTGAAAAAGAATTCCATTTCTCAGGAAGTCTTTTAGTTGTTTTTTCCATGGAAATCATCATATTATATTTAATGACTTTTAATGGTTTTTCAACTATAAAATGTCATTAGAATTTGGACTGCATTCCATTAACATAATATCTGGAAGATTCAGAATTATAATTCATTTATTTTTTTTTTTTTAGAGAGGGGTGGGGGTAAAAGAGAGTGAGAATCTTAAACAGACTCCTGGCTGAGCACGGAGCGTGATGCGGGCTTGATCCGACGACCCTGAGACCATGACCTGAGTCGAAATCAGGAGTTGGATGCTTAACCGACTGAGCCACCTAGGCGCCTCAAAATTGTAATACATTTTTTAAAGTTTTAGTTTTGCTTTATTGAATGCTTCAACTTTTGGGAGCAGCAGCACAAATGAAAAGTTAAACTGGAAATCTTATGTATATAAACTTTAAAACATTCTTTTTCCAAAACAGTGAAATTCAGACCAATTCACTCAGTCAAGTTTTATGAGTGCATGCTGCATGCCAAGCTTTATACTGGGGTCATGAGGATGACTAAAACTTAAACCCTGCCCTGGTCAAGTTCACACTCTAGTGGGAATAAGATAGGAAAGGACTATATATGAACAGGTTATTTGTGCTTTGCTTAACTGTAAGGAATTTGAAACTTCAGTAAAAGGTCATTAAATAGCCTAACCATTATAATGCATGTAAGAAAAAAAACAGTGTGTTTATGGGTGTGGAGATGGTGATAGTCATGGTGTTGCCTCACACTTAGGCTGTTATCGTAATCTAGGTAGTGTACAAAGATGACTAGGGTTAGGATGATGGAGGTGGAGAAAAGTTTATGGACTGGGAAGATATTTAGGTGATAAAATAGAATTTGATGATGGGTTGGATATTGTGGTAAGAGACATGTCCAGGATCGTTCCTAAGGTTCCTTTAGGGTTTATGTAGTGATATGGATGGTGGTATTTTGGGAAAGAAATAAGTTTTGGGGGGCAAAAAGAGCATGAGTTTAATTTTGGACTTAATGAATTTAATATGCATTTGAGTTATCCAGGGGGCTGTTGGTTCCAATCTGGAACATAGCAGGAGACATGGGCTATAGATTTGTGTCATCCGCATAGAATGTGGTTGAGTTGAGGAGATGGGCTGTTAGACAATGAGAGGAGTGGAGAAATGGGAAAACCAGGGGAGGGTTGTATCATAGAAGTCAAGAAAGGAGTCTCAATTTTGCTGGAAGAGGAGAATATCTTTTGCATTTAGCTATCCACAAGTCATTACCAAGAGCTTTAAGTAGAATTTGGAAGCAGTTCGAGGGATAAGTGGGAAGAGAGGAAATGAAGACTCTGGAAAGTTCCAGAAATTTAGCTGTGAAGGGGGACAACTACATGTAGTGGCTGAGGTCTAATGAGAATGAGGTGTGTGTTTAGTGGGCAGGATTCTTGATGATGTTTAAAAGGCAATGGAAGACTGAGGAGAGTAGTTTGAATATACAAGGAAAATGATGAAAAAATCAATAGTGTAAGTTTCCTGGGGGAATATGGGGTTTGTTCTGAGCACACATAGAAAGATTGGGATTAGATCAGAGAGGAGGAGTGATAAGGCCACTCTTTAACTGGAGGGAAGGAGTATGAGAATAGGTGAATATTCTTCGTAAGGGAGCAAGGCTTTCGGCTGTGCATGAAAGAGTATTGGTAAGTAAGAAATAGTTTCCGGGAGAGTTGCGGAGTTAGTTGATCAGAGAGGCAGGGTTATCAATCCTTCTAAAGTATATGAGAATATACCAGACTAGAAGATTTAACAAGATTTTAAGTTGTGTGGGGATAGCATTGTTTTTCTTTTCTTCTTCTTCTTCTTTTTTTTTTTTTTTAATATTTTTTATTTATTTGACAGAGAGACTGCGAGGAGAGGGGAACACAAGCGGGGGCGGGCGGGGGGGGGGGAGTGAGAGAGGGAGAAGCAGGCTTCCGCCCAGCAGGCCGCGATCCCAGGACCCCAGGGATCACAACCCAAGCAGAAGGCAGATGCTTAATGACTGAGCCACCCAGGTGCCCCTAGAGCCTTGTTTTCTATGCCTTCCCCCCACCCCCATCTGCTGGAGGTCCATGAGCATCTTGGCAATAGTAGGTTCTCAGTAAATATTTACCCTAAACTAGAATCTTAAATGAAAAATGCATAAACAGTAACTACTCTTGACTGACAATGATAGAATTAATAAGTGAAAAAAGCCTCTTCCTGTAAGTGTTTAATACACCATTTCAACAAACTTCTCCCTGCAGCCCACTAAGCTTTTCTCTTTAATTAAGTACCTGATTTACACAGCAGATTTTGCTCATTTGAGGACTCAATCCATGTCTAAACAGATAAAGGTAACAGCTCAGGCATAGTTAAGATACATTGTAAATGCAATCAGAATTTCACCTCAGGCAATTCACTTCAGACATCCATCTCTAAAAACCTGTTGTGTCTAAAAGTGGGGACTTTTATAACCAATTCCCAGTTATTCAGGGCCTAATTAACTGTTTTATTTGTCTCAAGATTAGGCAATCCCTTTGCTTCTCGCTCTCTCTTTTTTTTTTTTTTTTTTTTGCTTCTCGATCTCTTTTAACCTAGCCTTCTGTTTGGCCATTTTGTTATTCTAAACTCATGAGTAAGATAGGGAGAGGTAAAACAGAAAATGTAGATAAATTAATGGCTGAAATGAAGTGCTCTTTGGCTTGTTAGTTTTCCTTGTGCCTTATTTCTGTGGTTCATTGGAAGCTGTCAGAAATGACTATAATATTCAGTGTAATAAAATGGGTTTTCAGTGTGTCAGGAAACCCTCATGTTACTTAGATTATAAAGACAGTTAACGGTTCCAGGCAGATAGAATTATTTTCTTATGTTTAAAGCAGTATAGGCATATGGCCCTTTCCGGGGAGGGGGAGGGAGTAGCTCTTTCTCTGTGTCACTTTCACACCCCTCCCAGTGTGACTGTCCCCTTTCTGTTAGTCTTTTCCATTGCCCCAGGCATCCTCAGCCTCCTTTTTCTTGTCACTGCTTATACTCATTGCTTTGCAAGCATGTGAAATGCTGGCATCTCGTGACCTGGGCAAACTACAGCCAAGGTCAGGCAGGGTGCAGAGGCCAGATGGAGAGGGATTCAAGTTATGATCACTAGACTATAGCCCTTTAGGTAGTGGCCGTAAGTTTTACCTCTGTGTCCTCAGGACCTAATACAACGATACTTGGCATATAATTTCTCCAGAAATATTTATTTTTGAATGAAGAACTTTAGAAATTATAGAGTCACAGGAGGAATCATTTAATTTATCTTTCTGCTTTTATAGATGAGAAAAGTGAGGCTTAGATTCAGTAGCAGTTATTTACATTCCTGTGACATAGCTAATTATACTTTAGACCATACATAGAGGTAAGGGAATATGATACACAGTCCCAGCCTTCTAGGAATCCCAAGTTAAGTAGAAACTCAGGCAGGCATTTATCTTAGCAGAGTTTTTTGGTTTTGGTGGTGGTGTTTTTTTTTGTTTTGTTTTGTTTTTTTGTTTTTTTGTTTTTTGCTCAGGGTGGGAGTGGTTTGTGGTGGTGGTGTTCATTTTGTTTTGTTTTTGGTGCCTGTATTTGCTGGCTGCTGTTATGGCAGGCACGGAGTTGCTTAAGATATAGCTTTGCCGTAAAGGAACTTGTCTAATGTAACATAAGATTACGTAAGAATCCATATTTCTCAAAGCAGTATATGATTTAATATCAAATGAGTGGGCCACTTTTCTATATGCCAACTTCATAAAATGAAAAAAAAAAAAAGCTAATGATCCATCATCAGGATGATGGGCATCTTTAGTTACTTTTCTAGAAGCGGGAACAGATTTGAGTTGGGAGAACTTGATATCGGGAAGTACCTGCTGGTAATTATTGCCCACTTGATAGAGATGAGGGGAAGGTGTTTCTTAGCATAAATCGTCCATTAGGAGATTGAGCCAGTTGATGGCTTCTCTTGTGCTGTATGATGCCTTGTCAGCAGCTAAGGAATTCATTCAGCCCATTCAAGGAAGTTGAATAGTGCTAACTATTGTAAAATTCTTTCATCCGTGTGTGTGCATTTGTGAGAACTCATAGATCCTAGAATTTTTTTTTTTTAAAGATTTTATTTATTTATTTGACAGACAGCGAGAGAGGGAACACAAGCGGGGGAGTGGCAGAGGGAGAGGGAGAAGCAGGCTTCCTGCTGAGCAGGGTGCCTGATGTGGGGCTCGATCCCAGGACCCTGAGATCATGACCTGAGCCGAAGGCAGACGCTTAACAACTGAGCCCCCCAGGAGCCCCTAGAATTTTTTTTTTAACTGGAAGGGGACCTTTAAGATTGTCTTTCCTCTTCTCTGATCCAGAGAGGTTGCATCACTTGATTTAGGTCACACATTAACTTGAGTTGTAAGTGGACCAGTGGCATGTCCTCTTGTTAAGTTGTAGCTTATTTTTCTCTGTTGAATTTCCTTTCTTGCTGTATTTAGTAAGGCGTTCTCCAGGTATAAAATGAATGTCTCTCGTTTGCACAAATTTGGGAAAGAGTTGAGTGTGGGGACGGAAATGTGAAATGGTGTGAATGGTGAAATGTTGCTTCCAGTAAATTTTGCGGAAGTACAGAGAACCAAGAATATAGGTACAGTTCTTGGCTCCCTTTTGGCTGCTTTTGGTTGGTGATGGTTTGTTTGCCTGCAAATAATAGCCTTGGTGATTATTTTCCTTTTTATCAGTAGCAACATGGACGTATGAATAGATCCTGTGACAGATCTAGATAAAAGAAGCCATGAAGATAATGACAGTATATATTATTTACCTTGCTTTAAAGGTATTTGTAATCGAGTTGAGAGGTACTGCTTCCAGAAGGTTTGCATTCAGATGAGGGGCTGAAATACCTAAAGAAGTTACGTAACAATTCTGTGTATCTTTGTGCCAAATGAATGCTCATTACAGTTTTCCTGGTGCCTAGAACAGCGCCCAGGCACATAATTCACTCTCAGTACGTGTTGGTTGGATGGATAGACAGAGGCACTGACAGTAAACATAGGGGGGCCTCTGAGGGCTCTGGCAGTTGGAGAAGGCCTGGGATATTGTTCAGCTTTGCGTCAGGGATAAGTAGTACTTCATTCCGTCTGGTCTTGTATGTCTAACTTCTCCTGACCTCAGCACTTCCCTATCACCTCCTCAGAACCTGAAGCAGTCCCTTCCTTTTGATAACTGATTTTTTTCTTTAGAGACAAGGCTGACTTCTCTCACTTTTATTTTGCCACTGCTTTGGCCACCTCCTTAAGTCTTTCTTCTCTTCTCAGGTCTGCTTATCTCCTAGGGTTTAGAAGGATCATGTCTTGGTTTCTAAGTTGATTGTGTTTTCTTTGATTCTAGTTCCTTCTTCCCCTGAAGAAGTGCTGTACTGTCTGGGAAAGATCTGAGTTATCAGAAAAAGTTCAGAAGCATCTTCTATGATTATTAGGAAAATTTTGTAGGATAGGTGATATCTTATAATAACATAGCATTTTTTTTTTGGAGCCACATTTTCAGGCTGTTATAACTAGATTTTAATTGGCTGCCTTTTAAAAAACAAACTAGTTATGTTCTCCACCCTCCTCAGTTTTGGCAGTATAAAGGCCTGTTTCACCGAGAAGAACACGTAAACAAGTAAGTACAAGGAAGCTTGTGTGAATGAAGTGCTGCTGTACAGCGCAGTGACTTTCTCTGATTTAAGATGTAGCTCTTGGCAACTTCAAATAATTTGTGTTCTCTGAGGGAGAAGTCCAGTCTATTTAGCTGTGTTTAAGGAAAGCTAATTATGATTCTCCAGTGGGAAATAGACTCTCAGACTCATTTATTCACTCAACATGCATTTATGGAGTAGCTACCATGGGCAGGGCACGGTGCTAGGAAGCTTGGGAGGTGGGAGAAATGAGAGTTATCAGTCTGATAAAGGGTGTATCATGTAGAAAAATGATAATGCTATGTAGAAAGTGATGTATGCTGTGAAAGGGGTCCAGAGAGCTGTGGGAGTTCTAAAGTTGGAGAAGGTGCTTCCAGACGCAATCACTAGTGGAATTTGAGATGGACCATGAAGGCTTAGTTTGTGATCCTGCATTGGCAGCACAGACTCTTGGGGCAGGATGCTGCCTTGGCTGAGTAGAGGATGTGGACCTGCGGAGATGGGAAGGGAGAGAGGAAATGAAATGAGCAAACATCTGTGAACAGGAAAGCATCGGTGATACAACAGAAAGTAATTTACTTTGAGGTGTAGCATATTAATGTGAAGTGGCATAAGATAGGGAGAGAAAGTTAGGGTACTTGATCTGGCAATTGAGTATATTAGGAATTGGAGGAGCGGGCTGAGTCTGGGCTCTTGACCAAAAATTAGTGTTTTGTGGACTATTCATTGTTCTATAGATTTTATCAGTTGAAATCTGTTGTAGTTTTTCATGTTGGTGTTTTCAATGAAGATTGAAGAGCAGCAGCGTAAGTGATTGGGCTGGTCTCATTCCTCTCTTCTCACTCCACCGAGGGCTCTGGTAGATTGTGGCAGTGCTTCCTACCTTTTGCTAAATAAGAAGACTGGTACATAGTAAAAGGGTCTTAAATGGCTTTAGGGACACTATGATGTAGGGTGCGCCCTAGGCAGCTGTTGGTTATTCAGATACAGTAGATGCCCTATTTTCCTGCTGTGTTAAGATCCAGGTGGCTATATTTTCCTTGTGTCTTTCTGCAGATCTCTTCCTCACGCCTAACTCACTAGCATTGTTGGGTGTTTCCAAGGTTATGGGGACCTGAGACAAGTTGGTTAACTTGTCTATGCCTCAATTTTCTCACGTGGAAAGCACGACATGTAGTAAGTCATTTAAACTGGGGTTATATACCTAGTAAGTGACAAGCAGGAATTTGAACCCAAACCAGGCTATTAACCAGTTGGCTATACCACAGTATCCTAAACAGTGTGGTTTTCTCTCCTGGATTGCTGGGTCTTTCCCTCTCTAATGTGTACTTATTCCCATCCCCTTTGTTTAGTCAAACCTACTTCCCCTGTTCCAATGAGAAAGGAATGCAGATGTTTTTACTTTATTTTTTATTGTAGTGCCCACACAATGTTACTTTAGTTTCAGTGTACAACATAGTGTGCTTAGACAACTCTATGTATTATGCTGTGCTTACCACAAGTGTAGCTACCATCTGTCACCAGATAACTATTCCAGTACCATTGACCACATTCCCTATTCTATGTCTTTTATCTCCGTGACTTATTTATTCAGTAACTGGAAGTTTGTGTCTCTCCCTTCACCCATTTTGCCCATCCCTCTACCCCCATGCCTCTGTTCTATTTATGGGTCTGTTTCTGCTTTTTGTTTGTTTGTTTTGCTTCTTAAATTCCACAGATGAGTGAAATCATGTGGTATTTGTCTTTCTCTGACTGACCTATTTCACTTAGCTTTATGCTCTCTAGATTCATGTTGTTACAAGTGGCAAGATCTCATTTTTTATGGTTGAGTAATATTCCATTGTGTATATATACCACGTCTTCTTCCATATCTTGGCTATTGTAAGTGATGCTGCAATAAATGTAGGTAGGGGTGTATATCTTTTTGAATTAGTGTTTTTTTTTGCTTTGGGTAAATACCCAGTCATGGAATTACTGATTTGTATGGTATTTCCATTTTTAAGGACACTCCATACTGTTTTCATACAGTGGCCGCACCAGTTTACACTCCCTCCATCAGTGCATGAGAGTTCTTTTTACTCCACATCCTCACCAGTACTTGTTTTTTCTTTCTGAGACTAGCCTAGCCATATCACTTACATAATATGTAAGTGATATCTCTTCATGGTTTTGATTGGCATAAGAAGCTCTTTTAAAATTGTTCAGAAGCGTTTATGACAAAGAGAATGACGAAATAGATTTTGCTCTGCAGTCTTGTTACTCGTTATTTAATGCCCCAAAGCCTTTGCTCCAAAGAGTGGAAGTTATACTGTGAAAAGTTTGGCATGTATTATATGTTGTTAAGCCATACAATAGGCCCATAATTGTGACTCTAGGAATACAAATGATGTATTAAAAGTATCCTGAAGTTAAAACATACAAGGTAATTTCTAGAAATATTTTTCCCTGAAACCAGAAGTAGAAAAGAGTACCAATAATTTTTCTTGTTAGTGGGGCAAATTACCTAATCTTACTCTTGGACTTTCTTTTTAATTTTATTTTTTTAATTCAGGTATAATTGAAATGTACATATAGTTGAAATGAAGATGTAGATCTCAGGTGTACTATTCAGTCAGTTTTGATGATAATACCATTTTATTTTTTGCATATTTTAATTGGTATGTGAAAATATAAATAAGTTTAAATAATTAAATTATTTGTTTAAATAGTTGTCCCCCTTTGCTTTGTTTCTGTGTATTAATAAAATCCATATTCAACTCATATCTTTTTTACTCAGATATGTTGTCGAACAATAACCTAGTAGTGGAGGTAATCTTTTATATGAGCTTCTGGTATACTTGAATAATTTCCCTTCAAAAACGGACTGTTAGTGTTGGAGCTACATGGAGTGAATAAATTTCCTGGGAGGAAACGATAATAAAATATTCAGGAAGTTATTAGGAAATGAGAACTTGTGTTCTTGTTCATTCAGATAAGCTACTGAGACCTTTGTGTATATCAAAACAGTTTATATTAGAGCAAGGACTGAGAGGTTTGGCAACTTTTTTCTAATAGTGTTAGGGACTTTGGACTATAAAATGTTGGAATGTATAATGCATAATTGAAAGAAAAATTTCCTCAAAGCTAAGTTGTTTGAGAATTGTTTTTTCTGTATTTGAGTGTTTCTGTCAGGGGAGAAAAGTGAGAGCTTTCTGAAGCTGGGTTATGTGAGTAAGAACCCAATGGGGAACAGTGTTCCTGGGGGAGCCCAATGGCAGTGTGCTTTTTAAGAGTGTATACAGGAAGTGGATGAATATACATTCCCCCCACTAAGTTTTCTTCCCTGTATTTTGCTATCATGTCATCATTAGACAGTTTGGCTCTGTCCTTAATTTTAGCCACTTTGTTCTAGGGTAACTGGGATCACTATTAACTCTCTAGGCAGTATTTTTCCTTTTACTGACTGGAATTGGTGAACCATTTGTTTTGTTTTATTTAACAAACCATGTTTAGAGGCTTGTTTTTTCCTCAGCATGTGTTCGTGGCAGGAAGGATTTACCCTTAAGTTGATGAGTCTGGATCCCCTCACTTGCAGAGGCCCCTTCTAGGGCCTGGGAGACACTTTAGCAATGTGTGCCATATTTAAGTACTTTTGTGAAGTCTGCAAAATTGAATTTTTTCTTGTATTCTTTTGCCTTAAAAAGGGCCCCCGAATGATATATTCTTCAAACACCACAGAACTCAGTTCAGCCTTGGTTCATGAAGCAGGTTGAGTGTTGATTTCTAGTTGTGGCTGAGGTAGGTTTGAAGGATACCAGGAAGGAATGAGAAAGCGGAGCTATTGCCTGGAGTTTGTAGTAGTCAGGGGTCTCTTTCTGGAGGCAGAAGTAGGAATAGGAATGGTGGAGGAGGGGATGTGCCACAGCCAGGTGAGTGAGAAGATCAGGTGGTCTCTTTAGATTGAAAGGATGTGTTTGCAACTAAGGTTTCTGATAGCATTTAAAAATAACGAAGAGTCATCCCAGGATAGTATATTTCATCTTAAATTTAATAACCCATTTTTAGAATTTTAGAATAATTTTATTGAAAAATTTGAAAAGTCAATTTCTTGATTAACTGGTTGACTTGAGATTAAGGTCTTTATTTTTTTAACCTTTTTTTTTTTTTTTAAGATTTTATTTATTTGACAGAGATCACAAGTAGGCAGAGAGGCAGGCAGAGAGAGAGGGGGAAGCAGGCTCCCTGCCAAGCAGAGAGCTCAATGCGGGGCCGATCCCAGGACCCTGAGATCATGACCTGAGCCGAAGGCAGAGGCTTCAACCCACTGAGCCACCCAGGCGCCCCTAGATTAAGGTCTTTATTGATTAGAAAACTATTTTGCTGGAAACACAAAAATGTCACTGGTTCTTTTGGGTTGCTATTAACTCAGTTTACATCTTCTAGGTTTAAGAAGTGCTTCTTCTTTTCTTTGTCCTTTCTTCTTTTCTCATCCTGTCTTTTTCCATACTTCCTTTTTATCTCTTGCTTTTTTTACTTTTGTATTCGAAACTTGCTCTTACACTTCTGAGGATTTTGAATAACTGGACTGTGGATAACCACATTTTAAAATTGTATTTTAGTGTTCTTTATTTAAAGATAATTGTGTGGTGTACGTGGCCTGGAGACAGATTAAATAGATGTGTCATTTCGTGGGAAGTAATATGTAATATGTTTAGATTTATCTCACTTTTTCTAAATTTTTTTCTAATTGGACTTCTCACGACTGAGGAGAGCATCTCTCTCAGTTGTATGGATCTGCCACCTGGTGGTGAAATTACAGCAAGTACTGGATGTTTGCAGAGTTTAATAATGGACTCTCGCCTTTGTGGGCATCATATTTAGATTTAGAGTCTACTTAGGCTCTTTAGATATATGATATTTTCCTTCCCTAAGTTTTTTTTATTAAGAACACGTTACTTAAATGTGATAGAATAGGGAAATTTTGGCTAATGTATTTCTGTCTACTGTATTGTATAGGACTCTTCCTGGCTCATGAAATGTGTTTATTACTGAGTGGAAATAAACTGTGAGCATTTTGAGAATGTACTTTCTTAAATTCTAAAGCTTTTGAGAAGATTGTTGTTAATTCTAAATCTTTTAATATGGATAGTCATTGATTTATAAGAAAAACAAAGTCATAGGACAAAGGCATTTTTTTGGAGAGAGAAATAAAGCATTTTGTTTATTCCCTTCAAAGAACGGCAGCAGGCATTTTAAAGCTTTTTTTTTTTTTAAGTAAATAGATTAATGGTATTTTATGGCCCTCATTTGGAGTATTAATACAAGTAAGTAGTATATACTGAGCACTGTGTTCCGTGTAGAGGAGAAAGTAGCAACACCTGAACGTGTTTTGTCCTTATGGAGTTGATGATCTTAGCTAGAGGCAGATATTAAGCAAGTACTTACAGAAATAATTGATTAATGTTGGTAAGTGCTATCAAGGACAGGTCTGTCACAGAGAGACCTGTCTCAAGCTAGCATGTCAGGGAGAGCTTCTATAAGAAGGTGACGTTTCAGCTGAGATCTGACAGATACTGATCCAGTGAAATGTGGGTGTGTATCCCCCTGAAGTGGGAAGGAGGTTGGCAAGTATGAGGAGTTGAAAGAAGATCAAGACGGCTGGAGTAGTGAGAGAGAGGGATTGTGATATGAAAGAAAACAGGAAATGTAGGATAGGAGTAAATCAGGGCCTTGAGGCTGTGTCTGGGACTTTGGACTTCATCATCAGAGTAATGAGAAGCTGTTGAAGTGTGTAGGCAAGGAGTATTAGAATCAGATTAATGATGAATGAATTGGCTAGGGCAAGACTGAGGGGAGGGCCGTTGGTTAGAAAGCTATTATGGTAGTTCTGGCTTGGACCAGAGAGTATTATAGATGTGGTGAGAGGCATTTAGGATGTAACTGAAGTGGAATAGACAAGACTTGGTGAATGATTGGATGTGGTGGTCAATTTTTGTGTCTTAGTTTCCTCATCTGTGAAATGAGGATAAGAATATTACTTAGGTTATAGGGTTGTTGGGAGGATTAAAGGAGTGAACTTGTGTAGTATGTTCTATTTTTTACTTTTTTCCCTTCTATTCAACATGGTGTTTTCAGGATGTATCCGTGCTCTTATATGTGTGCCTAGTTAGTTGCCTCTGATTGCTGTGTAGTTTTCATGGTATATATCTATTACATTTTACTTACCCATTTCGCAAGTTGTGCATTCTTCGTTTTGCCCCAGCTTTCACTGCCACAAGTACAGCCATGATCAGTTTTTATATGTAAATCTTTGCTGACCTTTGCATACATTTCTCTGAGAAATCCAGGAGTGGGATTGTTGTATCAAATGACATATGTTATCATTTAATTTCACTAAATGTAGCCTGTTTTCTAGAATGTTTGCAGTAGTTTATACTCCCACCAGCAATACATGTGAGTTCCTGTCTCCTCTATCCTTGCCAGTATCAAATAGGACTTACCTTCTAAACTTTGCCGTTTTGACTTGAATATAAAGAGTTATTTCAGTATTGGTTGAATTTGCATTTTTCTGATTACTAATGAAACTTGCAATGATTGCAGCCATTTAGTTGTTTGCTTCTGGTGGCTTTCCTATTTATATCCTGTATTCATTTTTGTGTCAGGTTTCTAGTCTTCCTTGTTGATTTGCAGGTCTTTGTATGCTCGCGATACCATTCCTGTTGGTTCTAGTCATTGCAAATCATTTTTCACTGTCATTTGTCTACTTTGCCTATTGTGTTCTTTGAACAGAGATCCTTAGTTTTAATGTGGCTAAATCCATTGATTTTTTAAAATTTCACCTTACTTTTTGTGCTTAGTTGTGTTAGTGAACCTAGGTCTCCTACATTTTCTTCTTTCTTAATATAGTTTTAGATTTCACATTTAGATAAATACTTATTGAGTACCTCCCATATTCTAGGCATAGAATTGTGAACCAGATATAAAGAGTGCTTAGCTGACCCTTGGAGCTTATGAAAGAGCAACTTTACTGATTTACGAAACATGGCTGATGAGGAAATTTGGGGCAGGTGTGGGGGATGTATGGTGTACAGAGCTTTAGTTCAATTAAAATTTTAAGTTAACGTATTATAAAAGTGTGTGTGTGTGTGTGTCTTCTGGGTTTTATCATATGGTCTCCAGACGGATTCCTTTAACCCCCGCCATAATCAGGTACAGAACAGTTTCTGAAAACTTCCCTCATGCTGGCCCTTTGTAGTCAAACTCTCCCTTCATTCCTCACTTCCACTGATCTCTTCTCCATCCCTACAGTTTTGCCTTTCCCAGAATGTCATGTAAGTGGAATCAGACAGCCTTTTGAGGCTGACGACTTCCACTAAGCATAGTCCCTTTGAGATTCATCCATCTTGTGAGTACCAATAGTTTGTTCCTTTTTGTTGCTGAGTAGGGTTCTCTTGTGTGGTGGTAATACAGTTTATCCATTCACCTGGTGAAGGACAACTGCGTTGTCTTCAGTTTGTGGGCATTATGAATAAAACTGTTACAAACATTTGTGTACAGGTTTTTGTGTCAACATGTTTTTATTTCTCTAGGGTAAATATCCCAGAGTTAGATTGTTGGGGCAGGTGGTAAGTGCCAAACTGTTCTCCAGAGTGGATCTACCTTTTTGTAATCTCTTCAGCAATGTATGTGGGTTCTAGGCTTGGCATCCTCCCCAGTACTTGGTATGATCAGTTTTTTTTTTTTTTTTCTTACTTGCCACTGTAATAGTTGTAGTGTGGTTGTGTGTTGTAGTTTTAGTTTGCATTTTGCTAATGACTAATGTTGTTGAACATCTTTTTCTGTGGTTACCTGCCAATATTTGTAAGATGTCTAGTTAAATCTTTTGCCTAATAAAAAAGAAATTGGGTGGTTTTCTGATGGTTGAGTTTTTGTGTTTGTTTGTTTTTTTGTATATTCTGTATACAGTTTGTTTTGTTAATGGTTTGCAAGTATTTTCCCCCAGTCTTTTTGTCTATTCATATTCTCAATGTCTTTTGCAGAGCAAAAGCTTTAAATTTGTTGAGGCTCCATTTGTCAGTTTTGTCTCTTTAGGAATTATGCTTTTAGTGTCATGTCTAAGAACTCTGATCCAGATTTACAAAAACTTTTCTCCCTGATTTTTTGTAAGGAATTTTATAGTTTACATTTGATACTTAGATTTATGATCCATTTTGAGTTAACTTTTCTATCAAGTCAAGGTGCTTTCTCTCTTTCTTCATCCCTCCCTCTCTGTCTCTCTCTCTTTTTTTCACATATGGATGTTCCAGTTGTTCCAACCTTATTTGTTGAAAAGACTCTCCTTTCTTCATTGAATTGTATTTTGCACCTGTGTCAAAATCAATTACCATAATTGTGTGGGTCTATCTCTGAATTCTCTGTTTGGTTCTAGTAATCTCTGTGTCTGTCCTTTCGCCAATCCCACATTGTCTTAATTCCTGTAGCTTTGTAAGTCTTAAAATATGGTAGTTTGAATCCTCCAACATTGTTTCTCTTTTTTGAAATTCTTTATTCTGCTTCATTTGCTTTTTCATAAAACTTTTAGTTTTTTGTCTTTATCTACAAAACTTCTGGTTAGGATTATGATTGGAATTGTATTAAATCCATAAAACAATTTTGGAAGAATTGGCATTTCACTTATATGAGTCTTTAAATCCAGGTACATAATGTCTTTTCATTTATTTGTATAGCCTTTGATTTTTTCCATCGGAATTTTGTAGTTCTCAGATACCTAAGTATTTCATATATTTTAGAGTAATTGTACGTTTTTTCCCCTAATTTTGATTGCCAGTTGTTTATTGCCAGCATAGGAAAATATGACTGATTTTTTGTATGTTAACCTTGTGCCCTCGACCTTACCTAAAAGTAACTCACTTAAAAGTTCTAGAAGTTTTTTTGTGGACTCATTGTGACTTTGAAAGTAGGCAATCATGTTGTCTGCAATAGTGATGGTTTTCTTTCTTTCTTTTTGATCTGTATGCTTTTTATGAATTTCCTTGCCTTATTACTTTGTGTTGAATTTCCAGTACAGGGCTGAATAATGGTGGTGAGTATAGACATCCTTGCCTTGTTCCTGATGTTAGGGGGAAAGGAATTCATTTTTTCATTTTGAAGTATGATGTAAACTTAAGGTTGTGGTGGTGGTGGTTTTTTTTTTTTTTTTAGATGCCCTTTATCAAGTTAAGAAGTTTCTTTCTATTCCTAGTTTGCGAAGAGTTTTTAGCATGAATGGGAGTTGAATTTTGACAAGAGCTTTTCTGCATTTATTGATAATATCATGCAGTTTCTTCTTTTAGTCTGTCATTCTGATAGATTACATTGATTTCTGAATATGAAACCAATCTTACATTCCTGGGCTAAACCTCCACTTGACTCAGTAATCTTTTTGTATTGCCAGATTTGACTTGCTAATATTTTGTTGAAGATTATTCCATCAAGGTGGATGAAGAATTTTGGTTTATAGTTTTCTTGTGCTATATTTGTCTGGTTTTAGTATCGGGTAATGCTGGCCTCATAAAATTAGTTGTGGCGTGTTCCTTCCTTTTCTGTGTTCTGGAAGAGATTGAGCAGGATGTTACTTCTTTTAATGTTTGTTAGAATTCAGTATTGAAACCAAATGGGTCTTTTTTTTTTTTTTAAGATTTATTTATTTTTAGAGAGAGTGCAAGTAAGCAGGGGGAGAGTTAAGGGGAGAAGGAAAGAGAATGTCAAGCAGACTTCTTGCTGAGCACAGAGCCCAATGCTGGGCTCCATCTCATGACCCTAAGCCAAAATCAGGAGTTGGACACTTAACTGACCCAGGGGCCCCAAATGGGTCTTTTAAAATGTAAAAACATTCATAATCAGAATAGTAACATTTCTATTGTAGAAAACTTAGAAAATATTGTTAAAAAGTTAGTAACTATAGAAACAAAGAAAATAAAAATCATGTATCTCACAGTTCAGATGATTTTGTTAAAATTTTGGTATTTTTTTTCTAGTTTTCCTCTTCGGCATATATACTTGTATATTTTTAAACTGTGTGTGTGTGCGTGTGTGTGTGTTTAAAACAAAATTAGGGGGGCGCCTGTGTGGCTCTGTGGGTTAAAGCCTCTGCCTTCGGCTCACGTCATGATCTTAGGGTCCTGGGATCGAGCCCCGCATCAGGCTCTCTGCTTAGCAGGGAGCCTGCTTCCCCCCCTCTCTGTGCCTGCCTCTCTGTCTGCTTGTGATCGTGCTCTCTCTCTCTCTCAATAAATAAATAGAATCTTAAAAAAAAATAAAATTAGGGATCATATTACAAATACTGATTTATACCTGAATCTAGTATGGCTACATAATTTGACTTTGTGCCATAATTTCACATAAACATTACTCTAATGTTGAAAATTCAAGTGTGTAAGTTCTTCTTATATAAGATTTTTTCCTGAAAATTTACTTAAGATATATTTCTGGAACTAGAAAGGGTTTGACATATTGAAGTCTCTTTATACATACTGCCAAATTGCTTTCTAGGAAGGATATATAAATTTTTACTCCCTAATGGATACTTTAAAAAAAGTATGTATTTATTTATATTTTATGCATTTATATATAAACACATATGAAATATATACATACATACAGATATATATTAATATATATATATGGTTTATTTTAAGAAATGTTAAGGATTGTAGTATATTAGTCTTAAAAATTTAGTTTCCCAAATGGGCATTACTATATTTTATGACTATACACACTTGCAGAGACAGTTTTGATATAGAATTGAAAGCTTTTGAATTATGAGTGTGCAAAAATACTGGTAAGAGGTTATTCTTATCATAATAACAATGTGACCTGTGTGATTCCATCTGTAATTTTATTCTCTGTTGATTTTTTATCATCAAATATAGTTTGCACAATATAATTTTAATGAAATCATGCTTGAAAAATAATGTGCTTTAAGTTTTTCATAGGAAATATTTATATAATTTGTGTCAGAGAGACATTTTGATTTACAAGGTTAGTGAAATAGATTTCTTTGGTGAAAAAGTATGCAGGGCTTCCAAAATAGAAGTAGTCAAGAATTAGTTTTTAGGTGTATTTCATCAAGGTCATATATATGTAGAGTTACTATGGGTCCTGATTTGCTTGTTGTTTCTGGTATAATTATTTTTAGCACCCCCTCTTGCCTGCAGAAATGTCCTGATTTGGATAATAAAGTATATGTTAACCCTGTATTTATGATAGTTTGGGCCTTTCCAGAGTATAAACTTGTCAGAAGCCTTGAACTAAGTTTAACTAGCCAAGAACTTTCAAATTAGTGTTTAGGAAATTATGTGTGCTCAAGAAAAATAGTATTTTTGGACTTCTGGTAATACTTTATCAACTGTGGTTTTTTAATGGCAGTTCTGAAAAAATCTGGTTTTGTATTTGTATACCATTTTAAAATTTGCCATCTCAAAGTATGTTCTGTCTCATTTCTTTCCCTTTAACAAAGTAACAGGACAGCAATTATTGCTTCATCCCACTCACTGTAGACTATGTTTTCAGGTCTTTGAGGTAGTTTAAAGCGCAGAGATTTTATTTCCATACCAATCTTGGTATATGTATAGTTAGACTTCTAGACTCAAAAAATGGACTTAAACAATACTGAATTTGTGACAAGCATTTTGCCAGTATTTGCAAAATGAAAGAAGAGTCCAGATACAAAGAACACTATTTTAGGACAGTAAGAAAAGAAATACAGTCTGTATAACATAAAATTATGGGACATTTAACAAATTTACTTTATGCATACTATGTTCTAGGTCTAGGCTCTGGGATAAGCACTGAATAAGACAAACACAGTCTTTGCCCTTATGGAGCATGAAATCTAGTGGGGAAGGCTGAACATTTGAACACATAATTTTTTTAAATTAACATATAATGTATTATTTGTTTCAGGGGTACAGGTCTGCGATTCATCAGTCTTACACAATTCACAGCGCTCACCATAGCAATACCCTCCCCTATGTCCATCCCCCAGCCACCCTGTCCCTCCCACCCTCCTCCACTCTAGCAACCCTCAGTTTGTTTCCTGAGATTAAGAGTCTCTTATGGTTTGTCTCCCTCTCTGGTTTCATCTTGTTTCATTTTTCCCTCCCTTCCCTTATGATCCTCTGTCTTGTTTCTCAAATTTCTCATATCAGTGAGATCAAATGATAATTGTTTTTCTCTGATTGACTTATTTTGCTTAGCATAATACCCTCTAGTTCTATCCACGTCATCGCAAATGGCAAGATTGCGGGTTTTTTGATGGCTGCATAGTATTCCATTGTAGATATATACCACATTTTCTTTATCCATTTATCTGGTGATGGACATCCAGCCTCTTTCCATAGTTTGGCTACTGTGGACATTGCCGCTATAAACATTGGGGTACCCGTGTCCCTTCGGATCGCTACATTTGTATCTTTGGGTAAATACCCAGTAGCGCAATTGCTGGGTTGTAGGTAGCTCTATTTTCAACTTTTTCAGGAACCTCCATACTGTTTTCCAGAGTGGCTGCACCAACTTGCATTCCCACCAACGGTGTAGGAGGGTTCCGCTTTTTCTGCGTCCTCGCCAACATCTCTTGTTTCCTGACTTTTTAATTGTAGCCATTCTGACTGGTGTGAGGTGGTATCTCATTGAGGTTTTGATTTGTATTTCCCTGATGCCGGGTGATGTTCAGCACTTTTTCAAGTGTCTATTGACCATTTGGATGTCTTCTTTGCAGAAATATCTGTTCATATCTTCTGCCCATTTCTTGAGTGGATTATTTGTTCTTTGGGTGTTGAGTTTGATAAGTTCTTTATAGATTTTGGATACTAGCCCTTTATCTGATATGTCATTTGCAAATATCTTCTCCCATTCTGTTGATTGTCTTTTGGTTTTGTTGACTGTTTCCTTTGCTGTGCAAAAGCTTTTGATCTTGATGAAGTCCTAGTAGTTCATTTTTGCCCTTGCTTCCCTTGCCTTTGACAATGTTTCTAGGAAGAAGTTGCTGCAGCTGAGGTTGAAAAGGTTGCTGCCTGTGTCCTCAGGGATTTCGATAGATTCCTGTCTCACATTGAGGTCTTCCATCTATTTTGAGTCTATTTTTGTGTGTGGTATAAGGAAATGGTCCAGTTTCATTCTTCTGCATGTGGCTGTTCAATTTTCCCAACACCAGTTGTTGAAGAGACTGTCTTTTTTCCACTGGAGATTCTTTTCTGCTTTGTTGAAGATTAGTTGACCATAGAGTTGAGGGTCCATTTCTGGGCTCTCTGTTCTATTCCATTGATCTATGTGTCTGTTTTTATGCCAGTACCATACTGTCTTGATGATTACAGCTTTGTAATAATAGAGCTTGAAGTCCAGAATTATGATGCCACCAGCTTTGGTTTTCTTTTTCAACATTCCTCTGGCTATTTAGGGTCGTTTCTGGTTCCATACAAATTTTAGGATTACTTGTTCCATTCCTTTGAAAAAAGTTGATGGTATTTGGATGGGGATTGCATTAAATGTGTAGATTACTCTAGGTAGCATAGACATTTTCACAATATTTGTTCTTCCAATCCATGAGCATGGAACGTTTTTCCATGTGTCTTCCTCAGTTTCTTTCATGAGTATTCTATAGTTTTCTGAGTACAGATTCTTTGCCTCTTTGGTTAGATTTATTTCTAGGTATCTTATGGTTTTGGATACAATTGTAAATGGGATCGACTCCTTAATTTCTCTTTCTTCTGTCTTGTTGTTGGTGTATAGAAATGCAACTGATTTCTGCGCAATGATTTTATATCCTGACACTTTACTGAATTCTTGTATGAGTTCTAGCAGTTTTGGGGTGGAGTCTTTTAGGTTTTCCACGTAGGGTATCATATCATCTGCAAAGAGTGAGAGTTTGACTTCTTTGCCAATTCGGATGCCTTTTATTTCTTTTTGTTGTCTGATTGCTGAGGCTAGGACTTCTAGTACTATGTTGAATAGCAGTGGTGATAGTAGACCTCCCTGTCGTATTCCTGATCTTGGAGGAAATCTCTCAGTTTTTCCCCATTGAGAATGATATTTGCTGTGGGATTTTCATAGATGGGTTTTATGATATTGAGGTATGTACCCTCTATCCCTACTATGAAGAGTTTTGATCAAGAAAGGATGCTGTACTTTGTCACATGCTTTTTCTGCATCTATTGAAAGTATCATATGGTTCTTGTTCTTTCTTTTATTAATGTATTGTATCACATTGATTGATTTGCCGATGTTGAACCAACCTGCAGCCCAGGAATGAGTCCTGCTTGGTAGTGGTGAATGATCCTTTTAATGTACTGTTGGATCCTTTTGGCTAGTATTTTGGTGAGAATTTTTGCATCCAAGTTCATCAGGGATATTGGTCTTAATTCTCCTTTTTGATGGGGTCTTTGTCTGGTTTTCGGATTAAGGTAATGCTGGCCTCATAAAATGATTTTGGAAGTTTTCGTTCCATTTCTATTTTTTGGAACAGTTTCAGGAGAATAGGTATTAAATTTTCTTTAAATGTTTGGTAGAATTCCCTTGGGAAGCTGTCTGGCCCTGGGCTCTTTTTGTTGGGAGGTTTTTGATTACTGCTTCAATATCCTTACTGGTTATGGGTCTTTTCAGGTTTTTTGTTTCTTCCTGGTTCAGTTTTGGTAGTTTGTATGTCTCTAAGAATGTATCCATTTCTTCCAGATTGTCAAATTTGCTGGCATATAGTTGGTCATAATATGTTCTTATAATTGTTCATATTTCTTTGGTGTTGGTTGTGATCGCTCCTCTTTCATTCATGATTTTATTTAGGTCCTTTCTCTTTTCTTTTTGATAAGTCTGGCCAGGGGTTTATCAATCTTATTAATTCTTTCAAAGAACAAGCTGCTAGTTTCGTTGATCTGTTCTACTGTTCTTTTGGTTTCTATTTCATTGATTTCTGCTCTGATCATTATTATTTCTCTTCTCCTGCTGGTTTAGGCTTTATTTGCTGTTCTTGTTCCAGCTCCTTTAGGTGTGGGGTTTGGTTGTACGTTTGAGACCTTTCTAGTTCCTTGAGAAAGGCTTATATTGCTATATACTTTCCTCTTAGGACTGCCTTTGCTGTGTCCCAAAGATTTTGAACACTTGTGTTCAAAATTTGTTTCATTTGTTTCCATGAATTTTTTAAATTCTTCTTTAATTGCCTGGTTAACCCATTCATTCTTTAGTGGGATGCTCTTTGTCTCCATGTATTCGAGGTCTTTCCAACTTTTGTCTTGTGATTGAGTTTTAGTTTCAAAGCATTGTGGTCCGAAAATATGCAGGGAATGATCCCAGTCTTTTGATACTGGTTGAGACCTGATATGTGAACCAGGGTGTGATCTATTCTGGAGAATGTTCTATGTGCACTAGAGAAGAATGTGTATTTTGTTGCTTTGGGATGGAATGTTTTGAATATATCTGTGAAGTCCATCCATCCAGTGTGTCATATAAAGCCTTTATTTCCCTGTTGATCTTTTGCTTAGATGATCTGTCCTTTTCGGGGGGGGGGGTGTTAAAGTCCTCTACTATTACTGTATTATTGTCAATGTGTTTCTTTGATTTTGTTGTTAATTGGCTTATATAATTGGCTGCTCCCATATCAGGGGCATAGATATTTAAAATTGTTAGATCTTCTCGTTGGACAGACCCTTTAAGTGTCCTCATCTCTTATTATAGGCTTTGGCTTAAAATCTAATTTGTCTGATATAAGGATTGCCACCCCAGCTTTCTTTTGCTGTCTGTTAGCATGGTAAATGGTTTTCCACCCCCTCACTTTAAATCTGGAGGTGTCTTTGGGTCTAAAATGAGTCTCTTGCAGACAGCATATCGGTGGGTCTTGTTTTTTTATCCAATCTGATACGCTGTGTGTTTTGATTGGGGCATTTAGCCCATTTACGTTCAGGGTAACTATTGAAAGATATGAATTTAGTGCTATTGTATTGCCTGTAAGGGGATTGTTACTGTATATTGTCTCTGTTCCTTTCTGATCTATGTAACTTTTAGGCTCTCTCTTTGCTTAGAGGACCCCTTTCAATATTTCCTGTAGGGCTGATTTGGTGTTTGCAAATTCTTTTAGTTTTTGTTTGTCCTGGAAGCTTTTTATCTCTCCTTCTATTTTCAATGACAGCCTAGCTGGATATAGTATTCTTGGCTGCATATTTTTCTCATTTAGTGCTCTGAATATATCATGACTGTCCTTTCTGGCTTGCCAGGTCTCTATGGATAGGTCTGCTGCCAATCTAATGTTTCTACTGTTATAGGTTACAGGCCTCTTGTCCCAAGCTGCTTTCAGGATTTTCTTTCTGTCTCTGAGATTTGTAAATTTTACTATAAGATGATGCGGTGTTGACCTATTTTTATTGATTTTCAGGAGGGTTCTCTGTGCCTGCTGGATTTTGACACCTGTTTCCTTCCCCAAGTTAAGGAAAGTTCTCCTCTATAATTTGCTCCAATATACCTTCTGCCCTTCTCTCTCTTTCTTCTTCTGGGGTTCCAATTATTCTAGTATTGTTTCATGTTATGGTATCATTCATCTCTCGAATTCTCCCCTTGTGATCCAGTAGTTATCTCTCTTTTGCTCAGCTTTTTTATTCTCCATCATTTGGTCTTCTATATCACTAATTCTCTCTTCTGCCTCATTTATCCTAGCAGTTAGAGCCTCCATTTTTTATTGCACCTCATTAATAGCTTTTTTTTATTTCAACTTGGTTAGATTTTAGTTCTTTTATTCTCCAGAAAGGGATTCTCTCATATCTTCTAGGCTTTTTTAAAGCCCAAGTAGTATCTTTATAATCATCGTTCTGAACTCTAGTTCTGACATCTTACCAATGTCCATATTAATTAGGTCCCTGCCAGTCGGTTCTGCCTCTTGTTCTTTTTTTTGAGGTGAGTTTTTCCATTTTGTCACTTTGTCCAGAGAAGAACAGATGAATGAGAGAACAAAATGCTAAAAGGATAACAAGGACCTCAGGAAAATATATACTAAACAAATCAGAAGAGACCTAAAACCGGGGGGAAAAGAAAGGAAAAAGAAAAAAAAAATGATCAGGCTGTTGAATAGAACAGAGCCACATGCATTTTATGTGAATTGTTATGTAGGCTTAAATGTAATTAAAATCCTGTTATTATAGTAACACCTTTTCTTATCAATGACAAATTTATAAAAAGTGTTCAGTTGTAAGTCCAGTTACAGAGACGTTTTGTTCTGGGTCTGCTTAAAAGTGTGTTAATCTGGATGCACAAAGCAGTGCATTTGTCATTTAAAGATTTTTTTACTGTGACACGTTTGAATGTGCATATAGTTTATTGCAGTATATATTTTATATTTAAAGACTACTGAATATTTTAAGAATTCTTGAAGCTGTGTTTAGTATAGTAGTCACTATTTGCTTGTAGCTTTTGAACACTTGAAATGAGTCTAGTTCAATTTGTGATTACTGTGAGTGTAAAATATACACTGGATTGCAAAGACTTAATGTAACAAATGTAAAATATCCCACTAATACTCTTTTTATTGATTGCATGTTTAAGTGATTTTTAGATACAGTTGAGTAAATATAATATTAATTTCATCTGTTTTTTAATGTGGCTACTAGAACATTTAAAGGTATATATGTGGCTTTCATTGTATTTCTTTTGGACAGCACTGTTCTGAAATATCTCCTCAGGGTCTCACATTCTTTAGAATATAATGTTTGGGCCATACCCTCTCAATTTATATTTCATCTCATGAAGTGTCACAGTAGGAAGTGCATGGGTTTCACATCAGATGGAATAGAAATGTGGTACTGTACCTCTGTAACTTTATTTAAAATTTTTTTGTCTTAAAACAGAGGATCATAGGGGATGAGAGGAAAAAATGAAACAAGATGAAACCAGACAGAAAGAGAGAGAGACAAATCATAATCATAGGAAACAAACTGAGGGTTGCTGGAGGGGAAAAGGGTGGAGGGATGGGTTAATTGGGTGATGGACATTAAGGAGGGCATGTGATATAAAGAGCACTGGGTATTATATAAGACTGATGAATCACAGGCCCGTACCTCTGAAACCAATAATACATTATATGTTAATTAATTCAATTTAAATAAAAAATAAATTTTTTGTCTTAAGCGAATTTGCATGGAATTCTGTTGTTTGTAATCAGAAGTGCCTTTTACTCCATCACATAGGTGTAAGACTTATTTTCCAAACAGGGTTGTAAACTTGAGGACAAAGATGGTCTTGTGTTTTTTGCAAACGGCCTACTGCATTATAAAAGTGATAAGTACTTGTTGAGCTGAAGAAGTGCCAACACACCACCACCATCTATAGCAGTGATTTTCAGAGTTAGAGGAGAGAGAGAACATTTATGGCTATATGGTGATCTATGAAAGTGACATGGAAAAGGTAGAGTTTGAGCTCTGACCTGTAACGGTCATAAAATTACCTAGCATTGTAACAATTTACACTTTCAAAAGGCTTGAATGGGGCCATCATACATTGGCCATCATAGTGAAGATGGACGAAGCTGCCCAAAAGTCTCTTTCAAATAAAGGCAGCGCAAAGAAGATTGACTGCCCCTGAACTAAAGACAAAAACTGAAAAACCAGCACATGAAGGTCACCAGACTTGTGATTTACTAGCATTTATGAAGAGAATTTCATCTTAGAACATAGTGTTTATGTGAGTCCAGAGTTGTCTCAATATCATTTAAAGGCTTTGACCATGAAGTTAAAATAACAGTTCAGGAGAAGGAAGGGCAAGAAGCAATAAGAAGGGCATAAGCCCTGTATCAGTTAGGATGCAAGCAGATACAGAAGCCATACCAGTAATTTGATCAGGGAAATTTTAGTAAGAATTGTTATTCAGGTCAAAGGCAATTAACCACTAACAGGAGTAAAAGAGAACTCTAAGGTGTATAGAGGTAGGTACATCCGTTTAGCACCTTTGTCTTGGCTGAGCCTGATAACAAGTCAACTGAAAGGAAGCACAGAGTCTAAAGAATTCAGTTCTAATAGAAAAAAGCAGGCCAAGTGAAGATGGATTTAAAACTTAGAGGTAGGCATGCTTCAGTGGCTCAGTCGGTTAAGCGTCTGCCTTTGGCTTAGGTCATGATCTCAGGGTCCTGAGATTAAGCCCTACATTGGGCTTCTTGCTCAGCGGGAAGCCTGCTTCTCCCTCTGCCTGCCACTCCCCCTGCTTGTGTTCTCGCTCCCTTGCTCTCTCCTCTGACAGATAAAGAAATAAAAATCTTTGAAAAAAAAAATAAAACTTAGAGGTAATAAGGCCTCTAAGGAGGAGGAGTGTTTATATAAATTTGGAGTAATGTTTTGGAAGTATCAGTAGAAAGTTAGGAGAGTGCTGAAGTCACTTTGTGTTCTTTGGTTGCAGATTGTAGAGAAATGACCAGATTGTCTGTGGGTTTCAGGACAGGTTTCAGGACAGAACTATGAACATTTCAGGGTGGATAGGAAATTTGTTTACAGAGAGGTGAATTTGGTAGGATACTACAGCGTCTTCTCAGAAATGATTTTGATAGTTGAGGCCAGAAAATGTGTACAAATTACCACGGGAAAAGAGTATAGGAAAAGAAAAGAGGAAATTAAGGACTGATCTTTGTGAAATACTTTAGAGAATGAAAGGAGAAGTGTCAGGGAGGTAGAGATAAAGGAGAGCTTTGCAAGTGTACTGTGACAGGACCATGCGGGGAGGGTGGGGGAAGGAGGTCAACATGAAACACTTGAAGACTTCAGAAGTTAAAGACTTTGATTTTTGGTAAAATGTTGATTGTTGGTAGCTCCGGAAAAAAGTTTCAGTAGAGTGGATGAGTGGATAAGCCAGGTTATTGTTAAGGAATGGAAAGTAAGGAAGATGGAGGCCAGAGTGCAGAAGATTTCAGGAAGTTTGACAGAGAAGGGAAGGAGTGAGAGAGGCCTAGGAAGGATAAAGGAAAGACTAAAAAAATTTTTTTTTCGTTTGATGAGTGGAGATGAAGATCAAGGCTAAGAGACAGTAGAAAGGAAGAGATTGAATAGGAGCAAGGGAGCAGCAGTTGTTTCAAATGATAAAATAGGGTCTAGATGAAAATAGAGGGGAGAAAGTGATACTAAGGAAAGAAATGGAGAGATCAAAAGAATTGGGCCTCTTTTAGGTTTGAACTGTATGAAATTGCTGATATTGACCAGTTTTTACCTAATTCTTTTTTATTTGAAATGGTTTGACCTGATGTTTGTGACACAAAATAAACAGGAAGGATGAAAATAAAATTTGAAGTGTGAAGACAAGTCCAACTTATATAAAAGGGATTGGATTTTCTCAGTAAATAGGGTCATTTAATAGAATGGGCTCAAGGCAAAAAGAGTGAAAAGTTTTGGTGTGTATACTTTAGAGAATGTGAAACTAGAGAGAGACAAAGATGAGTTAAGAGGCAGTGGTCTAGGTGTAGTGAAGACTAGGATTAATGGAGAGGATGGGCTCATTCACAAGAGACCACTCCAGTTAATTTGGTAAATTAAATGAGTCTGAGAGTGGGTGATGTAGAAAATAATAAAGTTTTGAGTTTTTGAGTTTTGAGACTAGATGCTTCCTAAGAAGATCTAGACAATAAGGAGAGAGAGATGTTAGGTTTTAATTGGTTGAGCTTGAGTTGATGCAAAGGAAGAGATTCAGATTTGTGCTTCATTGTTCCAGCTAATAGTTGGGAGCCTGGACGAGGAGTAAAATCGTTTGAGAAAATAAGTACAGATAAAAGGTAGTTTTATTTTTATTGATTAATAAATCAACAGTGCCTGATATTTTCAGACTATTTATCTTGCTATGCCTTTCTTTTTTTATTGAGATGTGCTGAGGGAGGCAATTAAAAGCTTTGTTTTAAAGCTCACTTGCTGGATTCGATGTCTGTTAAAATAAGAGCAAAACATATTGTTATCTAACAACTTCGAGCACTGCTTGCTAAATTATATCATTTATTTTTTGAGGGCACTTTTGATGATCTTTCTACAAAATTTTGCATTAAATGTAGCATTTATTTGGTGAGTTTCATTGTAAATGTTCCTTATTCCATTGATCTTGAATATAGTTGGTGTTTGTTTACTCAGTGTAACTTCTGTATCTGTTCTTTTTCAGTGTTTACATTTTTAATTTTTTATTTCAAGTTTTTCTTTAAATTCTAGTTAACATATATGGTACAGTTGGTTTCAGGTATAGCATTTAGTGACTCATCACTTACATAGACACTCAGTGCTCATCACAAGTGCCCTCCTTTACATTTTATGTCAGTCACAAAGATTTTCACACATTAAAAAATGACAAGTGAAAATAATTACTGTATCACAGAACACCCAGTGTTTATATTTCCAATTGTTTTATAAATGTCATACCTGCTTTTTAATAAGCTTTAATTTTTAGATCAGTTTTAGGTTTACAGAAAAATTGCAAAGATAGTACAGTCTTCTCATATACTCTATACCTGTTTTTCCTATTATTAACATCTTACATTAGAGTGATACATTTGTTGCAATTAGTGCACTTATATTGATACATTATAATTAACTAAAGTCCAGACTTTATTCAGATTTCCAGTTTTTACTTAGTGCCCCCCCTTTTTTTTCATGTTCCAGAATCTTATCCAGCATACCCTATTACATTTAGTTGTCATCTCTCCTTGGGCCCTCTTGACCTAAGACAGTTTCTCAGACATTCCTTGTTTTTGATGACCTTGACAGTTTTGAGGAGTGCTGGTTGGGTGTATTATAGAGCGTCCTTCTATTGGGATTTGTCTCATGTTTTTCTCAGACTGGGTTTATGGCTTTAGGGGGAAGACCACAGAGGAAAGATACCAGTTATAATTTGTAATCTTCATTCAATCTTCATCTTCAAATCATTCATTTCCAGGGTGTCTAATATCAACATAACTTATCACTATTGATGTTGACCTTGATCAACTTGGCTGGATTAATGTTTGCTGAGTTTCTCCACTGTAAAGTTAGCATGCCCTCTTCCCTCTTGAAAGGACATCACTGTGGACAGCCTACACTCTAAGACACCCGCCTTGAGGGTGGAGTGTCCATGCAAATTCTTCTACATGGGAGAGTTCTCTGTTTTTAAATTTATTCAGCCATTTCTATCAGTATGAACTCATGGGTATTTATTTTATACTCTGGATTATAATATAATACTTTATTTTTTTGCTCAAATTGTTCCCAGCTTTGGCCATTGGAAGTTTTTGGCTCATTTGTCCTTTTGGCATAGCTCCATCTTATTTTTTGTTTTGTTTTGTTTTTGTTTTTGTTTTTAATTTTGTTTTTGTTTTTAAGCTCTTCCTTACTTTCTGGCACCACAATATACTCCAGACTTATCTATTATATTTCTTGCCCCAATCCTAGAGTTAGCCAGTTTTTCATGGAGCCCTGTTCTTTTCATAACCATTATTTTTTAATAGCATCTTTATTGAGATATAATTTATGAACTATATAATTCACCTATTTAAAATGTGCAACTCAGTTTTAGTATATTCACAGAATTGAGTAGGTATACCACAATTAACTTTAGAACATTTTCATCACCCCCGGAAGAAACTCAGTGTCCCATTAGTAGTCACTTCCCATTCCCTGTGTTCTCTCCCCTACCACTGCTGGTCTGGCCTACATAACACTTTTTGTCTCTGGATTTACCTACTCCAGACATTTCATATAAGTGAAATCATACAGTATGTAGTTCTCTGGCACCGAGTTTCTTTTACTTAACAATGCTTTTAAAGTTCACCCACGTTATAGTTTGTATCAGTACTTTATTCCCTTTTTTTAAGTATTTTATTCCTTTTTAAGTCTGAATAATATTCTATTGAATATTATTGCTCTTAGTCACCAGTGTTCAGCACACTGTGGGCCTATGGGTTGTATCTGGTCTGTGGCCTGTTTTTGTACATCCCATGAGCTACTATTTTTACATTTTAAAGTATTGTAGAAAAAAGAACAGTTAAAAACAAAGGAGAATATGGGACGGAAACTGTATGTAGCCTGCAAAGCCTAACATATTTACTATCTGGCCCTTTTAAGAGAAAGTTTGCTGATTCCTGGGCCACTGATGTTTATTACACAGAGCTGTCAGTTCACTAGGGGCTGCAAAATGGTGATATTGTACTCCCTTATTATTAGGTGGAATACTTCTATAAATAGAAACTAACTTCTATCAACAATTTTATTGCCATAAGAAACTGTTTGATTAGGAAAAATGCTTATTTTACTCTTACGTGCCACTTTCCAAAATAATGATCTGGTTCTGTAACAGCCTCCAAAGGTGATCAGTTTGTGTTTTGTGTTTTTTGTTTGTTTTTGTTTTGGTTTGGTTTTGGGGTTTTGAGGATATTGTAATGGACGTCAACATATTTGAATGTTTCAGTTTATTACTGTCATTGATGCTTAACTGTTCCATATTTGGCCAGTAAAAACCTCTTGAGTCTTTTGTGACGACCCTAGTAGTCATTTGAAAGCTTTTTCTTTTTTGATCTGACAAGATGTTGCAGTTTCATCTTCTATTCCAATTGCAGACCTGGAATTAGCCAGTTTTTAAAGGTTCTTTTGTGTGGAAAATGAAATTTAGAGCCAAAGTCTTGTTGCGGAGAGTACTTAATTGCACTGGCTTGGTCATTGTTACTAGGCCTTTTCAGTCAAGTGAGCTAGGAAATACATATTTTTTAGACAAGTAAAATACAAATTCATATTGGTACTTAAGATTAAAATCGAGGGATAGATGGTTTTTACTTTATTTCATTGATTTTCTTTTTTAAATAGTGATTCAAAACTTCCATATAACACCTGGTGCTCATCACAAGTGATTTATCCCCATCACCTATGTCACCAATCACCCCACCCACTTCCCCTCTAGTAACCACCCGTTTGTTCTCTGTAGTTAAGAGTGCTTCTTGGGGGGCGCCTGGGTGGCTCAGTGGGTTAAAGCCTCTGCCTTCGGCTCAGGTCATGATATCAGGGTCCTGGGATCGAGCCCCGCATCAGGTTCTCTGCTCAGCAGGGAGCCTGCTTCCCCCTCTCTCTCTGCCTGCCTCTCTGCCTACTTGTGATCTCTCTCTATCCGCCAAATAAATAAATAAAACCTTTAAAAAAAAAAAAAGTGCTTCTTGGTATGTCTCCTTCTCTCTCTTTTTTCTCCTTTGTTCATTTTTTTTTTTTTTTAATTTTGACTGACTGACTTTGCTTAGCATTATATTCTCTAGTTCTATCCATGTTGTTGCCAATGGCGAGATTTCATTGTTTTAATAGAGCTGAATATATATACTACTTCTTTATCCATTCATCTATCGATGGACGCTTGGACTGCTTCCTCATGTTGGCTATTGTAAATAATGCTGCTATAAACATAGAGGTCACGTATCCCTTTGAATTTATGTTTTTGTAGTCTTTGGGTAAATACCCAGTAGTGGGATTGCTGGACCAAAGGGTATTTCTAATTTTAACTTTTTGAGGAACCTCCATACTGTTTTCCAGAGTGGCCGCACCAGTCGCATTCTCACCAACACTGCACAAGGGTTCCTTTTTCTCCACATCCTTGCCAACACCTGTTGTTTTTTGTGTTGTTGATTTTAATCATTCTGACAGATCCCCTCATTGGTTTTACATCTATATCGCTTTTCTTCCACACTGGGAATCTTGTTCTTCATGACATTAAAGAAATTACTCATTTGCTTTATTCTGCAACACACACGTACACCCACTGGTCTCAGAATAACAGTACCAATAGTAACTACAACAAAGTGGTTATTAAAACAGTTAAAATTTTTTGCAGTTCCTTTGGTCTTTAGGGCATATTCCACTAAGTATAGTTTGGTTATTGTGTTCTTAAATTGTCTTATACTGGTTCCTGTCTGGGTGGTCATAATGACAACTAGAGATTTAGGCTTGTTTCACCACTGCTTTCAATGTTCAGGGATTTTTAAGATTTAGTTTTGTATGTTAAATTTGTAAAACATTTTCATGATCTCAGTCAAGTCTATGTACAAGTTCTATTCAGAGACATCTAGCTTCAATTCCTGTCTCCTCTAACCGTATTTCATCTCCTTGTATGGCTTAAAAATTGTGTGTGTGTATCTATTATTATTTCACCTATCTTAGATAAATATACCCACTTCTGTCCAACCTTGCTCTTTCACTTATTCTAGGGATCACTCCCTGGTAGATGATAAAGTTGTTCTATTGCCTGGTTTGTAGCTGCACAGTACCTCATTGTATCAGTGAACCACAGTGTGTTGTGCTGTCTCCCGGCTGCTACTACGGGTAGTGCCGCAGTGAAAAGTCTTGCTTGTACCTATTTTCATGTTTTGGCCAGTGTATTTTTGGGATAGATTCATAGACCTAGGATTACTAAGTCAAAGGGAAAATGCAGTTATAATTGTGCTAGATATTGCAAACTTTCCTTTCTAGTGGATATGCCATTTTACATTCCCATTAGCCTGTTTCCCTATACTTCGCCTACAGAGTATGATGTTAAACATTTGTATTTTTGCCAGCACGTTAGGTGAGAAATTGTATCTCAGTGTAGTTTTAATTTGCATTTCTCTTATTATGAGTGAGGTTGAGTATCTTTTAAAATGATTAAGGACCATTTGCGTTTCATTTTAGTAACGAATTCTACATCTGTGTGAAAATGGTATGCAGTTATAATAGCATGGAGAAGTCTTATTTTACTCTCACAGATGTATTTACAACTGCCTGCTTAATGTATACGTGGTTTCATTGTGAGTATTCTCGGATTTGTGTCTTATCCTTCTGGTTCTGTTAACAACTTTCTTGGATTTTTAGGTCTCCTTTTCTCCTCACCCTCTAGGGTTATTTCCTATCAGAAATATGTTATCAAGAGAGTAAGAACTCAGTGAATGAAACGTGAATTTGTGACTTAATATGACAGCTTACTAATGTAGGCTTGAATTAGCTTTAGGCTAATCAGGCTTTAACAAGTTTTTGAATTCAGTTTATTTTCATCATCAAATACACAGTTGAACAGAAGAATTCCAGAACCTGGTCCACAGACCTTGTGAAACGATGATGTGATCTTTCTGAAACATCTGTTTACTTTGCATTGAGAGCTCATGCACACACAGCTTTCTTTGCAGAAAATAGCTCTGATATTGTAAGATTCATTATTACGGATTCTTAGTCTTGTGTTCTTCTGTTTTGCATATATTTAAGTTGTTAGATTGTCCTGTGGGATTTCATAAATATTACTTCTGTTAGTAAAGCTGCTGATAGCAAAAGCTTTCAATAAATTATTCATGTGCCATTTGTTTTCTATGTTCAAGAATTAGCATCTTTACTCAGAATTTTTTTTAGCTGAACTTGGTAACAATTCGTAAACATATGGTGGTATAGTCACATAAAATCTGTAATGCTTGTTTGCCATATGAGAAAAGCACTCTCTTAGCAATATTTAGAGCAATATCAGCTCTCTAAAACATAGCTGATTACTGAAGAATAATGGAAAAATAGTTTTCAAAAATATGAAGTAGTTACTCAAAAAATTGCTGCTCTTTCAAGATATAGACCACTGAATTTTATGTTTTGCTTGTTCTCTATCTGTGTACATAATGTTCACTTTCAGTCATTGAAAACTTTAGGTCTTGTTTTACAGTCTTCTCTATTGCCAAGTCTGTCATCGTTCTGGAAAATGTGAATATCTGCTTGGCTTACTTTCTAGTACCATCTTCAGTTCTTCACCTTCTTTATCTCCAGTGGCTTCTCTTTCATGCCCTTTCAAATACCAGCTTCCAGAATTGTACCCTCGCCCTTGTCATCACTCGGCGGTGCTGAAATATTATTAAAATAGTATCTCAGTCTCACCACAGTCTCCTGTCCTTCCAAGTTTCTCACATTGTGCCGGCACCACTCTTACCCATGTTCTGTTCACTCTTGTGTATTTCCTTCCCTGTCTGTCTTAGATTCCGTTGACAGCCACGTGCTGGTATCTTCAACCCTCTTCATTTTTACTTGCTATTCACTACTTAGGAAGCTTCAGTTTTAAACGTCTGTGTTCTCTTCCCTTTACAGTCTACAAAACTATGTTCTCATATTTGCACTTCTTTTTAAATGCAGTTAGCAACCTGACTGTGCTGTCAGTATGGGCCAGTCATCCTGTTCTCCTTTTTGGTGCTCCTGTCCATTCTCACTACAGCTCCTTCCGATGTTTACTACCACCTGCAAACCTCTGACCCTTCCCGACAGCCCAGCCTGCCCACACCAGCAACAGTTGTGCTCACCTCCTACTTTAGTGACTGTACAAGCAATTAACTATGACTCCTGTAGCTAACACCAGGCTTACTCATATCCTCATCTTTCCTTCTTGTTACAACAAAAGAAGTGTCCTTTCTCTGATCCAGAATTAATTGTCTGACATGTTTTTTTTTTTTTTAAAGATTTTATTTATTTATTTGACAGAGAGGAGAGAGATCACAAGTAGGCAGAGAGGCAGGCAGAGAGAGATAGGGGGAAGCAGGCTCCCTGCTGAGCAGAGAGTCCGATGTGGGACTCAATCCCAGGACCCTGAGATCATGACCTGAGCCGAAGGCAGAGGCTTTAACCCACTGTGCCACCCAGGCACCCCCTGACATGTTTTTTTAATATGGACATTTAACGCTTGAAATTTCCCTCAAAGGATTGCTTTAGTCGCATTGTACAAATTTGACATGCTGTATTTTCATTTTGATTAAGCTGAAAATATTTTGTAATTTCTCATGTAATTTCTTCTTTGATCTAGGAGTTATTTAGAGGTACGTTGCTTAATGTCCAAATATTTTAGAATTTTCCAGCTCTCCATTACTGTTTTCTAGTGTAGTTCCATTGTGGTTAGGAGATATACTTTGTACATTAGTAGTCATCCACAGATTAAAGGGAACTCTTTTGCCAAACTCCAGAGGTCGTGTGCATCTCTCTCTCTCTCTCAGCAGCTCCCTCCTCTTCTGCATTCTGCAAATTGTAGTTACCTTGGCCTCCTCAACTCTGATCCGTTTCTTTAACTGTGAAATTTCGGAGGTCTCTGTGCTTTCCTTTTCTCATGCTGAGGACTGGAAGGATGGGATATCTACAGGCTAAGATGGGGTGTTTGTACAGCTCATCTTGTTTGTTTCCTATCTCGCAGAGGTTCACAGTCCTGCATTTCATGTTGTCCAGTGTCTAAAAAAACATTGTTTCATTAATTTTTGTCCAGTTTTCTAGTTGTCTAAGGCAGGATGGTAAGTCTAGTTTCTGTTACTCCTTAATGGCCAGAAACCTGGATCCCAGTGTTACCATCTTTTGGCCTGAATATTTTATTTCACCCTCTGTGCTAGTTCTTTCCATCTTTCAACATGACTCAAGTCTCTCTTCCATTTCAAAGAATATAAAAGAAGACCAAGCTCAGGTTTTCTTTATTTACCAATATCTCCTCTACCTTTTACAGCCAAACTTTTTGAAAATGTTCTGTATATCCTTGCTTCTCAGAAGTGTTGCTTCTCAAAAGTATTACTGTGGGCTGGCAGAATCTGTATCGCTTACACAGTCGTTGGGCTCCACCCTAGATTTACTGAATCAGAATCTGAATTTTAGCAGGAAAGGTGACTGGTATGCAAACTAAAATTTGAGAAGTGCTTTTGTTCATTTTACAGGCTCTATTTCTTTATTTTCCATCTTGTTCCTGAGTGCATTGTAGTCTGGCATCAGTGACCTTTTCAATATATATCCAATGAATGAGTGTCCCTTTGTATTCTATTCTCAGCAGGTCATCCTCCTTCTTGAAATACTTTTTTGGCTTTTAAGATGCCTGTTCTCTTGTCCTCTGACTTACATGACTTTTGTAGGCCTTTTTTCCCTGCCTTTCTCTTAAATCTTGGTGCTTTGCAGAATGTGGTCCTGGGCTTTCTTCAGATTTTACATTTCTTATTATATAATTTTCTCTTCAACTTCTGTTTCCACATGTACCTAATAAATGGAATTCATGAATTCAGCATGAATCTCTACTGAATTCCAAGCTTGTGCGATTTCCACATCCATGTCCTTTGAGCCCCTTAAACTCTCCGCGTCTACAGCAGACCCCATGATCTTCCCAACTGTGTCCTCTTCCTCAGTGACCGGCACCTCCATTCAGCCACTGTCCAAGCCAGAAACTTGTCAGTCACCTTGGACTCTTCCACTGCCCTTACTCTACATTTAGTCACCCTCACTTCCACATTTAATCATACTCCAAGGCTTACCGATTTGACTCTAAGGATTCCTCAGATCTTTCCATCTCTTAGTTACTGTTGTTACTTTCCTAAATAGGACTTCATCGGGTTTCAACCGAGATAACTGTAGTGGCTTCCTGACTGGTTTCTTTCTCTCCAGCCTTGTTCTCTTCAAACTAATCTCCATTTCGCAGCAAGCGCCATCCTTTTAATAAGAAGTAAATGTGATCCTCACTTCTCATATTAAAGCCTTTGCCAAACTTACTAACTTCTTAGCATATAAAAATCCTACACTCCGTCCTTGTCTACCCACTTCTGAATTTCTTTGAGTACTTTTGCCCCTTCCACTACCACCTTGTTCTAAGCTTTTGCACCTGCTGTTCCATTGATGGTACATTCTGCCCTTTTCTGGCTAGGCTCCTGCTCATACTTAGGTTTCACGTTAATAATCACGTTTTGCATGAATGTCCTCCCTGACTCCCTAGGCCTATTTGCTTCTCTTTCTGCACCTTGTACACACTCTGTCATGGCTCCCACCACATTGTTCTGATTGTGTTTGTGTGAGCCATAATTATATCATGGTGTGTTTCCACTGTCAGCACTCTGAGAGTAGGGACTCCTGTCTTACTGTTGTAATTTAGGTGCGTAGTAGCATCCTTCAGTCATTCAACAGATACTATTGAGTACCCACTATAGACACCAGGCAAGGTTCCTGTTCTCATCAAGCTTGTATTATGGGGATGGGAGTGGATTAGGGTGAGGTGAGAAATATTAAATAAGAAATTTTCTGTTCTTATACATAGTGGATCCTTAGTAATAATTTTGGAAGGTTAATATATAAATTATTACTTTAATAAGCCTTGAAGTCCATAAATCTTCGATGTCATTGTTACTAACTTAATTCTTAAAATTTAATTCCTAATTCTAACTTAATTCTTGAAATTTTGCTCTCTAAAAATTTAATACACCTTTTTGAATAGAGTGAGCAGTGGTAATTAGTCTCTTTACCTAATGTTGGTTTTATTTTATCCAGTTTTCTAGCCTTCTACCAAGGAAAACAGGCCTTAAAAAGAGAGACACAGAGAGACAGTGAATTGCTGGGAAGAGCATATAAAGGGTAGGATTAGGAGACTAGGACCTTCACAGAGAGAGTTGTCAGAGAAGGCTTCTCTAGAAGTGACAGTTGGTCAAAACATGGAAGGTGAGAGGAGCTAGTGAGCTGTGTGATGGAAGGGTGGGTGCAGAGCCAGTGTTCATGCAGAGGGGACAGCAGATGCAAAAGCTGCAAGATGGGAAAGAACATGGCTTGCTTGTTCAAGAACTTGAAGAATGTGACTGGAGCTTGTTCAGTTGGAGGGAGCATGATGTGAGATTAGGTTGTAGAGAGGCAGGGACCAGATCCTTCAGCCCCTTTTGAATGTTATGGTAATGGATTGGATTTTACATTTGCTGTGATAGGGGAGCTGTTGAAAAATTAGAGGAGAAAGATGTTTAGACTTGAGTTTTAAGATCACTTAATATTATTTTATATGTAATTGTCAAAATGTGATTAAAAGTAAAAAAAAAATAAGGTCCATATTTTGCATAGCAGTGTCTAAAATGTGCTTGGTGAGAACTAAGGTGCTAAATGTTAGCAGTTTGGGAGAAAACGTTGTGGGCTTTTGAACTATGAATAGTTACCTTTTCTTTAGGACTTGTTATCTGCCAAGCAGTGAGATAGGTGCTTTATACCTGCCTTTATAGAGATTTCCTTGAAAGGAGGGCATTACTTTTCCTATTTTATAAGGGAGAGAATTTTAGACACACAGAGAAATTAACTAGAATAGCAGAGTTAGAATTCGAAATTATGTTTGTTTGACTTCATTTTACAAAGGAGTTTTCTACTGTAGCTGTGGTTTTTTTTTTTTTTTTTTTGTTTTTGTGTGGGAGAGGGGAGATGAGGAAGGCTGAAAATTGAAGAAAAGGAAAGCATTCTTATTATAACAGATGTTTCTTGAATAAACAAATTCAGATATTTTTCATTTTGGGGAAATGATTGGGAAAGTAGATGCTATAAATTAGAATAAACAAATTGAATTTCCCTAATAGGATAGTAGTAGCTTGAAAAATAATTTCAGATCCAGCTTTGGTTAGAAGTTGACATCTGTTTTATGGTATACCCGTAGCATCGCAGTTTTTCACAGTATATGTATATCATGCAAGTAAAACCATCCATATAATATTAACAAGTAACCACATGCCTTACTTGAAATTCCAGGAAAGGAGTTCTGCGTCTCTATAGATTCAGTCTTTGGAGAAACTGGCTGTGCAGGGCAGAGAGGGGTTGAGCTCCGGAGCTGGGAGCCCTAATTGTTATGCAGCAAAAGAGGGTGGAAAACATTTAACTTTAAAATATTGCTTGTTCTTAATCAGGAATGTGAATATATTATCTTTTGGAGTATTTTGAATTGAGTATTATTTTAACTTTCTAATTTTTAGACTTTTTGATTTTAAATTGAGAACTTGAAGCAAGAGAGACTAAGCTATATGGTGATAGTGGACACCAAGGGCTCAGGAAAGATGAAATGTAGGATTTACAGACTGACTGGATGGGATAGGGTAGTCAAAAGTAAAGTTATTAAGGAGTAAAAGAGGTATGAAGTCCTCTGGCATTAGCGTCTTAGTTTATAATGAAGACATAATTTTTATAGGATGAGTAACATTATATACAGAATGCTTACATTTGTAGGTATGTGAAAAGGCTTGCTTATCTTTCTGTTCTGCATTTCTGATGCTGTCAAACTTTGAACCTCTGTGGGCAGTAAGACATTTCATTTTATTTCCACCAGTATTCAAATACTGTATGTTATTTTTTAACTCCGGGCATGATAAAATTTAGAATTATTGGCCATGTTGGTGTGCAGTGAGTGGTATGATTTGTTGATATTTGGGGGTGGGGAAGTTACAACTGAGATAAGTTCCCTGTGGATGTTTTCCTTTCATAAGATGGAATTCTATCAAGAAGTGTGAAGTATTTTATCAAAAAGTGAAGAATAGTCTATCAAGAAGTGAGAGCTATTCCATTAAAAAGTGAGAAATTTGCAGAGACCGGGGAAGGTAGAAGAGATAAGACAGGATCATTAAGCCTGTTTCAGAATGATGTGTATCGTAACTGTGGTCATAGTAAACTAAAATAAAGCAAATTTAAGTGGATAGGGAATTAGGACCCTGGTGGGAAGTATAGGCCAGTTTTTATACGAAGCCAAGGAGTGAGTGTCTGATAACTCTACCGTGACAAAAGAAAAATGGTTAAAGAAGCGGTGATAGATCTGAGCACTGGATGTTGTAAGTGATGAATCGCTGAATTCTACTCCTGAAACCAGTATTGCACTGTAAGTTAACTAAAATTTAAATAAAAATTATTAAAATAAAGAAATGGTGGGGCACCTGGGTGGCTCAGTGGGTTAAGCCTCTGCCTTCAGCTCAGGTCATGATCTCAGGGTCCTGGGATCGAGCCCCGCATCAGGCTCTCTGCTCAGCAGGGAGCCTGCTTCCTCCTCTCTCTCTGCCTGCCTCTCTGCCTGTTTGTGATCTCTCTCTCTGTCAAATAAATAAATAAAATCTTTAAAAAAAAAAAAAAAAAGAAATGGTGATATTTTTTTTAAAAAAATCTTCTGTTTCCAAGAAAGGATTATTTACTACCAATAACAAAAAGTTCCTTTGTTATTAAAACAGAAGAAGATGACAAGAAGAATGCATAAGTAGTTGTTCATATTTTAAGAGGTAAGCAATGCAGAAATCTGTGGGCGATAAGCCTTCCCCCTGTATGCTCTCCATCAGTAGTTGAATCTATCTACTTCCAGCCAGGAGAAAATACTGTTAAACAGTTCAGTGTTTATTCTTTTAGCCCTTTCCCTACATTATTATTATTTTTTAAAGATTTTGTTTATTTTTAAAAAAACTTTTATAACTTTTATCATGACCCTTTTTAAAATTTATTATTTATTTTTATTTTTTTATTGTACTCGGTTAGCCAACATATAGTACATCATTAGTTTTTGATGTAGTGTTCAATGATTATTTTAGAGAGTACGTGTATGAGGGGGAAGGGGAAGCAGAGGGGGAGGGAGAGAATCTCAAATGTACTCCCTGCCGAGCTTGGAGCCCAATGCGGGGCTCGATCCCACCACCCCAAGATCACAACCTAAGCTGAAATCAAGGGTCAGACTTAACCTACTGAGCCACCCAGGAACCCCTTCCCTACATTATTTACATTTAAATATATGCATACACATGTATATGTACATGTATATATGTTTTTATGTAAGTGGGGTCATACTATATGCTTTTTGAACCTGAGTATTTTTTATTTAACAGGATATATATTTTAACAACTTTTGAATGTTGGCATGTGACTATGCCCCAGACTTTTCATATTGTCCCTCTCCTGTGCAGACTATATATGAAAATAGCTTTATTTCTGCTTGAAGAATATTGTGTTTCATGTAAAATGTTCACACAATAGCAAAGGTGAAAGAAAAAATTAAAAGTCAACTGAAATCTCACCACCCTGAGATAATCTACATTTTAATGACTAGTATTTAGAAAATGAATATACACCCACACCTACCACAAACACGTGTAATATTTATAAAGGGGATTATACACACAAGTTGATTTTTGTTATGAAATTATTTTCTGTGTGCTTGAAGATTTTTGTCTACCCACCTCCTCCATCTCCTCCCACTAAATCAGTGATAACAACCTGGTACACTTTTCTACTTTCTCAGTGCTCATACAATCATATGCACATGACATTTTAGTATTTATACTTGTCTGCACTGTTCATTTTTCTCAGAGTTCATTCCAGATCAGCTGAAATGTGGCTCGCTTATTTTTTCCTGGCTAAATATTCTAAGGCAGGAGTCAGTAAACCACAGTCAATGGATCAAATGCATCCTGCTGCTTGTTTTTATAAATAAAGTTTTATTGGAACACAGCCTTATCCATTTTTTCTATTGAGTGATGTGACTTTTAAAATTCTTTGTTGTATGTGATATATTTCCTCCCAGTCTCATCATGTTTTGCTTTATAATATTTTTGCCTTAAAGTTTTTTAAATTCAAATAGAATGAAGTGAAACATATCTATCTTTTCTAACTTTGAGGTTCCCTATGTTGATTAAAAGGTTACCTGACTCCAGGGTTATCCTTGTATTTTCCTAAAATATTTTTAAAAAGATTATTTATTTATCTGAGACAGAGCGAGAGTGAGAGAGAGAGAGAGAGAACAAGCTGGGGGTAGGGGGCGGAAGGGCAGAGGAAGAGGGAGAAGCAGACTCCCTGCTGAGCAGGGAGCCTGACTCCTGGCTCCATCCGAGGACCCTGGGATCATGACCTGAGCTGAATGCAGATGCTTAACCAGCTGAGCCACCGTGGCACCCCCTAAAATTGTTTTATATAGTTTTTTTTTTGTAGGTCTGGAATGTATTTTTCTGTATGTACGTGAGTGGCATTATGGTGTAGTATGGTTAAGATCACAGACTCTGGATCTGTAACTTACTACCTGTGTGACCTGGGACAAGGTACTTAACATTTCTGTGCTTTAGTTTTTTCCTCTAAAATGAGAATCATAATAGTACCTATCATAAGATAGTAGTGGAGATTAAATGAGTAGTTAATATGTAGAGAATGTTTAGAGCAGTCTCTGATACATAGAAACATGTTAAGTGTTTACTGTTATTACCTGTTGTAAGGAGGCTTCTTGTTTTTTTCCCTCATGTGGATAATCAGTTGTCCTAGAAACATTTATTGAGTTTTCCCCAGTTGATATCCTTTTCCCCAGTTGATATAAAATGCATTCTGTATTGCAGAGTAAGTTTCCAAATATATATGTGGCTCTCTAGCTTATGGAGCTCTGTTTATCCCCACTCCAGAGCCATAGTGACTTAATAAATACTGAAAACTGATGAGTGCAGTCCCTTTACTTGTTCTTTTAAATTCTTTTGGCTCTTCTTGGCTTTCTTTGCTCTTCTATATAATTTTTTAAATTAACATATAATGTATTGTTTGCCCCAGGGATACAGGTCTGTGAATCATCAGGCTAACACATTTCACAGCACTCACATAGCATATACCCTCCCCAGTGTTCTGTATAATTTTTTAAGGACTCATCAAAACTTACAAAAACCTGTTTGTTAAGTTTTATCATAGAAGAGTGATACTGATTGGCTAGTATTGGAATGGAATCTGTGGTCTCATTGATACTTCAAGCAGTGGAAGTTCTTAGAGGTTGTCTGGTTATATCATCTAAAGATTAATACCATCCATTCCCAAACTATATCCCGAGATACCCCAGGGCACCTCACACAACTCCCAGGGATATTTTAAGCTTTCTAAGGAAATGAAGTGACATCTGTTGGACTCTGTGCAAACTTCTAGGTGAAAGTAGTTTACAGTTTCAACATTTGATTGTACTACCTTCATTTCAATGCTGTGTTGTTTATGAAATTGGGTTTTGGTGGTCACTGGGATAAAAACCAAGTACCATGCAAAAATCAGTATGGAACAGGAAATGAGGATGGCTGTATCCAATTTGATTTCAAGGTTTGAGAACTCATGCAGTGTCCAGTTGTGTACACCTCTCATAATAACTCGTTGTGGTTGTTTAAAAGTTAAAATATTTTTCAATTTGCCTGTATTATTTCTTCAAGAGGATACTAACTTGTTAGGACATAAATATTGATTCATTTGTTTGAACCTAACTGTTACATAAACAAAACTGTTAGGTATTTCGTTTAGCCTAGGGAATTCGTGAAAATATTTAAAAAATAAGGGCATCAGGAGCCAAGAAACTTTGAGAACTTCTGTGCCCTAACAAACAAGTTATTACAAATATTTAAAGACGAAGAACATTTGAAGTGCTGTGTCGGTACTGTGCGCCATGCCGGCTTGTAACAAGGCAGAACTAATCCTGTCAGGGCACAGGGACAGGCAGCATATCTGAGAAAGTAGTATTTAAGCTCAGTTTGAAGGAAGACTCGGAGTCAATTGGAGAGGGATGGTGGTGGGAATAGCGTGTGTGAAGAGGACAGGAGCTGTGGGGGTGACTGGGGTGCAGCAAGCCTTTGAGGGTGAGGGGAGAGTGATGCTAGGGGAAGGCTGGAGAGTAGGAAGAGGCCAGGTCACACAGTGACCTGGAAGTCTAGTTAGGGAGTTTATTTAGTTTGTAAAAGACAGTGGCAAGCCTTTGAGGGATTTTAAGTAAAGGAACAGTACCTTAGGTCACTGTGTGTTTACTAAGGGAATAAAATACAAAGATGATATACATAAATATTTAAGTAATACTGTATTCTAAGTAATACAGAGTGCGTAATTTGTGGTAAAATTTTGAGGGGCCTTGATTTTCAAAGGCATTTGTAAACTGTCCTATAATTAAAAAAATTTTCGAAGGCATATACTCTTGTTCACCTTGGTTGATATGGACTTTTAAAATGAAAGAAAGTCCGGGGCACCTGGGTGGCTTGGTTGGTTAAGCATCTGCCTTTAGCTCGGTCATGATTCCAGGGTGCTGGGATGGGGCCCTACATGGAGCTCCCTGCTCAGTGGGGAGTCTGCTACTCCCTCCCCCTCTGCTCTTCCCCTGGCTCATTCTCTCTCTCTCTCAAATAAGTAAATAAAATATTAAAAAAAAAAAGCAGGATAGAATATTAAGTTGTGAAACATTGATATTTATGTACTTACTATTTTTTAAATGACAAAAGCTGTCCAGATTTTAAAATGAAATTTATTAATAATTATTTTAAATTGATAATTTGCATATTTTGACTGCCAGTGTAATACATTTATTTCTTAAGTTCCTGAATTGTTTAATTTGGGTGGTATAATAAAGATTTAATGTTACACAGGAATGGTATAAAAGTAATTTCTCTTAGTTATCATTTTGTATTGCCCTGGAGTTGATATTTTTATTTATTTTACTATAGTATCAATGTAACATTTTTTACAGTAATAAGCAAATCACTTCAGGTTACTTCTGAAAAATTCCTGAGCTCATTCTCAAGAGTTTTAAGACTCAATCAATTTTATAATCGTCAAATAGGGATGGAACCCACCTCGTGGTGTTTGGGAAAGGAAGATTAGTCTGTTTGGAATTTGATTCCCATTGTAAGTGTTAGAAAAATTTAAAACAAGTGAATATTATTCCCTTCCCTCTGCCAGTGTGTTTCATATTTATTTAGAACCAGTCTTTCATTATGTGGTAAAGAACTAGTGTCATTCTTAAATTCACAGTGTAAATAAATTATAGATAAGTGTTGTGTAGATATATTTTAAAAACTGTCTTGGTTTCATCTGGTGGACTAAGCCTCCCTAATTGTTCACCTGAAGAAATCTGATTAGAACTGATTATAGTCTGATTGCAAGGGAGTTGGTCAGTACTCTTCTTAAAAGAGGTAAAACTTTTAAGTTGGAAAGTTTTCTCTGGCTGAGAATATAAGATTTATAGAAATTTTTTTTATTATGTTCAGTTAGGCAACATATAGTACATCATTAGTTTTTGATGGAGTGTTCAACAATTCATTAGTTGCATATAGCACCCAGTGCTCATCACAACACCTGCCCTCCTTAATACCCATCACCCAGTTACCCCATCCCCTCTCCCTTCTGTAACCCTCAGTTTGTTTCCCGGAGTCCAGAGTCTCTCATGGTTTGTCTCTCTCTCTGATTTCTTCCCATGCAGTTTTCCCTCCCTTCCCCTATGGTCCTCTGCGCTATTCCTTATGTTCGACATATGAGTAAAACCATATGATAATTGTCTTTCTCTGCCTGACTTATTTCACTCAGCATAATCCCCTTCAGTTTCATCCATGTCGATGCAAATGGTGGGTATTCATCCTTTCTGATGGCTGAGTAATATTCCGTTCTATATATGAACCACATCTTCTTTATCCATTCATCTGTTGAAGGACATCTTGGCTCCTTCCACAGTTTGGCTATTGTGGACATTGCTGCTATGAACATTGGGGTGCATGTGCCCCTTCTTTTCACTACGTCTGTATCTTTGGGGTAAATACCTAGTAGTGCAATTGCTGGGTCATAGGGTAGCTCTATTTTTAGCCATCGGGGAAATACAAATCAAAACCACAATGAGATTACCACCTTATACCAGTTAGAATGGCAAAAATTAGCAAGACAGGAAACAAATGTTGGCGAGGATGTTGAGAAAGGGGAGGATGTGGAGAAAGGGGAACCCTTTTACACTGTTAGTGGGAATGCAAGCTGGTACAGCCACTCTGGAAAACAGTATGGAGGTTCCTATAGCAGATTTTTTTTTTTTTTTTTTTTTTTAATTATGTTCTTGGGCGCCTGGGTGGCTCAGTGGGTTAAAGCCTCTGCTTTCGGCTCAGGTCATGATCCCAGGGTCCTGGGATCGAGCCCCACTTCGGGCTCTCTGCTCAGCGGGGAGCCTGCTTCCCCCTCTCTCTCTCCCTGCCTCTCTGCCTACTTGCGATCTCTCTCTCTGTCAAATAAATAAATAAAATCTTAAAAAAAAATAAAAAATTATGTTCTCTTCATGTTCAAGGGAGCAGCCCAGGACTTAGAAAAATTAAACCGATCCCTCCTGTGCTCTTTACATCAAAATGAATTCTAGGGGCACCTGGGTGGCTCAGTTGGTTAAGTTTCCGACTCTCAATCTCAGCTCAGGTCTTGATCTCAGGATTGTGAGCTCCCTACTTAAAAAATGAGTTATAGATGAAAATTAAATGTATAAAATGAAATCACGGAAGTACTAGCACAAAACAAAGCTGAAATTTTTTATAATCTTGTAATAAAAATCTTTTTAAGTATAATGTTTAATTTTATGCGGTTAAAATTTGTTTTCTTATAATAAAAAAGAAGTGGAAAAAGGAATATTTGCAAAACATGATAGCCATGCCCAAAGATTGCTAGGTCAATAGGATGAGTAGTCCACTAGAAAAATGGACAAAGTGTATTTATGGTGAATTTATGAAACAAATACAGCCAGTAAACATACCTTATTAATAGCAAAGAATCATTTCAATTTTGTGCTTCATGTTTCATAGAAAATTTCACTTTGAATAAAATAACTTTAAATATTTATAAATCCCATTATAGGTTCTGAAATAAAACTGTTACTAGATATTCATGTAATCTAACAAGGTTGGGTCATCTCATCTGGCAGGGTCTTTTTTTCATCTTCTTTTAAATGGGTCATGTTTTGATTTCCTAGTAAAAGAAGTTTTATTTATTTGATACTCATAGTGAAATGACTTATTATGTATCCTATACAGACATAATTATTTAACAATAACTTTTATACAAATTATATTTTCTTACAGAAATAAAAGAGGAAAGCTTTGCTTAACTTTGTTCTTTTTATTGTTTTTGTAGAATCCAGCGTTCGAACATTCACTCCATTTTATTTTCTGGTGGAACCAGTGGATACACTCTCAGTTAGAGGCGCTTCCGTTGTGTTGAACTGTTCAGCATATTCTGAACCTTCTCCAAAAATCGAATGGAAAAAAGATGGAACTTTTTTAAACTTAGTATCAGATGACCGACGCCAGCTTCTCTCAGATGGGTCTTTATTTATCAGCAGCGTGGTGCATTCCAAACACAATAAGCCTGACGAAGGTTATTATCAGTGTGTGGCCACCGTGGAGAGTCTTGGAACCATTGTCAGCAGAACAGCCAAGCTCACAGTAGCGGGTAAGTTTTTTAAAAGTAATTTATTTGTATTTTTAAATTTTTATAAAAGGTATATCTTGATAAAAAGCAGTATTATCCTAGAGTTTTCATTTAACTGGTAACAAGAAATATACTCATTTAACAAGGACCAGTTGAGCAGCTGCTGGGTGCACGGCATTCTGCTAAGACTTGCTCAGTGCCGCAGGGAGTAAACTGTAGCTCTTTTCCGCTTTCTGTCATTTAGATGGCTTATAGTTGCAATCAGAAGTATTAAATCCGTTCTTTTCTTCTTTTTAACTTGGAAATGACAGAGGAAGTTGTATAGGAAAATTGATTCCCTTTGATTGCTAACTTTTATCCTCCCCGGCATAACTACTTAGTATGGCTTTGTAAAACTTGCAGTGTCGCCAGAATCTTGGTTCCTTTATGCCCCAGCCAAAGAAATGATGTTTAATTGGATTAATTATTTAAAAACCTGTAGGATGTGGGTATTAAGTTGAAGAGAAGAAAGTTGTAAAGAGGCAAACATTTACTCCTTTTTTAGAGCATTCTTATTTGAAGAATAATGGAAGTGTAAGCTAAGTAAGTCACACCTGCCTTGTAGTAGACACTGGTATTCCTTGGGTCAGTGTTTCTTTACTTGATGAAGTAGCTATTGTTAAGGGTCACATTGTGCAAAAATTGCCTTATGTTTAAGTCTTATATTTATATTCATCTTGGTAAAATGCTAACATGTAAAAAAGAACATGAGGAACAGAGTAGTTTCCCATCTCATTGCCGCTGCAGGGTGATAGTTCCCCATTTCCCACTCACTCCAGGCTGTATCTGCTCATTCATTCAGAATATGATGGCTCTCTTTCTTTTTGGAACCAGATACTCAAAGCTGAATTTGAGTGTGATATAAAGCTACTGTAATTATTCCATAATCACAGACTGAGGATGGAGAAAGAAAAGGGGGAAAAAGTCACTTCTTTTGGTAATTAGCCTTTCCTCTCTTTTTTCTCCCCCTCTTTCTTCGTTTCCTTCTTTCCCTCCTTTTTTCCTTTCCCTCCCTCCCTTCCTTTCTTCCTCTAATCTGCTTGCCAGGCTTTCTCCAACATGCTGACAAATAAGTTAGCATTGTGACTGCCCCTACAGTGTCACTTAGGTAAGCTGTTTATCATTTATGTTCTTAAGCTTGGCTTTAATCGTGACTCCTTCCTTTCAGCAGTCTCCCACAGCCATTCACCAAATCCAGTGAATTCTGCTTCCTAGTCCCTGTGTATGTGCTCCTGAGGCATGTCCTCACCATCCCTCACCACACACAACCCGTCACTGCCTGCTGCCTCATTCTTTCCCTCTTGCAGCCCAGTGGTCAGGCTCTCTCCTCACCCTTAAGTAGCTCCTCAGTGACGACATCAAGTGGATGTCTAAACTCTTGAACAGGCCTCTAAGTCTTTTCATGAGCTGGCCTCCACTTCTCCAGCTTCCTGACTGACTGACTGACTGACTTCCTTCTTTCCTTCTTTCCTTCCTTCCTTCCTTCCTATCTCCTTCCCTTTCTCCCTCCCCCCTTCTTCCCTTCCTTCTTTCCTCTTTTCCTCCTTCCCCCCCATCTCTCCTTCACTCTCCCCTCTCCCTTTTTATTTATTTATTTATTTATTTTTAAAGATTTTATTTACATATTTGACAGAGAGAGATCACAAGTAGGCAGAGAGGCAGGCAGAAAGAGAGGAGGAAGAAGGCTCCCTGCTGAGCAGAGAGCCCGATGCGGGGCTCGATCCCAGGACCCTGAGATCATGACCTGAGCCAAAGACAGAGGCCTAACCCACTGAACCACCCAGGCACCCCTCCTCTCTCCCTTTTTAAAGATTTATTATTTTAGAGAGAGAGAGAGAGGAGTGGGAAAGGGCAGCGGGAGAGGAGAGAATCTCAAGCAGATTCCATGCTGAACCCGGAGCCTGATGTGGGGCTACATCCTAGGACCCTGAGATCATGACCTGAGCTGAAATCGGGACTCGGATGCTTAACCAGTTGAGCCACTCAGGCGCCCCTCTCCAGCTTCATTTCTTTACACTCCACCCAGCCTCTGTCCCTGCCCTCTTCCATCAGCAGCAGCAGGACCACTTACATCACATTTTAAGCTCTGCCAGTACTGAGTATTTTCAAATCCCTTTTCTTCTCTGTCTCTGGCCTTTGCTCATGGCTTCTCCACTGCCTGTTACACCTGTCCTCTATTTTTTCTTCTCTTTGTACTCTGCTGGGTTTGTCCATCCTTCTTTTTAACTTTCATATCCTTCAGGAAGCATTTTTTGGTCTACTGTCCTAGTAAACAGCCAATTTTATAATACAATATAGTCAATTCTTTGGCTGCAGGCAAGATTCTGTAGGGGAGTTATTTAACTCACTCATGGCCTGAGTATCAGGAGGAAAAAAGACCTTAGCTAAGAAATGAATAAAATTTCTTTTAATAGTTGCATAGTACCCATTGTATAGATATATTGTGATTTATCCAAAGATTCCTTTTTTGATGAACAGTTACATGAACAAAAATTGTATTATGTTAAAGGCAGTAGTATAGTGAACAGTCTTTTATGAATCTCTATAGAAAAGATTATCAGAATTAGTAATTGTATTAGTTGCTGGATCATAGAATATACTTTGTGTGTGTGCGTATTTCAAAAAGAGCACTGAACTATTTGGCTGCTCCTCAAAATTTTAACCATAAAGTTACCTTATGACTGAGCAATTCCATTTCTAGGTACCAACCCCAGAGAAATGAAAAGATAGGTCTGTACAACAATTTGTACATGAATGGTTATAGCAGCATTATCCATAATAGCCAAAAAGTGGAAACAGTCTATCAAGTTTGGCTAACCAGATTGTGGTCTATTCATACATGGAATGTTATTCAGCAAGAAAGAGGAATGAAATTCTGATATGTATTGCAATGTGGATAAACCTGAAAAACATGATGCTAAGTGAGAGAAGCCACATATCTCCCCTCAGGAGGGGAGAATATTTAACTTTTTAAAAATAGAATTAGCTCTTGGTTTTATTTCAGCTTCCTTTTCCCCCCACTTTATTAGTTTCTCTGTTTATCTTTATTTAATTCCATTCTTCTAATTTTTTGGTTTCTGTAAAGTAGATATAAGGCTAATTTTATCTTTCTTTCCTTCAAAAATCCCCTTGATATAAAAAATGAGAAAAAAAATTTGTAAGAAGGCTAGATAACTTGTGTGTTATTTCTGTATGAACTAATTCACCATCATAAAACTACAAAACCTGGACCTGTTTTTCATAATTTGCTATGTTTGTTAGTCTTCAAAGAAACACTTTGTTGTGTTCTCCACATCTCAGAGTCACTTTTTAGATGTTACTGTTAATAATAATAGCAGCTAGTATTTGAATATTTTTATTTCCAGATTTATTTATTTATTTTAGAGAGGGAGAGGGAGAGAGAGAGAGAGCATGAGCGGAAGGGGCAGAGAAGGAGAGGGAATCTCAAGCCGACTCTGCACTGACTGCGGACCCAGACATGGGGCTTTATCACAAGACCCTGAGATCATGACCTGCGCCGAAACCAAGAGTCAGATGCTTACCTGATTGTGCCACCCAGGCACCCTACTATTTGAGTTTTTATATGCAGTATGCTATATAGGAAATATTTATGTTAATTATTAACCTTTTTAACACCCTACGAGGCCTCTTATTGTTCTCATTTTACTGATGGAGAAACTGAGGCTTCGAGGTTAAGTAACTTGCTAATGTCACACAGCCATGAGGTGGTGGAGTTGGGATTCACATTCAGGTTACATGACTCCAGAACTTAGGCTCTTAACCACTACATTCTGTGGCATCTACATTTTTGTTAATATTTTATTTTGAAATAATTTCAAACTCATATAATTATTGCAAGAATGAAACCAAGAAATCCTATATATTCTTCACTCAGATTACCCAATTGTTAACATTTTATTGTCTGCCTTATAACCGCCCCCCCCACAAACATACCCAAACCTGTTTTTTTCTGAATTATTATGGGTAAGTTGGAAGCATTACTCTCACCTAAATACTTCTGTGTATATTTCCTAAAAACAAAGATACTCTCCTAAATAACGGTCCACCAATTTTAGGAAATTAGCCTTAATACACTGCTACCATAGAATCATTCTGATTTTACTGGATGTCTCAATAAAGTTCTTAATAGCAAAAAACAAAAGCAGAAACTTTGCCCCTCTGCCATTCCTTTCTGGTCCAGGATTACATGTTGTATTTAATAGTTAGGCTCTTTTGTAGTTTAGTACTAGTTAGTACTAGTTAACTACTAGTTAGTACTAGTAGTTTAGTAGTAGTAGTTTAGTAGTAGTTCAAACCATTCTTTAGTTTATCCTTGTCTCATTTTTTGTTTTCTGATTTTCCCCTATGAATAGATTCAGGTTTTGCATTTTGGGAAGGAATATCACAGTAGTAAGAGATGCTGTGTTCTTCTTAGTGCGTCATATCAGGAAGTGTCTGATGTTTTGTTTACTGGTGATGTTAACCTTTATTAACTTTGTTAATATGGTCTGTGCTGTTTCTCGACTGTAAAGTTAAATATTTTGTACTTTTATTAATTAGTAATAAGTATTTTGGGAAGAGCTAATTTGAGGCTCTATATCCTATTCCTCATCCAACTTTTCACCAGTGAGTTTAGCATCGATTCATTCTTTTCTGCATCAATTATCATTATCCCAGAATTACCCAGAGGAAACTCCCTTCAATCTGACTTCTGTGTCCTTTTGATATGTCCATATTGCAAATGGCATTGATTTTGAACTCTCTGGACAGAGCCAGGAGATTTATACATATATATGTATATATGTATGTAATGACTGTGTATGAAATGTATATATATTTTATACATATACATTTATATCTCTATATGTGTTTAACTCTATTTGTGTAATTATATAAAACTTTAAGTTGATACTGATGCCTCAATTCTATCAATACCACGGGCTTTATTCTACCCTGCTGCTTTTCCATATTTGTACCTTGCTTCTCCAACTATGGGGAATGTGACTCCAGTTATCCCTAGTACATCGACTTATTGACCTGCATCCCTGTTGTAGCCAGTTTCCTGACCCATGGACCTTCTTCTTGACCTTACATACAACCACATGGGCTGACTTGCTCCTGGTTCCCGTGACTACATTTTAAAGTAACATTTAACTACATTTTATTTCTTCTTTTCCTTTATTGTCCAGGTCTTCCAAGATTTGCCAGCCAACCAGAACCTTCTTCAGTTTATGCTGGGAACAGTGCAATTCTGAATTGTGAAGTTAATGTAGATTTGGTCCCATTTGTGAGGTGGGAACAGAACAGACAGCCTCTTCTTCTGGATGATAGAGTTATCAAACTTCCAGGTGGAACACTGGTTATCAGCAACGCTACCGAAGGAGATGGGGGACTTTATCGCTGTATAGTTGAAAGTGGTGGGCCTCCAAAGTACAGCGATGAAGCTGAATTGAAAGTTCTTCCAGGTATTAATTTATTATCAGGACTTGTGGTTTTATGTTTATTAATGGATAAAAATTGTTCTGTTAGAATTTTTTTTTTGATAAACACTGTTAAATATGTGGTGTGACAAAGTAATGTCAGCATAAGGAGTCTCAGTTTCTTACAGGCAGAGAAAAGAAGAAAACATGCCAGAAAGATTCACTTTTAGGTGAATACATTAGTAGAAATTGATCAAGTGATAAAGTGTATTTAATATCTATGGCATTCTTCTTGGCCAAAGACAGGCTAAGTCTGTGTCTTTTGTCTAGCCTCTTTCTGCTCCTTCCCTGTAATGGGATACTTCATATAGTTTGATCTCTCGTCAGAATCTGGGACTCACTTGGACTAGTTCGTATAGGGGATGGGCAGAGTAGTAACTAATACAGCAGCTCTGGAGACGCTGGTAAGCAAGAGTTCTTGGATCTTTATAGCGCTCCCCCATTTTAATATAAACTCAGCCCCTTCCTCCCTCTCTTTGTGGGTTCTCTCTCTTTCTGCCCCTGCTGGCTCTCCTCTGTTTTGTGTGTCTTTTCTCAGCTGTGTAACTTTTGCTTACTCCTAACTTCCTCTCACATGTTGCTCATCGCAGTCCTGCCAGCCTCTTGCTGTCTCCTGGCCTTTCAGCTTCCGTTCCCACTGCTGGGTGCCTGATTCCACATTTCTTCCTTCAAACCTGAGTTTATGAATACGATGGGGCCATCTTTACATTATTTGGGCAAATTTTTTTATATACAGCCACTTCATAGGCTAATTTTTAGTCTGTGGCTTGGCTTGCAAGGTGAGCCAGTGTTGTGAGCAATGATGCCTGAGGGTGTTCCTAATGGGCTTTGAACTGATTTTTTTTTTTTTTTGTAATGCAGTTTCTTTGTCATCATCCATGCCTTTGTCATTCCTGTTCCTGTGTGTTTTCAGCTCGGCAGCCACAATTATTTTTTAAAATGTATATTAGATTGTAAAATAAAATATATATTAGATCATGTTACATCTTAGCTCAAAACCTAATGGTTTTTCATCTTAGAGTAAACATTAAAGTCCTTGGCCTGTCAGGCTTTGTATAATCTTAACACCACCTTCCTCCCCATCTCTCTCCTTCCATCTGGTATTCTTCTCTCCCTCACTCTGTGATTGTGGCCACCTTATGTTTCTAGAACAGTCCAGACATTCTTTTGCTTTGGGATCTTTCTACTTGCCTTTTGCTCTGCCTGGAATCCTCTTCCCTCAGATACCTGGCTGACAACCATCTTATTTCTCTGCTCAAACATCACTTCATTGTTAAGCCTTCCTTGGCCACTGTTTAAAACAATAGTCTTCCATATCTGCCCTGGTACTTTGGTCTTTCCCCCTTAATTTTATTTCAGAACATATCCATTGTCTGATATACAATGTCTTTTATTTCTTGTCTCTCTCCCCCAGTGGTATATAAGGTCAACAAGGATAGGGAATTTTGTCTGCTGCCAAGAATGGTAACTGGCACATAGAAGCCGGTAAATATTTGTTCAAATTTATTTGTTTCTATCAAAATATGATTAAATTTAGCTAAATCCCGATGGGGGAAAAAAGAAAACTATTGCCATATTGCAGCGTGCCCCAGCCTACTTCCTGACTTGCTTTTACATGGCAGAGGTCCTATTTCTTCTCTGTACCTGGGGTACCATTCAAGCAAATCCTCAAAACTAGATCCAAGGAAACAAGATTTTCAGTGTCGGAGAATAAACCACCACTCCATATCTGAAACAAAACCAAAATACCGAATGTTTTATTTACTTAAGTGAGGGAAAACCATAGTTTTTATGCATCGTCTTCTTAATGCAAACTGCTGATCGCGTATAGAATTTTGGGGAAGACGTTATATTTGGTGTGTTGGTTAAGGGGCAGGAGTGGGTTGATTGTCAGCCAGAGAAGCTTGTTTTATGGTTGGTTACAGAGGTGACAGCAGGTTAATGTCAGCTATAGAAGCAAGTGATTCCACCACCGAATGACTGAATTTTAAAGCCTAAGGCTGTCACTCATTGCCTGGCTTTCAAAGGCTTGTTCACTGAAGCGAGCTGTCACTCATCCATTAGACAATGTTTTCTTGTTACCATGGCTACAGAATTGTCATCGATTGGTTACACAGGTTTAAAACCAGGCCTGGTGGTTGTTACCGTGGCTGTAGAACATCTTTTCCGGAGAGTATGGGGACAAGAGTCCTAGCTCTTTACCTGAAAACTATCTTTTTCCCTCAAAATGGAACACTGGAAATACCACTCCATCAAGTAGAGAACCCTGTCTTCCAGCCATTGGAGTGTGGCCTTTTCAGATGTCCATAAGAGGAGCAGCTACATAAAGTGAACTCACACGGTGACAGCCTAATAGTCGTACCATTATAAAAATCAAGGGATTGGCAGACTAAGTGAATGAGTTAAAGAGATGAAACTCAGATTTTCAGAAGTAACACACAGATGTAGGGGTGTAAAGGAAACCTCTTACGAAATCCCTGTGAATGGAGAAGGTGCTGTTAAGGGTCCTGAGCTTGCACAGTCTTTTCTGTCTTTGTACCACTCGTGAAACATTTGCTTCATTCAGTGTTTTTAATGTGAAGGGGATTCTTGTTAAATATCCCTCAGTTGACCAGTAAGCCCCTGGAAGTTAGGAGCTACAACTTCTACATCCTTAAGGTCCCCAGAGAGCCTAGCACAGTGCTTTACACATTTAAGTGATTAAAGAAATGTTTGATAATTTATTTTTTAAGATTTATTTATTTAGTTTGGGAGGGGGCAGAGGGAGAAGGAGAGAGAGAATCTCAAGCAGACTCACTGCTGAGCGCAGAGCCCAAAGCAGGGCTCGATCTCATGACCCTGAGATCATGACCTGAGCCAAAATCAAGTCAGATGCTTAACCAACTGAACCACCCAGGCACCCTCATATGTTTGCTAATTTAAATGGACTTTTCTTGTGTCACTTTTGCTTAAACTATTTTGTTACGTAAAGCCACATAGGGCACCTGGCTGGCTTAGCTGGTAAAGCGTCCAACTCTTGATCTTGGGATCATGAGTTCAAGTCCCACACTGGGCATAGAGTCTACTTAAAATAAAATAACAAAGCCATACACACTGAACAGGAATTTGCCATTCCTCGTCATTAAAGTAGTAAAGCACTTTTTTCTTTCTTTTTTTTTTTGTTTTAGTAAAGTGCTTTCTTAATTATCGTCTTTCATTTTTTAATTTTTTAGATCCTGAGTTCACTTCAAACTTGGTATTTTTGAAGCAACCTTCTTCCTTAGTCAGAGTCAATGGTCAGAGCGCGGTGTTGCCATGTGTTGCTTCGGGACTTCCTGTTCCAGCCATTAGATGGATGAAAAATGAGGAGGCACTGGACACAGAAAGGTAATGTCTGCCTAAAAGCCTTTTTCAGCCTTGGCTTGAGACTTGGTCTAATCTAATTTGGGACTCCTGATTAATAATGAAAAAATGATTATCTATTTTTCTTTAAGCACATTATAATGCTCATTTATCATTCTTGAAATAGTTTATATGCTATATATGATTAGGATGTTTAAAGAAAAAATTGCTTTCAAAATATTAAGGGGTAATTATTCCATTTGTTCTTTCTGAGCTGCAGTATACTTAGCTTAAGGCCTCAAGACCTCCTTCCCTAAATTGTTGCAGGCGTTTCTGGTCCTGACTAGCCTGACTTCTCATTCCCTTTCATGTGCTTTTTGTTGATAGTAGTTTTTTCCTTTATTCTAACAAGAAAAGAGAATGTATTCCTCATCCTTCTGTTTGCCTTTTAAAATCATACCAGGCTTCTTCTGTGATCATAAATTCTTCCTCTTCCACAAAAGCCATTTCTCTTAACATCAGCCATCCTGTCATCTCTCATTGCTTCCTTATGTAATGGGTACTTGACATATGTGATAGGTGCTTTTCTCTGTTGTATTCTGATAAAAGAACTGAGGTAGTGGTGGTGGTGGTATTTAGGTATATTTTGTTTCCAAAGCAAAGTTATTTTGTGTGTTGTAGGATGTTCAGTATCTTTCTTGGCCTTTATCCACTAGATGCCAGTAGCACTCCCAAGTTGTGACAACCGAAAATGTTTCTAGATGTTGCCAGATGTCCCTTGGGGGACAGAATGGTCCCCAGTTGAGGACTATTGTTGCAGAGCAGTGCTGTCCAATAGAAATCTGATGCCAGCCATGTATGTAATTTAAAATTTTGGGTAGCTAAAAAAAAAAAACCTAAGATGTAACCCCCAGTAATAAATATAATAATAATAATTTATATGATGCACCAGTTAAAGTGAAATGTAGTTCGTAGTTCTACCAAAACAATAAAGTTGTGGTTAGTGTTGTTTCAGCTTTTACATTTAAATAAAAATTAAACAAAATTCAGAGTTCAGTTCTTCAGTCTTTCTAGCCACATTTCAAGTGTCAGAGACCACCTGTGGCTAGTGGCTGTTGCTTTGGATTGAGCAGGTCTAAAGATCCCCAACCGAGTAATCCAAAGTAAGCAGACAGTCTTAATTTGTGTACTTAAGTAACCAAGACCTGGGAAAGGGGCAACTCTCTGGTTAGCTTGGTGATCAACCTTCAGGGATAGGTGGGAATGATAGAATGCACTAGGGTGTTTCATTAGCAAAACTGATGGTCTCATCTCCAATATCACCTCTTTCTTTCTCAGCACGCATCCAGTCACCAACTACTTCTGCCTCTATTTTACTTCCTACTTCCCACCTCTTTCCCCAGCTAAATATTATGCAAAGAACTTATAAGACTTCAAGGGAATATTTAAAACTTATGCTAACTGAAATATAGGGAACCTTTAAAAAGGGGATAAAAATTTGAAGCTCTCTTAGAGTAGAAATTTAAATTGGCTACATGTTAGAACAAAATCTTTATCAGGAGTAGGAAAGCTGGGGCTCCTGGGTGGCTCAGTCTGTTAAACATCCAACTCTTGATTTCTGTTCAGGGCGTGAATCTAAGGGTGATGAGATCCAGCCCTGCATTGAGCTCCACACTCAGTAGGGAGTCTGTTTGGGATTTTCTCTCTCTCTCCCTCTCCCCCCGCTACCCCTTCCCCTGCGTGTGTGCGTGCGCTCACTCACTCTCTCTCAAATAAATAGATCTTTAAATTACTTTTTAATTAAATTTTATTTATTTCAGAGAATGCAAGTGGGGAGAGGAGCAGAAGGGGAGGGAGAAGAACAAGCAGATGCTGCACTGAGTGTAGATGCTGACATGGGGCTCGATCCCAGGACTCTGAGATCATGACGTGAGCCTAAACCAAGAGTAGGTCACTTAACCACCTGAGCCACCCAGATGCCCCAGAAATAAATAAATCTTAAAAAAAAAAAAAAAAAAAAGCAGGAAAGCTGAAATAGGTTCTTTTCAAAGTTTTTGTATTTTATCATCATAGAAGGACATTCTGAAGATAGATAATGATAAAGCAGTTTGGTTTCTTATATAAAACAAGGATTGCTGTGATTCTCATTTGCTTATTCAATAATTATTCAACAAACATTTATTGAATGCCAGTTATGTTAAGCACTATTCTAGGTACTGGGAACAGAGTAGTGAACCAAATAGAGTTTCGCTGTTATGAATAGAGTTTTGTTTTGCTGATATTCTAGTTGGGAAGAGTCAAACAGTAATCATTTAAACATGTAGAAGTTCAGTTGATGATAAGTGCTATGAAGAAAACTAAGACAGAACTGCGCCCTGGGTGCCAAGAGAGAGAGCGGTAGGATTGCTGTCTTATATAGTATGTTGGACAGTTATTCTTTAGTAAATTGATGCTCATACTAGGGTCTAGATGTGGGTTGGGGTACATAAGTCATGGTAGAAATGTTACATATCTTCCTTTTGTGTTGCATAAAATTGTTACAGTCAATTTTATTCAAAGATATTTCTTAGGGAAATGTTTGTTAATTCAATGAAATGTGGATATATCCTAGCTAATAATATCTCTCTGAATTTGAAGGACAATTCAGAAGATTTAAGACTGAGTAGACTGTTTTCTACCTTGAGTTCTCAAGGCTTCTGAATACTTGGGTTACGTTGTAGGAAAGTCTGAGAAGCATTGCATTGGTATAGCACTGTCTCAAGAAGCTGCATAGGCATATAGGAGGAGGATGGTATTGATGGCGTTCACGTTGGTATTTCCAAACCCCAGCACAGTGTGTGGCACATAATGAGGTAGGGAGAGTGGTGACCAATATTTTTTGGTCTGAATGTAGTATAGGAGAATCAGAATGCTTCAGGTTAGATATAGGTAATTACTCAAAATGTCTGTTTCTGTCAGTGCCTTATGAGATATGTAGATGGCCCTTACCTAATAAATTATTTAAACCCCAAATTAGAAATAAATTTTGAAACTGGAAGAAGCAAGTGGCTAGAAATCTAGATAGTGCTAGGCTGGCTCTGGTAAAAATCTTAAACTATTAGACATCCTTCTCTACTACTAATCTTAAGGCCTCTTTGAAACTGAATGTTTTAAAATATTACCTGGGAGGAGCTAAGATGGCAGAGTAGGGGGACCCGAGACTTGCCTATTCCCTTGAACACAGATAGATAAATATCAAATCATTCTGAATACCCTGGAAATTGATCCGAGGACCGATAGAACAAATTACACAACTAGAGGGAAAGAGGCTACAATGTATAAGGTGGGAGGTATGGAGATGTGATTTGGGGGAGAAGCAGATCACAGGTGCTGTTTAGACAGTAGAGAGCCTTGATCATGGAGAGGTGAGAGGTAGAGAGAGGAGTACACAGGAGATCGCACAAGGAAAATTCTCCCCCAAAGTGGGAATACTAGAGGGGCTGATTTTTGTGAGTTTTTACAACCAATGAGGCTCAAAAGATTGGAGTTTTAGAGGTCTGTCGCATGGGTTGTATGGAGCCCTGAGGGCATTGCAGTGCTTCTGTGGAGAAGGAGGGCAGATAGGCCAGGGGCAGATGGTGAAATCTCAGAGTGCACTGGAACAGACGATTTCCCCCTTCTTGGAGTACATCTGGGAGAGATGCCATTAACTCTGGGGACAAAAGAGCCAGTGGGCACCGTTACCTCCCCTGCCCCTCAGCACAGGTGCAGAGCTACCTGCAGAAGGTGGGCTAATTTGGATACTGGCTCTTTGCTATGCTTCACTCCAAACGCCACACCCCTGTGCTTTTGTGCAACTCCCCTTCTGGGACAAATCTGAATCAGTTCCAGTGCAGTGAGACCCTCCTCCAGAGGACCAGTGTGGGGCTATACCATGTCAGGTCCCAAAAGTTTAGTTTTAAAACTCAGCCTACCTACCTGGGATAGAACACGGGTGCACTGAGCTGCCAGGCAGGCAGACGGCCCGGACACAGACAGGGTGAATGCAGTGAGCTGAAGGACACCTGGGACACATGAGGGGAGATTGTTCACTCTTCTGGGAGGGCTCCCCAGGCAGCAGTGGGTGCGAACTCCCCTCTCCGGGGACAAGGGAGGGCGCTGGTGCCATTTCTCTCCCCTACCCCTCAGCATAAAGTAACTTTAATAAGTAGCATAGCACCAGCAGGGGCAGCCTAATCCAAGCAGTCTACACCAAATCCCACCCTACTGCACTCTGCAGGTGCTGCTTTTCACAGGTAAGTGTGCCTGAGAACCAGAGCAGCAGGTTCCTCCCCCAGAATACCAGCATAAAACCCCCGCATGCACCAGGTCTACTGACCGCAGAGCTCTACAAAGCTTCAGCTCTAGTGGAAATGGCATTAGGTCTCTCTTCATAAGCAGACAGACCAGAGCACACCTAGTTAAAAACCACTACACTCTGGCCAAGGTCCAAACACTTCCCGCTGCAGATAAGGAGAAGTTCTGCAGAGGACTGACCTGAGGGAAAGAGCAGCCAAAACATAGCAGCAGAGTGCGTACAGCATACACCAGAGATACTTCCTGAAACGCCAGGCCCTAGACAGTGTACGACCTCTTCTTTATAAAGCCATTACTCTCAGGAGCAGGAAACAGAACATTCTGGCTTTCCTAACACACAGAAGACGGACACCTAGACATAATGCCAAGATGGAAGAATTCATCCCAAAAGAAAGAACAAGAAGAAGTCATGGCTAGGGATCTAATCAAAACAGATAGAAATAATATGCCTCATCCAGAATTTAAAGCAACAATCATAAGTATACTAGAGGCCTGAGAAAAGCATAGAAGATACCAGGGAGTCCCTTATCACAGAGATAAAAAACCTTAAAACTAGTCAAGCCATAATAAAAAAATGCTATAACCAAATTGCAAAACCATCTGGATGTAATGACCACAAAGATGGAAGAAGCAGAGGAATGAATAAGTGATACAGAAGATAAAATTATGAAAAATAATGAAGCTTAAAAGAAGAGGGAAAGAAAAATAAGGGATCACAAATGTAGACCTAGGGAACATGGTGACTCCATAAAGCATAATAACATTCATATTGTAGGAGTCCCAGAAGAAGAAGACAGGGAAAAAGGAGTGGAGGGTTTATTTGGGGGAAATTATAGCTGAAAACTTAACTAACATGGGGAAGAAAACAGACATCTAAATCCAGGAGGCACAGAGAACTCCCATCAAAATCAACAAAAGCAGGCCAACACCAAGATGTATTGTAGTTAAATTTGCAAAATATAGAGATGAAAAATATCCTAAGAACAGCAAGACAAAAGAAGTCACTAACTTACAAGGGAAGACAAATAAGGGGAAGAGCAGATCTATCCACAGAAACTTGGCAGGCCAGAAGAGAGTGGCATGATATATGCAACGTGCTGAATGGGAAAAATATGCAGATAAGACTACTCTATCCAGCAAAGCTGTTATTGAGAATAGGAGAGAGAGAGTTTCCCAGACAAACAAAAACTAAGGGAATTCATGACCATTAAACCAGCCCTGCAAGAAATATTAAAGGGGCCTTTTTGAATGGGAAAGAAAAACCAGAATCTTCAAAGACTAGAAAGAAACAGAAAATCTCCAGAAATGACAGAACTAAATTCATACCTATCAATAATCACTCTGAATGTAAATGGACAAAATGCACCAATCAAAAGACATAGGGTGTCAGAATGGGGGAAAAAATGACCCATCTATATGCTGCCTACAAGAGACTCATTTTAGACCTAAAGACACCAGCAGATTGAAAGTGAGGGGATAGAGAACCATTTATCATGCTAATGGACGTCAAAAGAAAGCCAGAGTAGCAGTACTTATATCAGACAAACTAGATTTTAAACTGAAGACTGTAACAAGAGATGAGGAAGGTACTGTATCATAATAAAAAAGCCCTAGTCTTCCAGCAAGACCTAACAATTATAAATATTTATGCTTCCAATTTGGGAGCACCCAAATATGAATAACAAACATAAAGGAATTCATTGATAATAATACAATAATAGTAGGACTTTAACACCCTACTTATATCAACAGACATGATCTAGGCAAAATGAACAAGGAAATAATGGCTTTGAATGACACACTGGATCAGACATACTTAAAGATATGTTCAGAACATTTCATCCTAAAGCAGCAGAATACACATTGATAACTTATTGAGTGCACATGGGACATTCTCCAGAATAGATTACATATTAAGTCACAAATCAGACCTCAATGAGTACAAAATGATTGAGATCATGCCATGCATATTTTCTGACCATAATGCTATGGAACTTGAAGTCAACCACAAGAAAATATTTGCAAAGACCACAAATACATGGAGGTTCAAGAACATTCTACAAAAAAATGAATGGGTCAACCAGGAAATTAAGAAATAAAAAAAATACATGGAAACAAATAATAATGAAAACGTGATGGTCTAAAACTTTTGAGATGCAGCAAAAGCTGTCATAAGAGGGAAGTATATAGCAATACAGGCCTACCTCAAGAAGCATGAAAAATCTCAAATATTCAACTTAACCTCACACCTAAAGGAGCTAGAGAAAGAACAACACATGAAGCCTAAAGCCAGCAGAATAAGGGGAAATAATAAAGATTAGAGCAAAAATCAATGATACAGAAATACACACAATAGTAGAATGGATGAATGAACCCAGGAGCTGGTTCTTTGAAAAAATAAAAGTGACAGACCCCTAGCCAGACTTATCAAAAGAAAAGAGAAAGGACCCAAATAAATAAAATTACAAATGAGGAGGAGAGATCACAATCGACACCACAGAAATACAAGCAATTATAGGGGAATATTATGAAAAACTATATGCTAACAGATTGGGCAATCTGGAAGAAATGGATAAATTCCTACAAACGTATAAACTACCAAAACTGAAGTGGGAAGAAATAGAAAACTTGAGCAGACTGATAAACCAGCAAAGAAATTGAATCAGTAATCAAAAATATCTCAAAAACAAAAGTCCAGGGCCAGATGGCTTCCCAGGGGAATTCTACCAAACATTTAAAGAAGAATTAATACCTATTCTCAAACTGTTCCAAAAATAGAAATGGAAGGAAAACTTCCAAACTCATTCTACAAGGCCAGCATTACCTTGATCCCAAAACGAGACAAAGATCCCACTAAAAGGGTTATATCCCTAATGAACATGGATGTAAAAATTCTCAGCGAGATACTAGCAAATCAAATGCAACAATACATTAAAAGATTCATTCCACAATCAAGCAGGATTTACTCCTGGGCTGCAAAGGTGGTTCAGTATTTGCAAATCAGTCAATGTGATACACCATATCAATAAAAGAAGAGGTAAGAACCAAATAATGCTCTCAGTAGATGCAGAAAAAGCATTTAATGAAGTACACTATCCATTCTTGATAAAAACTCTCAACAAAGTAGAGATAGAGGGAACATCTCATCATAATAAAGGCCATATATGAAAGACCCACAGGTAATATCATCCTCAGTGGGGAAAAACTGAGAACTTTTCCTCTAAGGTCAGGAATAAGACAAGGATATCCACCCTCACCATTGTTTCTTAACCTAGTACTGGAAGCCGTAGTCTTTAGCAGTCAGACAACAAAAAGAAATAAAAGGCATCCAAATTGGCAAGGAAGAAGTCAAACTGTCACTATTTGTAGATGACATGATATTCCATGTAGAAAACTCAGAAGACTCCCAACAAAAAATTGCTAGAACTGATACATGAATTCAGTAAAGTCACAGGATACAAAATCAATCTACAGAAATCTGTTGCATTTCTGCACACCAATAATGAAGTAGCAGAAAGAGCAGTCAGTGTATCAATTGCATTCACAGTTGCACCAAAAACCATAAGATACCTAGGAATAAACCTAACTAAAGAGGTAAAAGATCTGTACTCTGAAAACTATAGAACACTTACAAAAGAAATTGAAGAGGACATGAAGAAATGGAAAAACATTCTATGCCCAAATATTGTTAAAATGTCTGTATTACCCAAAGCAATCTACACATTTAATGCAGTCCCTATCAAAGTGCCAACAGCATTTTTCACAGAACTAAAGCAAACAGTCCTACAATTTGTATGGAACCACAAAAGACCTGAAAAGACAAAGCAACCCTCCAAAAGAAAAGCAAAGCTGGAGGCATCACAATTCTGAATTTCAAGCTATATTACAAAGCTGTAGTCATCAAGATCTTATGGTACTGGCACAAAAACAGACACATAGATCAATTAAACAATAAAAAAAACCCAGAAATGAACCCACAACTACATGGTCAACTAATCTTCAACAAAGCAGGAAAGAATATCCAATGGAAAAAAGACAGTCTCTTCAACAAATGGCGTTGGGCAAACTGGACAGCCACATGCAGAAGAATGAAACTGGATCACTTCCTTATACCATACACAAAAATAAATTCAAAATGGATGAAAGACCTAAATGTGAGACAGGAAACCATCAAAATCCTAGAGGAGAACACAAGCAGCAACCTCTTTGACCTCGACCGTAGCAGCTTCGTACTAGATATGTCTCCAGAGTTCTTAACAAACATGTGCTCTCTTTAGCCAGAGGACCAGGAAAGGGAAAGCATAGCAAGACAAAAAGTGGAATACTATAATCACTCCTACTTTAACCAAACACTACAGAAGAAACTGTGGCCCCGCCTTCACCCATGTGAGCCAAGTGGGAAGGCTAAACTGCCACCCTTACCAGGTTGTAATGAAATCCCGCAACCTATATGGCATCAGAGGCTAAATAAGGAGCCAAAACTTTCATCTCAACCAGGCAGTATCAAGGCCCTCTCTTTTGCTGTGTTAGTAGAAACCACATAGGGAGCATGGACTTTTATCCCACCTGGTAGTAAAGAGACATTTCTTCCCTTCCCCACGGGGGTGGTATTAAAGGAGGCCTTGTGGAGAGTCAGAACTTTCGTCATCATGTAGTATTGAGGCCCCCCCTCCATGGTGTCAGTGGACACCATGTGGGGAATGGTAATGAGGTATTCCTCCTGCACCAGCCAGAGGGCAGTATCAATGAAGGCCTAGTGGGGAGTCAGAACTCACAACTCGGTTAAGGAATAATGAGGACTCCCCACTTCCCCTTGGGTATTAAAATGAAGACTGAATAGGGAGCCTGGACTTCCACCTCCATCTGACAATAATGAGGTGGTACCTCCCCCTTCCTCTAGAGCAGTGTCAGAAGAAGCCAGCTGAAATGAAAGGTTTAGTGAGATCCAGAGTCTCTTAAAATACCCCAGATATCCATATTTCAATTTAAAATCACTCATCATACCAAGAACCAGGAACATCTCAAATGAGAAAAGACAGCAGATGCCAACATTGAGATGGCAGGTTTTAGAATTATCTGATATATTTTAAAGCTGTCGCCATAAAAATGCTTCAACAAACAATTACAAACACACTTGAAACAAATGAAAAAAAAAAGAATATTTCAGCAAAAACATAGAAAAGTCTTCTCAAGTAAATAGCAGATTTCAAGAACCAAGTAGAAAATTTTGAACTTAGGCAATAAAAAAATAAAAAAGAAAGACAAATACTGTATGATCTCACTCATATGTGGAATTTAAAAAACAAAACAAATAAACAAAGGTTAAAAAAAGAAACCAAGAAACAAACTCCTGTAGAGAACAAGGTGATGGTTACCACAGGGGAGGCGGGTGGGGGAATGGGTGAATTGGGTGATGGGGATTAAAAAGCAGTTATCATGATGGAAAAAAAAAAGAATCTAGGTTATAAAACAGAAATTAGGCGCCAGGAAACAAGATTGGGTAAACTCAGACCAAGGCAGCAGAGGAAAACGCCAAGCCAGGGTAAGCCAAGTATGGTTTGAGAAGGGCAATTCAAAGTCATTGAAGAAAGGACATAACCTGTTACTGCTCTTATTTTCTCTTTCTGAAGGCTGCTCTAACGTCAGGTCTCATTGAAGAAATAATTGAGATAGTTTTAGTCTTTGAGAATAAGGAGGAGGAATGGAGAACATTCCTGGCCACTGGGAATAAACTGGATGGCCATCCTTCAGAATTGGAGGAAAATTGCCTAGGAGGATCTTGGCTGTTTATAATGAACAAATGCTGAGAGATAACTTTATGCAAAGGACCTTGCATTTTTGGAATTCTTGATTATGTAGCAATTCTAAGCATATAAGTGTATATCTTCCCATTTAAAAATATTTTTGTAGAAAAAAATACAGATGAATGGACCATGAAGAAAAAATCGTTTGTATTTCTGTATTCTAGCAATGAACATGTGAACACTAAAGTTACAGATATAATAGCATTTACTGTCACTCACAAAAAATCGAAATGCTTAAGTTAAAAATCTAACGAAACTTGTTAGATTTGTATACTAAAAAGGACAAAATGCTAATGAAAGATATCAAGAAGATCTAAATAAATAGACCTACTATGTCTTTGGATTGGAAGACTCCGTAGTAAAGATATCAGTTCTTCAAGTTGATACACAGGTTAACTCAATTCCTGTCAATATCCCAGCAAGATCTTTTGTAGATATAGACAAGGTTATTCTAAAATTTAGATGGAAAAGCAAAGGAACTGGAATAGTTGACAGATTTTTAAAAAGTGAGAAGAATCAGTTTACTTGATACCAGGAGTTCGTATATAGCTACAGTGATCAAGACTGTATGGCCTTGATGGGGAGACAGTCACATATATCATTGGGGCAGAATAGGGAATTCAGATTTAGACCAAACAAAAATGCCCAACTAGTTTTTGACAAAGATGTAAGAGCAGATCAATGGAGGAAAGATAGCATTTTAAACAAATGTTGCTGGAGCAGTTGGTCACCCATCTTAACCTATGTCTCACACCTCATATAAAAAATTAACCCATGGACCTAAATGTAAAATACAAAATGAAATTTTAGAGAAGAAATACAGGAAAATACCGGGATCTAGGACTGGGCAAAGAGTTATTAAATTTGACACTGAAAGCACAATCCATAAAAGGAAAAGTTGAAAATTGGATTTCATCAAAATTAAAAACTTTTGCTCTGTGAAAGACCGTTTAAGAGGATGAAATGATAACTACAGAGTGGAAGAAAAGATTTGCAAACCACATCTTCAACAAAGGACTAGTATCTAAAATGTATAATAATCTTTCAAAACTCAGCAGTACAAAAGCACATAATCCAATTAGAAATAGGCAAAAGACATGAATAAATGTTTTACTGGAAAAGATATGGAGATGGCAAAGAAGCACAAGAAAAGTTGTTTAACATCGTTAGCCATGAGGGAAATACAAATTAAAATCACAGTAAGATATTGCTGCGCACCTATCAGAATAGCCACACTTTGTAAAAATTGATAGCATCAAATGCTGTCGAGGATGTGAGAAATGGGACCATTCTGACATTGCTGGCAGGAATGTGGAAATGGTACAGCCACTCTACAACACTGGCCGTTTCTTTAAAAGCTTACCGTGTTGCAACTACCGTATGACCTAACCTTAACACTTTTGGGCATTTATCCTGTAGAAATGAACTTTATGTTCACACACAAGTCTGCATATCTGTATTCACAGCAACTTTATTCATAATAGCCCCAAACTAGAAACAGCCCAGATGTCCTTGACTGAGCAAATGGTTAAACAAACTAAGGTATAGCCATACTGTGGAATTCCTGCCAAGCAATGAAAGGAAGGAACTACTGTTATATGCAGTAGTTATAACATATATATAGCATATATATGTTATATATATTGTATGTTATATGTTATATGCATGAATCTTTGGAGAATTATGCTGAGTGAAAAAAGCCAATCCCCAAAGGTTATACACTGTATAATTTTATTTATATAAATTTTTCTTGAAATGACAAAATTACTAAAATGGAAAACAGATTAGTGGTTGCCAGGGGTTAGTGAGGAGGTGGGAGGAAGAGGAAAGGGGGTGTGGCTGTAAAAGGGCCATAGGAGGGATCCTCATGGTGATGGAAAGGTCGGTGTTCTGGTGTGATGTTGTACTCTGCAAGGTTACCAGTGGGACAAACTGGGTAAAGACGTACGTACAATACGTCTCTGTATTATTTTATTTTATTTTTTAAAGATTTTTATTTGTCAGAGGGAGAGTGAGCGAGAGAGCGAGCGAGCGCACAGGGAGAGTGAGCACAGCAGGCAGAGGGAGAAGCAGCCCCCCCAGCTGAGCAGGGAGCTGGATGTGGGACTCAGCCCCAGGACCCTGGGATCATGACTTGAGCCCAAGGCAGATGCTTAACTGACTGAGCCACACAGGTGTCCCCTCTCTGTATTATTTCTTAAATAATACAGAGTTACCTCATAATAAAAAGTTTAATGAAAAAAAAAAACCCAAAAGAGAATAAATATTGTTCCCTTCCTTTCCTGCTGTTTTAAAAGAAAAGATGTCCTTTTGTGTCCTAGATCTTATTACTTTCCATTTTCTCCAGCACTTTTATGAATCTTCTTTTCAATTTTTTCCTCTCCATTGGCTCCTTTTCTTTTTGCCTCTAAAAAGGCTTACCTTTCTCTTTCTCTCACTCAAATAACAACACACAAGAAACTAAATTAAACAAGCAAATTTCCTTTGGTTTTCTCTTTCACACATACTACCCCAACCTTAAGAATCTTCCTTGACATGTGTTTCTTCCTCAGCTTCTCTCTCTAATCCATCTACAAGATCTGTCATGGAACCTCCTAACTATCTCTGAAAACCACCAGTCACCGCAGGACTCTCCTGTTCTTCCCATACTTACTCTGGCTTCATTCCAGATACAGCTTCACATTCCTGCCAGAGTGATCTTTTCAAAGCTCAGATCTCATGACATCATTGTCAACCTCCTCCCTACTTTTAAAAATGTTTAATGGATTTTCATTGTTTTTAGGTTAAGGACTCAAATTATTAAAATGACTTTCAAAACCTTGTACGGTCTGGCTCCATCCTCATCTTTCTCTTTCTTTTGTCTCTCTTAAACTTGGCCACGCTGGTTATTTTCAGATCCTGAAACACACCGTGGTCCTTTCTGCCAGTGTTCTCTTGAATATGCTAGTCTGTCTGTCTGAAATCTTTTTCTCCTTCTCGTTATTAGTTAGCTCATTCTCGTTCTTCAGATCTCAGTTCAAGGGTTAGTTTGGTCAGAGAAATTTCATTCCTAATTTCCTGGTAGGTTCTTCTGGGATGGTATTTTGTGGCATTATCATCTTTCATGTGTGTCTTTCCCCCTGAGTTGCATGGGAGCACGGGTTGTGTTTTTGCTCACGGCTGCATCCCCAGCTGCTGTCTGACACAAAGAGGCACACCAGTAAATATCTGCTGAGTGGATAAATCCCTCTCCTTACCTTCATCATCCATTGTTTTTAAGAGTTGTCAATACTATTTGCCATCTTTTTACCTCTGTTGTTATTGCCAGATTCATCTTAATTCTGGACCATTACAGTAAGTTCACAATCAAACTTTCTGCTTCTAGTTTTTTCCCATTCCTCTTGTCCTTCACTAAGTCGTGTGATCTATCTCCTTCAAGGCCTTTCCTTTGGCAGAACAAACAAACAAAAAGTCTGCTTAGCACACCAAGGTCTCCTAGGCTGACCCCTGACTACCCAGCGACACACTCACACACTTCCTTTGTCCAGCAACACTCAACCTAACTTGGGTCCAGTGACCATGCTCACTTTTCACATACTGTTCCTTTTGCTTATATATTTGAAATTTGGAGACCTAAAGACTTGATTGCCATCTTACTGTAAGCTATCACATCATCATGTGAACAACTTAAATGAGTTCTGCCAAGCTAACAGCCATTCTTCCTCCCAGGCTTCTTTCGAGGGAGTAAAATCAATTCCATTAAGAAAGATTGACTTCTGTACTGCACTCAGTTAAGGCAATTTTGAGGCAAAGCAAGTATCAGGAGTATTAATTTTTAGTATAATTATTAAATAGAAATTACTATATCTCAGTTCAAAAGTACCCTACCAACTAGGATTTCAAATTATGTTCCCCTCAGCTGGGTATTATACATATATATTACTGATTTTCCACTTGTGAGCATTGTTTTCCATTTCTGAAAATTAGTAGTAATTTTTTCTCAGGGTGAAATAGAGGATTTTAAATTTCGTAAATTTTTCTTATTTTGTGAGGCACGGAAACCCTGGCTTATCTCTCCATTTTATCCTAGTAGTTCTTGCTCTATTCCATGATACGTTTATTGCTTCTCTATCTTATCACATTAAATTGGGATTTGAGGTCTAATAGAAGACCACTTGATAAAGTTGAGTCATGATCTTGCAGGGTATTTCATAGAGAAGCCACCAAACCTGATTCTGGTTTTCCTCTTTCTTTGTCCAGAAACTTAATCTTGTTTATCAGATTCAGGAAGCTTAACTACTCAGGTTCACAGTGTACTGAAATTTAAGCCAGAATAGCTTTTTACTTAGGATGAGAATTATAAATGTGGCACAGACTGAACAGTCATTTCCTCTTTTTTTTTTCTCATCAGGAATTCTATATGAAAAGCCATATTTTTTTGTTAATCATAGATACAAATAGGAAATGTGACAGTATTAAGAATTGAGAGAAAAATCTGCCTATGAAAACCAGTTTAGACATAAAACCTCAAAATAAGAATAAAATTATAACTCCACAAACTCCAAATCAACTAAACTTACTCACTTTATAAAAACTTGATGAGAATATTGATTTCTAATTTTTTTTCCCCTTGATGTTATAGGATCACTTTACTTTTTCTTTAAATAGTCTCTTTAAAAGATTAAATCACTGTACAGATTTGTGTTATCGTGGTCAGTGTTCTTGTTGATGTCATGATAGCGGGTTCTTACCTGTAACCACACCCAGGTTGCTGCTGTCTGCCAACTGTGTTCTCTCCTTGCCCTGTCCCTTTTCTTCCCTTTCCTAGCCAAGCCACCATAGGAAACTTTCAGTAGGCATCGTGGCCCCACGACTTTCTGTTTCTCATCTGACATTTTACCCTCTCCAGTAGTCCTCTCAGTGCAGCGTAGCTGTAGTGGAGTGACTCTCAGATCGATTCCAGACTTCAAAAGTAAATCATATGCAGAAAAAATGGGCAGATTTCGGAGGCAGGGATGGATTGTGGGAAGTGGAATTGGCTATAAAACTGGTATACCTTTTAGAATAATTAGATGTGTTTAGAGATAGGGGTGCCTAGGTGGCTCAGTTGGTTCAGCATCTGACTCTTGATTTTGGCTCAGGTCATGATCTCAGAGATGTGAGATCAAGCGCCGTTTTGGGCTCCATGCTGGGTGTGGAACCTGCTGAAGATTCTCTCTCTCCATCTCCCCTGCCCCCCCTCCCCACCCCAAGCTTGCACGCTCTTTCTCTCTCTCAGAAAAAATAAGTGTTAGAGATAATTCATTGTAACATTTTGGTTTGTATTTGTGATATTTATGCATCTTAAATATGAGCAGAGTAAATTGGACTAAACTAAATTCTGCTAATTTTGTTAGTCTCTCTCTGTAGCCCTGTAAATAATAATGCTTTTTAAGTGTTTTCTCTGTTTTATGTGGAGAATTTCTCAGGTATTATTTTCCTAGTTCTGAAATTTGTCAATATTTTTTTATGCAGCTCTGAAAAATTGGTGCTGCTGGCAGGTGGTAGTCTGGAGATCAGTGATGTTACTGAGGATGATGCGGGAACTTATTTTTGTATAGCTGATAATGGAAATGAGACCATTGAAGCTCAAGCAGAGCTTACAGTACAAGGTATGTAAATATTTCCTGTATAAATAAATCCTGTATACTTTATGGGTTTGCTAGTTGTTTAACATTAAAGTAGAAGAGACAATACAGCAAAATAGTTAAAACCCTGAGCTTTACACCGGATTGCTTAGATTCAATTCTGGGTCTTATATTTCCTAGCTATATAACTATAGGAAATTTTCTTAACCTCTCTGATGCTCATTTACCCCATGTTTAAAATGGAGATAATAAGAGTACTTACCTCATTGGGGTTGTTTTAAGGATTAAAAGAGTTAATACTTGTAAACTCCTAGAATATGTGACTAGAATATGATAAGAGCCCAGTTAATTATTGATATTATTTGTAGTAGTAGTATGGGGAAGGCTGTGTTCTGGGTCATTTGGAAGGTTCAGTTCACTTTTCTTGTCTCAGAGAGACTTCTTATACTCTGACCTAGAACTGTTTATCTCCTATGCACTGGTGTTCCCTCCTTTCAAGAGAATAGATCACCCAGGAATGGAATGCATTATGTCTCTCAATGTAACATGGTCATCTCTTTGATGAATTGATGATTTATTTCTTTCTGTTCAACTAATGTTGGTCATCACAGCATCTTCCCTTACAGGTTCTCTGATTTAGAAGTCAGAGAAAATGAACATGGCATAATCTCTTCTTTATCTCCATGTCCCTTGCCCTTCCTCCATATTGAAATGTACCCTCAGAGGAATATTTGCTATCTCTCCTATAATTTGTCTACACCCTTATTTTGTCTTTGTTTCAACTAAAAAATTTTAAAACCTTTCCTATTACTTTCAGGAAGATCCAACATTGCTTGGATGTAGAGGTATATTCTGGTTCATGATATTCATTATTACCTTGTCTCAAATTGTATTATGTTTGATAGAATACTTCCTAATCTGTGGTTTAGGGTTTTTCCATATTTTTATGAAAGTTTGTTTCTCTTTGTTCGCTGATGGGTTTCAGAGTAGGAAGTATGATAGCCACACTTATACTTCCAGTAGTCACCAGACGACTCAAATTTGTTTTGTTTTATATATAACATATATATTTGTTTATTTTTGGTAATCTCTACACCCGGTGTGTGGCTTGAAGTCATGACCCCAAGATCAAGAATTGCATGCTCCACTAACTGCGCCAGTCAGGCGCCCCTCAAATTTGTTTTTGACAGGAACTGGGAAATAGACTGCTTGGGGTTCTCCTATGCTGGCGAAAGCACAAAATGTTTATGTTCTCTGTTGCTGTTTGTGGATGGATTCATCATCTCTGAAAGTCAAAAGAGGAGCCTTAGACTGTAACTATTACAGTTAATTATATAACTATTGCCTCACCTGAGCTCAACCATCATTCTTGGCTAGTTGGAAGGTTGGCTATGACCAGTTGTAGAATGACCAATTTCTATTTCTGTTTATTTATCCATTTTGTTTTTTTACCTCTGTGTGGGTGGGATCGTACAAGGAAAATATTAGTGAACTCCATCTTATTTGGTCCCTGTACCCCCTTTACTAGATGTTTTCTCTTTTTGTTTTTACCATTAGTCAGATTCTTGGCCTAATACTCTCTTCTACTTCTTACCTGTGCCTCAGTCTCCTCCACTGTAAAGTACCTTGTTATTAACCTCAAATATGAGGCATAGTGTCTGCCATAAGTATCAGTTGCATTTGTCCATGTGGTTGTTTTCTGCTTTTTAACTTTTTATTTATTGTATGGAATTGAATTAAGACTCTTCCAGTAACTTACTATATTTTTTTTAGTTGTAAGATAATACATACGTCTTACATTTGTACCTGGTTCCATCTTAATCTGTGCCTAGAGAAAGTACCCTTTAAATGAGTACCTTCTAAAAAACTGAGGAAAGAATAAGAGTACGGAAACCTAGATATTAAAAATTACCACAGAACTTCTCTGATTAAACAGCATGGTGTTGGCCCAAGAGTAGGCAACCAAAAGGAATAAAATCCAGCTGTTACAAGTAATTCTAGAACTTAAAAATATTATCAAAGTAGCAATTCAGTTCAGAGGGAAAAAACTTTTATTTACTAAAGGGTATTGGTACAATAGATTTTCAAGTGTGACCAACATAAAGTTGGTCAAAATGTGAAAAAATGAAGAATATATGGGTTTAATGTTTGTATTATCTGTGCTGGAAAAGACAGTCTCAGAATAGGAAAGAACATGTCAAGCAAAAACCAACAAATGTTGATGACATACAAATTTTTTTAAAAAGTTATGTAGAAGAGCCCCTGTAAATAAAAGCTAAATGCAAATGATAGACTAGGAGAAAGTAGTTGTAACACATAACTGAGAAAGAGAATCCTCAAAATAGAATCCTCAAAATACAGAGAGTTTCTAGAAACCGATTATAAAAAAAGAAATAATCTGAGGAAAATTGATAAAAGAATATGAACAGGAATTTCACAAATAAGAGTTTATTAACTGTTTGCATCTCTTTATTGGCAGATAGTCAGCCATACTAGTAGTGAGAAGAATACAAATTTAAAAGGTATCATGTTTCCCAACCAGTATATTGGCAAAAATTGAAAAGATTTTGACCTCCAGAGCATGTGGCGGGGTGTTGAGAACTGAGAATTATTATTGATAACATATTGCCAGTACAGAATAGGTTAAAAACATTACCTCTTTGGTACTAGATATTGTATTCCTCAGTGAAATTTAGCTTTTAGTTGAATTAACTTTTTGATACCCTTATTACAGGCAACAACCAAATTCATTTATTAGCCAGGTCTTACCAACTGTCCACCAATTCTTTCTCTTCCTCCCCAGCCTCACTTGTTAGATCCTTTCATTTCTTGTCTCCTGTTGAAAACTCATCCTATCTGTTAACTTCTCTATTTCTGACATAGTTTCGTATCAGCTTGAAGCTAGTAATTGTACGTGTGTGTTTGAGGGTGCCTGCCATGGTCCCTGATCTGCAGTAGAAGACTGGGGAATTGTGGTGCTTGAAGACACTTTGAGGTCAAAAATGTTGGTGAGCAGAAGAACTATAGAGGTTTTTTTTTTTTTTTTTAATTTACCCAAAAGTTTGTATACACAGTGATTTATAAATCCATGGTTAATGAAAAGTTAGAAAAAATAAAATGTGTTTTCAAAGGTATGAAGGTAGGGTTGTTATGCATGTCCATGAAAGAATTAGGAAGCACTTAATCATTACTCTCTAAACTAGATGCCCCAGGGTAAATTTTATGGTAATACAATATTGTACTAACAAATCTTAATTTTTCATTTTGCGTCACATTTTTTTAAAGATTTTATTTATTTATTTGAGAGAGGGAGAGTGAGTGAGAGAGAGAGAGAGAGCAAGAGACGGGGGAGGGTCAGAGGGAGAAACAGACTCCCTACTGAGCAGGGAGCCTGATGCGGGGCTCAATCCCAGTCTCCACCATCGTGACCTGGGCTGAAGGCAGACATGCAACCGACTGAGGCGCTCCCAGGCGCTCCCTGTATCACATTTCTGAACTGGATTATGAGTGGTGCATTTCTGCACCATTGATAAAGAAAATAGTTTCTAGGCCGGTTTGCATTTCTTATCAAACTAGTCCCAGCTGTTGACTCCTTCACCCAAGATCAACTCTGAAGAAACTAGAGGAGTAAGAGGGAACTGTGAGGAGACTAAGGCTCTTGTAAATCTGTATGTGTTTAGGTGGAGTAAGTGTGGGGGTGGTGGCTTTAGCCTGGGACTAAGGACTGCATGAGGAAGCAGTGAAAAAATAGATTGGAAGGCTATTAAGTTCTATTGTTATTCCCCCTCTGGTGTTGCCTGAAACTGTCTTTCCCTGTTCTTTCCCCACAGAAAACAAGCAGCAGTGGCTCAGGCCTCTATGATTATTCAAAAGGTCTGCTAGGGCTCTGATGGCATTAATATAAATGGTGATGGCCTGACTAATTGCCAGTTAGGGATAACTACCTTTTTTCTCCCCTCCCAAACTGCCACTGGTGTATTTAAACCTAGGAAGACTCTGTGTCCACTGTTGTTTCTCCTGGAGTTTAAATGAGAGGAAATGTCTGTGGAATGCCCAGCAAATTGGAGTAAATAGCAATAGTTCTAAGGTCCCTGGGGCTCTTTGCTCTGGGGCTCTCTCTCCTCTCTGAATTTCACTAGGTTGGATACAGTAAGGTCCGGTAATCATATATATATATTACTAGACAGATTTTAGTTTATAGCCAAACTAGTCACCTGAATAGTACAGTTACTCTCAAAGAAAGACAACTCAGTGATTAACACATACCATCTGATGGAGAATTTTTGAAAAAGATTGACCAAGGATTAAAAATAAACTTAACAAATATATTTCAGGGGATTAGAAAAATGTAGCAATGCTCTGCTAAACAAGAAAACATAACAATGTAGAACCATGTAGAAATATTAGTTATGAAAAATGTAAAGGTAAAGAATAAAGTAGACTGGATGATGGTTGAAGGCGTACAGCTGATAAACTCATGAGTTGGAAGATGATGCTGAAAAACTCTGAGAATACAATATTAAATGATAAAGAGAACACATAGAACAAAAGTCAAGAGGCATGAAAGTTAGATGTCGAGTTTCTATCCAGGTATATAGGAATCCTAGAAGAGAGAACAAAAAGGGAGGAGAAAATATTTGAAGAAATGATTAAGATTGGTTTCTCAGAATTAAAGAATAATGGAAGACCTTAGTCTGAAAGGGCTTAAAGACTTCTGTGTGTGAGTGGGAAGGAAGACCCACCCTTGGACCCATATAGTGAGAGATAATATCAAAGACAAAGACAGAATTCCAAAAGCTTCCAGTGACAAAGAGCAGATCACCTATAAAGGAACAAGAATGATATTGTACCTAGCGTTGATTTTGAGAAATCTGATTTTAAGAGGAAAATGGAGTAATGTTTCTTAAAGTGTTAAAAGAACGTTGAGTCCACATGGAATTTACATCCATTCAAAACGTGAGTTACAATAAAAATCCTCATCATGTAAGACCTCAGTGTGTTTGCTATACAAAGATACACATTGAAAACACTTTTGGAATACATACTTAAATACGAAGAGACACTTTCAGCAAATGCTGCAAGAGATACAGGAGTTTTAAGATGTAGCCCTCAAATTCTTGGGCAGTCTTCCTAATGAGTAGTGGGGTTTATATCCCTTGCCCTTGAATCTAAGTGGGCTTGGAACCATTTGCATAAATAGAGTATGGCAGAAGTGGGGTCATATGACTTCTGAGGCTTACAAAGGGCCATGAAGATTCCTCCTGGTTCTTTTGGAATTACCACTCTCCAGTCACTTCTTGGGATCTCCCTCTCAGAAGCCAGCTGCCACGCTGTGCAAAGCCCAAGCCACAAGGAAAGGCTGCATTGTAGGTGCTCTGGTAAACAATTCCACTGAGCCCACCTTGCTGGTCATCCAGTCAAGGGACCAGATATGTGAATGAAGAAGTCTCCAGTTGATTTGAGCCCCCAGCTTTCTAAGTCAACCCTACACATTTAAGTTTTTATAGACATTGGGGAGCAGAGATAAGCCGTTCCTGCTGGGCTGTCTTAATTCCTCACCCAAGGATCTATGAGCATAAGAAAGTGGTGGTGGTTTCATGCCACTAACTTTTGAGCTGGTTTGCTGCACAGCAGTAGTAACTTGGGAAAGTACAAAACGTTTTTTAAAAAGCTAGAATCAAAGTAAAAATCTATCCGTGATAACCCAAAACTAAAAACTTTGACCATAACAAGTGTGGGGGTAGAATAATATATTCCATTTGTGGAGAATTAGTGGGGAAAAAACCCAAGAATTAAAAATAAGCATGATAAATGTATTTCAAGAGAATAGTAAGATATGAGCAATATAATTGATATTTATAGGATTATTGCACCAAACAAATGAATAAATGTTTTTTTTCAAATAGGGCCTGTGAAACAGTTACTAAAATATGCCACATACTGACCATAGAACAATTCTTAGCAGATTTTAGAGAATTGAAATTCTATAGATTTGACTACTGTGAAATTAAGTTTGGAACTAATTACGAAAAAGTAACTTTAAAAACTGGTAACTTGAAGATCTCCTGGTGTTTGGGCATTAAGTTAATCACTTTGAAATAATCCATGAGTCAGAAAAGAAATGACGATGAAAGTTAGGAAATAGTTTGAACTAATAGAGATATGACCTATCAAAACTTACGGGATACTTAGAAAAAATTTATAGCCTTAAGTACAGGTATTAGAAGAGAAGAAAGACTGAAAAAAATCAGTGACTTAAACATCTATCTCAAAAAGCTAAAAAAAAAAAAAGAAAAAGAATAGCAAACGTACCCCAAAGGATCTAGAAGAAGGGAAGTAATGACAAGAGCAAAATTAAAATAGGAAAAACCATTCAAAATAGAGAGTTTCAGCAAAACCAAAAGTTAGGTGTCCTTGTAAAGCATAATAGCATTGATAAACACCTGATAAGACTTAAATGCAAGTCTTGACAAAGGTCCTTATTTAGGTGAAGAGTGTGCAAACTACACCTCATAGACCAGATCTGCCTGACTGCTTGTCTTTATATAGCCTGTGAGCTAAATATAGTTCATACAGTTTTAAATGGTTGAAACAGGAGAATAATATTTAGTGATGTATGAACATTTTATGAAATTCAGTTTTATTGTCCATAAATAAAGTTTTATTGGCACACAGTTATATTCATTTATATCATGGCTGCTTCTATGGAGTTGAGTAGTTGTGACAGAGACCACATGATCCACAAATTCTGAAATATTTACTCTGGGGGCACCTGGGTGGCTCAGATGGTTAAGCGTCTGTCTTCAGCTCAGGTCATGATCTCCAGGTCCTGGGATCGAGTCCCTGTTGGGCTCCCAGCTCAATGAGGAGTCTGCGTCTGCCTCGCCCTCTGCCTCTTCCCCTGCTTGTGCTCTCTCTGTCTCTGTCTCTGTTTCTCTCTTTCAAATGAATAATAAAAAAAAAATCTTTAAAATACTTAACTCTCTGGTCTTTTTCAGAAAAAATTTCAACTCTTGATGTACACCCTATAAAGAACTCTTACAGATCAACAAGGTAAACAAAGATAAACCAGTAAAAAAATCATCAAAAGACTTGAGCTGCTACCTCACAGATCTCCAGGGAGCTACTGAATAAGTGGTTATCATGATTAATTTTCTGAGATTTGCAAATAAAAGCCACAGTGAAATACTGCGGTATTCCACCAGAGGCTAAAATCAAAGAGACTAATAACAGCAGCTGTTGGTTAGGAACGCACTGATGGACTGCCGTGAGGACTCTACATTCATATAATCACTTCAGAATAGTGTTCGGCAAAACCTACTGAAATTGCGTACAAACATACCTTACGATATAATGGTTGTATTCCTAGGAGTATGTGCACCAGAAATGTATAAATATATGCATCAAAAAGCACACAGTAATATTCTCACCAGCTTTATTCACAGTAAATCAAAACTGGAAACAGTTAAAACTCCATCAGTAGTAGAACAGATAAGTAGTGTTCTAACCCTACAACGGCATGTTATCAACAGTGAAAATTGACAGACCATTGCTACATTCAACCACAGGGATAAAACAAACACCACTGAAGGAAGGAAGCCGGTTACAAAAGAATACATACTGTATGATTCCATTTCTATAAAGTTCAGAAATAGGCAAAATCAATCTATGGTTTGAGAAATCAGGGTACTGATTACTTTTGGACAAAGGCAGGGTAGTGACTGAATGTGGAACAACAGGACCTCTGATGTGTTCTGTTTCTTAATCCAGACGGTAGCTAAATTAATTGAATCTGTACTGTTGACGTGTCACATGAGGTCTTTTCTTTTTTATTGTTTACAGATAAGTTATTATGTACAAAAAAAGTTTGGAAAATTTTATTTTGAACTTTGTCCCATAACTGGAAGTATTTTCTTTTTCAAACGGGGAAAGCAGTTTATGAGAAATAGTTGGAGATTATACACACACACACACACACACAGTGTTTATATAGTTATTTCTGTATATATGGTCATACCTATCTGACTTCTGTTATTTTTTTAAGAAGTTACAGCCACAGGAAATGCCATAGTGAGTGTTAATGCAGAAGAAGGTTATAAGTTCATTCTTCATCTGTTAAATATTTCAAATTTATTGTTTTATCATTAACTCCTGGGATTGCTACACATGCTGTGACGTGAATTAGCCCACCGTGTATTTCCTGTCATCTCAGATTGCCAATAACACCCATTGGTCATGAGGTTTTTTCTTGTTTTTTTTTTTTAAGAGGAATTTTTCCTTTTCTCTTACAACATTCATAATAGTCTGTGGTACACATCTCCACTCCCTCCCCCACACACAAAAAAGAAGAAAATTTTCCATTTGTATTCATGTGGGATAAATTGGTAAATTTGAATTGGCCACCTCCTTGGCTTTGTCAATACTTATAACAGATCTGTCACTGATTGTACAGTCTTTCTCTGAAGTCAGAGCCTAATGTCATTCTACATTTACCCTCTACTCTGTCTGATCTCTGCTTAGGTTAAGACATCGATCTCGTCTTTTCTGCCAGTCTTCTGCTTGATTTCACTTACTTTTAGTTCACGATGAATTACAGTAGTCTGCTCTCATTTGTTAGAACCCTCAGTTCTTTTTTTTTTTTTTTCCAACATTTCCTTAGCAATTCGGGGTCTTTTCTGGTTCCATACAAATTTCAGGATTGTTTGTTCCAGCTGTTTGAAAAATACTGGTGGAATTTTGATCGGGATGGCATTGAAAGTATAGATTGCTCTGGGCAGTATAGACATTTTAACAATGTTTATTCTTCCGATCCATGAGCATGGAATGCTTTTCCACCTTTTTGTGTCTTCTTCAATTTCTTTCATGTGCATTCTGTAGTTCCTCGAGTACAGATCCTTTACCTCTTTGGTTAGGTTTATTCCCAGGTATCGTATGGTTCTTGGTGCTATTGTAAATGGAATCGATTCTCTAATTTCCCTTTCCATATTTTCATTGTTAGTGTATAGGAAAGCAACTGATTTCTGTGCATTGATTTTGTATCCTGCCACATTACTGAATTGCTGTATGAGGTCTAGTAAGAACCCTCAGTTCTTGATAGACATAGGAAGAGATCTCTGTATGAGTTTCTGCAGGTCTCAGAGCATCTCATCAGAGGGGCGTAGGGACACTGGCTGGCGGGAACAGGAAGAAACAAGGCCTCCATAGACACTGTAGAGTTGCCCTTCCTGCTGGGGAAGAATCAGACTTCCTCTCTGGGTGCTGGGAGATCTGCTCTAAACATCTGTAACACTGGGACTTTTACCACAGTTATAAGGTCTTTGTAAGGAGTAACTGGAAAAAGTAGCACTCAGTAAATAAAGTTCCTGGGACCATGTAATTCTGTTTTAGTTATTGTTATGGCTGTTTGTGGTGGAGTAGGAGCTAAAATATACATAAGATTTACCATCTTAAAAAAAAAAAAAACCTCTCAGTTTTCTTGGCTTTGGATAAAATAAACTCTTATGGCATATGTATAAAACATAACCAGACCCTTCAGATAAAGGCAACTTTTTCATGGTTAACTGAGAAGCAGAGTAGTTAAGAGCAGTCTTTGGACCCAGCATGCTTGGGTCTCTCTGTATATGAACATGGGCAAGTTATGTAACTTACCTTTGTCTTGGTTTTTTTTTTTATCAGTTCAATAAGTTGTTATAAGGATTAATTAAATGAACATCTGGCACTGTTCCACCTGAATCTGGGATAGAAATGAAGGGCATCTTCACCAAACTACATATAGCTTCCTGAACATACTGTCCTATTTGATAGCTCTGTTCCCCTGTATCCTCACACCCTCAACGAAAATTTTCTGATAGTCCAAGATTAGTTCTAATCTTAACCTTGCTATGAGGCTTTTCATAACTGTCCTTTCACCCTCAGGTTATTATGATGTCTCTCAAAATAGCTCTTTTTACCAGTAGTGTTTCTCATTGATTTGTTTATATGTCTTTCCCACTACTGCTGAACTGAGGTTCTTATCAATAGGGACTGGTCCTGGGGCACCTGCCTGGTTCAGTCGGTAGAACAGGTGACTCTTGATCTCAGGGTCACGAGTTCAAGCCCCATGTTGGGTCTGTAGAGATTACTAAAAATAAATAAACTTAAAAAAAAAAAAACCTAGGGACTGGTATTAACTATGACTTATTATAATAGATTATCAGTAAGTAATTACTGAATGAGCGAATGAAACTAAATGGCCAACAATAGATGATTGGTAAAATAAATTATGTCCTGTCCATATATCAGAATACTCTGCATCTAACAAAAGTCATACTTTAGAAGACTATTAAATGGCAAGATTAAGTGCTTTGAATATATTAAATAACATGTTATTTGTGTCACAAAGTTATGGTACAAATTGGGCCATGTCCTGTGACTTTCTTTTACAAATTACCACCAACTAATTAGCAAGAAGCCTTATATGTCTTCCTTTTGAAGTCTTATCTATAATTTTCAGAATACTGGATGTTTACTTGTCTTGATGGGGTCATTTTTCTTCTAAATGTCAAGCAGAGAGAGAATTAGAGTCTGAGTCTAATCAGTCCAGTATAGCCATTGCTTTTTTTTTTTTTTTTTTAATATTTATTTCTTTATTAGAGAGGAAGAGAGAACACGAGCGGGGGTAGAGGAAGAGGGAGAGTGGGGAGAGAAAATCCCAAGTAGACTCCACTCAGAGAGCAGAGCCCCATGTGGGGCTTGATCTCACGATCCTGAGCCAAAACCAAGAACTTAACCAACATGCCACCCAGGCGCCCCTTTCCATTGCTTCTTAAGGTATTTTAATTTCAAGGGCAACAGATAGCTTCTTAGAAACCTCATTTAGTTCTTTTGTTTATGCTGTCCCTTCTGCCTAGAGTTTTTCTCTTTCTACTCGCTTGTCTGGCTTTCCTGAGAAATCTCTGAAACTCTTGCTCCTGTTTTACTCCCATTGCTTACACCCATCTTCTCCCCACCTTCTTTGATTTTGCTTGTCTACCTTGCATACATCCTTCTCACTTTATTTCTCATGCTTAAGGTGTTTGTGTTTTGTTTTGTTTTGTTTTTTTTTCAATTTGTTTATCTTTCTCTCTTACCAGACTGAGTTCCTTTAGGACAGGCCTGCATCATGTCAACTTTTTGATCCATAGCATCTAATATAGTGCCTGACACTACATTTTTGACAACAAATGGATAAGATGTTTGGACATTTTTATAGTTCGCTATCTATATCTGGGGTATTTCGCAATTTCACTTCGTAGATGTTTCATTTTTTAAGCCATTGCCATAAATTAGAAATTGTTTTACAGTTGTTTTATAGTCCTGTATTGGGACCTGAATCATTTTAAATTGGTTTGCAGTTCTTCTTATATTTTTTATCACATCAGTGACCATGTTAGCTTTCAGGTAAATCCCACATTTTACAAACTTGAAATAATTTTCTAATAGTTATGTAAATTTATTCTGAAGTACAATAACCTCATTTCCATGGTAACTAACCACCTTCAGGAGATAACCTGCAGGTATTCTAGAAAACATGAGGAATATCCACATGAAATAAAATGAAATATGTTGTAAGGTTAGAACCTAGATTTATGTGGACTACAGATGCATAGTTTCTGACCGTGAAAGTGCTGCAAAATATAAGAGCCATTCATATGTCTGAAGATCCTGCCTGTTTGTTGTTCATGCATTGGTCAAAGTGCAGCATGAGAAGAACTCAGCTCTATTGTGCTTTTTTGTTACCAACTGACCCTAATCAGGAGGAAGCTTTGTGGGACAAATAAGCAGGAATCATAGTGTAGAAATGGATCCCTGGTTTCTCTAAGACCACTAAGAGATCAGCATTACAACTTGTAGAAGGAATATGGTATGATGAAGAGAGCTATGTTTATGGAGGCGTGTCCCTGTTTCCCAGTCTTTGGCAAATTAATCCGTTTACTTGAGCTTTGTTTTTCTAATTTTTAAAATGGAGATGAGAATGCCTTCTTTGTGGTGATGATATAAGAAAGATGCCTAATACAGTGCCTGGTGCTCTGTGAGCATTTAGTCAATGTGCCTTAGCTAATGTCGCTGGGGTTCAAAGAATCTTTCCTTTCTATCTAAACCCTCTTCACTTGATTCTTCCTTTAATTTATTTTTTGCCTATTTACCCTGATTCTGCTTCCTCCTTGGATCATTCAAATGGACATCTCAGATGACATTGTGTTTTGGTTTTGTCGTATGCCATAACCACCAGATACCCTTGGCTCCGTGTTTTGTTGTCTGTGAGGCAGGCCAGCCATGCTCCACTCTTAACGCCCAGTCAACTTCTTAGGCTCTCACCTAAATCCATGCACGCTGCACTCCTGGTTGTCTGCTCTGGCAGACGAGACGAAATATTAGTAAACACTTTTCAGTACAAGAGAATAGCAATATGGGCAAAGTCATGCCTTTTCCAGCTCACAGCTCAGAAACCAGCGAGAAGGTTGGGCTGTCATCCTTGGCATTAGTCTACTTCCTAGTAAAGTTACCTGTCTTGACCTCAGAATTTTAAGCTTAGCTTACTCCATATCTCATTAATTTTAGCTGTCTTTTCTCGAATCTGTTATATATTCAGTCTTTTCGAGGGAATGTGTTCCATATAATATTTACTATTTTACTTCTACTAACTGTATTTCTTTTGCCTCAAGGGGTGTTATTGAATTTTCCAGATTTGGTAAAGAGATTCATGCCAAAAAGTATTTTAGTAATTTTAGTCATATTGGCAGTAAGTCTCATATTAAATATATTGAATCACTTAAACTTCCCATTCTCTTAATTTTAGTTATCTTCCTCTTTCTTCATTAAAGAGATGATAGCCAGAATTAGGAACAGCAGGAAAAGTGGAGCAATTTTACGAATTAAAAAATGTCACCTTCTCACTAAAAATTGAACGCAGATCTCCTAGTGGAAAGAACAGCTAAAACAAGTTTATTCTTTAGTATAGATTTCTTCCCTGTTTACCCACTCCCACCCCCTACCATTAAGTATTTATTGATGACACTTTCAGGTAAACCCAGTATACACACAGGAATGAGATCTTGCCCCAACAAGAATATCTTATCAATACAGCAGTTACCCCCCTAAGTGTATCTGAAAGCTAACTGCCCTGCATTGATCTAAAGTCTGAGAATCGCTGACAAAAAGCTAAATGAAACTAAATCTCTTCTGCTTTTTTCCAATGCCCATTGTAATGATAATGAACAATTTATTGGTCTTTTTGTCCAGAGAAATTTCTAAAGGTGAGATCATGTCACCTTTAGACTTTTTTTGTGTAGGGGGTGGGGTGGGGGAGGCAAGAAACTCAAGAGCTTACTTTGTAAGCAAGAATTGTAAAATAGATAAACATGGAACTAGTCCGATGGAAGCTGAGTAGGCTGGGGACAGTCTCGATTCCCCATCTCCTCCATTCCTTGGGTTAATATTTTTCTTATCTGTGATTACAAATACAGCATTTCAATGGCTATCTTAAAAGTAATATCAGAGATATTTTTCAATAAATATTTATTCAGTACTTAGTAGAAGTTAAGCAGAAGGCAGAATCTAGTATTGCTGGAGACAGAATGGCCAATAGGGTGCAGTCTACATCCTCAAGGGTACAGTAGGTGACACAGTGAAGTAATTAGGCATTTCTAGCCCAGGATGATAAAAGCTGCACTATTATGTGTCCACTTTGTCTCTGAGACTCGTTCTTATCTAGCTGATTTCAGTGATTCTTGGTCAGAAAGTAGAAGGAAAATGACACTAGTTGTTTCTAACAGATAAATGTATTCCTTGAATTCTTGACATCAGAAATAGACAATCAGCAGACTTTATTTAAACATCGTTTTTTGCCATTTTCAACATAGATGAACCCTGAGGGCATTTTGCTAAGTGAAATAAGTCAGAGAAAGACAAATACCATATGATCTTATTGGTACATGGAATCTAAAAAAAAAAAACACATCAAAAACAGAAAAACCTGAATTCATAGATACAGAGAATAGATTGGTGGTTGTCAGAGGATGTGTGTGTGTGTGAAGTGGGTGGAGGTGGTCAGAAGTCACAAACTTCTAGTTATAAATAAATCTTAGGGATATAATGGATAGCATGGTGACATAGTTACTAATACTATATTATATATTTGAAAGTTCCTAAGAGCAGATCTTAAAAGTTCTCATCACAAGAAAAAGATCTGTGGTGATGGATGTTAACTAGAATTATTGTGGTGATCATTTCTCAATAATACATATCTTGAATCATTATTTTGTATACCTGAAAGTAGTACAGGTTATATGTCAGTTTTACCTCAATAAAAATATTATTTAAGAATGGCATATTTATGTAAAAGATAAAATGCAGTAATGATCACAGGCCTGAATTGTTTTCTTTTATAGTTTTGAAGCAGAATTTTCATGGACAGAATTTGTCTTATGAACTTTGAAACACTGAGAAATGACGATAGTCAGCTAGGTGTTCTGGGTCATTGTCAAAACCAAATCATTTGTCAAGATGCTGATCTTTTTTTTTTAAAGATTTATTTATTAGAGAGAGTGTGCATGTGAGTTGGGGGAGGGGCAGAGGGAGAGAATCTCAAGCTGACTCCCCACTGAGTGTGGAGCCCAACTCAGGACTCCGTCCTGCTCCCGCGAGATCATGACCTGAGACGAAATCATGAGTCAGACACTTAACCAGCTGAGCCACCCAGGTGCTCCAAGATGCTGATCTTTACCACCCATTTCTACTTCTGTCTTAAAATGATAGTACTTTTTTTTCTTTCAAAACTCTTAATCATAGTAATTTCCTTGTAAGAGTGATGGGGTGTTGAAGAATATCTTTTTCCTAAGGAAAAAATCTTTTCCAATTTTTTCAACATTTCTGTGTGTTGGAAAAATTTCATTAAAAAAGGTGAAGGAATTTTACAGCAAACACCCACCACTTGGAGTATTCAATTGACATTTTACTGTAATTGCTATATCACATGTGTGTCACTCTATCCATCCATCTTAATTTTTTGATATGTTTTAGAGTAAGTGGCAGATGTACCCAAATACTTCAGTGTTCGTATCATTAAGTAGAGCATAATATTTTGTTTGCGGTTCTTTTTAAAATTTTTCTTTTGAGGTAAGATTTATATACTGTGAAATGCACAAGTCTTAGTGTGCTGTTAATGTATTCTGACAGATATGTATTCCTATATAACCAAAATCCCTATCAAGATATAGAGTATTACCATCAGTGCAGAAAATTCCCTCATGTCCCTTCCAAGCAGATCCTCTCCTTAACACCCCAGAGGCATCGGCCTGTTTTTTCCCCGGGCATATTAGTTTTGCCTGTTCCAAAGCTTCATATAAATGTAATCACGCCACTGGTTTGTTTGTTTATGTAAGGCTTCTTTTACAAAGCATGTTGTTGCATGTATTAGGAGTCTGTGTCTTTTTGTTGACAAGAAGTGTTCCTGTTCTACCTGATCTTTCCCCAAAGTGTTTGTACCAGTGTATATTCTTGCCAGTAGTGTACGTGAATTCTCTTTGCTCCGCATCCCGGCCAGCATTGAGGGTTGTCAGTCTTTTTTTAATTGTGGTCATCCTAGTGGGTTTGTAATGGTATCTCTCTATTGTTTTAATTTGTATTTCCCTGATGATTAATGATGTTGAATATTCTATTATCCGCTTATTGGTCATTTTTGTATCTTGCATTGTGAGGTATTTTCTAAGTTTTCTAAACAGTGTTGACTTTATATGTAGAAGATGCATCTGCTTGTCAGTCATATTAGAGAATTCTTTATTGTGTTAAGGAATTGTCCATTTATTGATACGAGAAAGACATGGGAAATAGAAAAATTAGAATACCAGAGTGCCTGGGTGGCCTAGTTGGTTAAGCATCTGGCTTGGCTCAGGTCATGTCTCGGCGTCATGAAATTGAGCCTCACGTAGGGCTCCATGCTCAGTGTGGAGTCGGCTTGAGACTCTCTCTCCCTCTCCCTTTGCCCCTCCTGCCCAATAAATCTTTAAAATATATATAATAAAAATTTTAAAAAGAAAATTTAAAATTTTAATAATAATTTCAGGCCTTTGCTTTTACATGTCTTTAGGAATACATTTTAACTATCATTACTACTTACATTGTTTTTGGATTTGAAATTTTTCTCAATATAGGTATTTGAATTTCTCTTGACGAAGCAAGGGAATAATGTCAAATGTGCTATGAAATATCAGTAATTTACAATTCAATCCCAAATATGTTTGCCTTCATAAACTGCTACTTCATAGTATCTGTTACCTAGTGTAAATAATTAATCTGGCCTAGTATATTAGTCTTCGTCTAATTATAAGTATTTTTAGTAAGTGCTGTGAAATGTGTAAGCCTGATGATTCACAGACATGTACCCTGGGGCAAATAATACATTATGTGTTAATAAAAAAAAAAAAAAGGAAAAAATGAAAAAGGAAAAAAAAAGAATGATGCAAAAAAAAATCTAATTACAAAATCTAATCACTACATTAGCAGTAAAATACCTTTCCTCAAAACCCTGGAGAATTTTTTATTTCCATACTTGGGAGGTAAATTATTTGTGGAGCATTGGCCCTCAGCTCCAGATCAAAGAGAACTGCAGGATATATACCAAATCACACTAGTGTGTTAAAGTGAGAAAATAGTATGTAAGCAAGTTGTTACATTGGCCAGAGTTGTTATTGTCAGCCCTTTTCAGGGGAGCATGACTGATTTTCAGTGATTGTATAACAGAATTATACTTACCATATAAATGCACTTTATATTTTAAGACTCTAAAGAGATTTAATAGACAAAATACATGTTATAATACCTGACTCATAGCTAATACTCCACAAAATTTAGTTCCCTTTTCTCTTACAAAACTCTGCAGCAGGTATCGTAAGTAATCTTCTGATGGATAAAGCTTCTGAAAGTCCCCAAATTATATTTTCCTCTTCGGTCTTTTTCTTGGGATACTGAAAATAGTTGCTGGCGAATTTTAAAAAAATTGGCACAGGACAGTGGAATTATGAGACATTTTATTTGCTAAGAAATTTTATTATAGTAGAAATATCATCAAGCACCTTTTATTTTATTCACAAAATATGATCTGTACTTTATTACATTTCCATTGTATGGGTATACCTGGCAAATTCTTTAAATATCTTTTGTATTTAACAGAGTTTTCACATGCATATGTCTTATATCCTTTGAAGAAAAAGTAATTTCCCTAAAGTCACAAAACTTGAAGGCAAAACTAGAATTAAAAACCCAGAACTTCTCTTCCTAGTTGAGTACTCTTCAAGCAGTGTATGCCACTTCATGAGGGTCCTTATTCTCTCCCAGTGGTTTTTAAACATTTTCAACTACTACAGATAGTAAGAAATATATCTTATACCACAATTTAATATATGTATATATAATTGGATCCGACATCTGTTTATCTGTATCTATAATATCTGTATAGAGATTATTATCTCCAAAGCAAGTGTTTTACAAAACAATATCTACTCACACTGTGTGAGATGCACTATTTTCTTTTCACCCCACCCTATCTCTTCCTGTTCTATATTTTTAAAAATTGATTTCATGAAACATCAATAGGTCAGCTGACAAAGGGGTAGTCGTCTGCTCTGATGGGGAGGAATCTTTTGTCACTGACATTGTTGAGAATTCCTGGCACATGGTGATAATAAAAAGCAGACCAATTTTAACTTTAAGTCAGTTTGATTATTGTTTTTAAACCTCTACGGGCAGTGTCCTTTTTATTGCCTGCACCAGAGTTGACTGTGCCCAATGGACTGCCCTTGGTACACCAGTGGGTCAACAGTTTGAAAAGCAAATATTCTGCTTTGTATTGAACTGCTGAGGCTTGTGATTTATTGAACGTCTACTAAGAACTAAAATGCTTATTTTCAACTGCTGTGTGGAATTTTCAAATAAATATGCTTTAATTTGCATATGGACAAAGTGTACAAAGATTTTTCTAAGCTAGGCCAATTTGGAGAGTTTTCATGAGCAGTAAGGAGTGAAAAATAAATATGCCAGTATAAGTTTGATAAATCAAGAACAAGTTTAAGAAAAAGCTTTTCATCTTTGGAGATGAGAAATTAGCTCAGAATAAGCTTAATGATCATTTACTGGGTTTGATAGGGTTATTCTTCAGGGAACTGTATTCATTCATTGGAGGTTTCCATAATGAGATTACACAATTATTTCTCCAGAATGTAAATTGATACTACAAAAATAATTTTGTCACTTTTTTAGGTTATAAGGAATAATTGATATTTTATATTCCCTCTGCAAAAGCAAAGTAAATCTGGAAAGTATAAAGAAGTATAAAGAAGAAAAATGAGGGGCGCCTGGATGGCTCAGTGGGTTAGGCTTCTGCCTGCGGCTCGGGTCATGGTCTCAGGGTCCTGGGATTGAGCCCCACATCCGGCTCTCTGCTCGGCAGGGAGCCTGCTTCCCCCTCTCTCTCTGCCTGCCTCTCTGCCTACTTGTGATCTCTCTGTCAAGTAAATAAATAAAATATTAAAAAGAAAAAGAAGAAGAACAATGAAAGTTGCCTATAATTTCATCACCCACAAATAGCATTGTGGCTAACATTTAGTTTATGTATTTCAAACTATTTCATGAAGTGATACCATTCATTCTAACTTTTGCATTTTTTTTTTTTTTAATTGGGTATCATGGTCACGTATTTCTGTGTCAGGATATACACATGTACATTATACATAGTGGCATTTAGCCATCAGCAAACTTTTTCTTAAAGGACCAGATAATAACTGTTTTAGTCTTGTGGAGCTTTTGGTCTCTGTCACAACTATTCATTTTTGCCATTGTAGCAGAAAAACAGCTATAGACTGTACCTAAACTAATGAGCATGACCATGTTCCAATAAAACTTTATTTGTAAAAATGGAACATAATTTGCTGACCCCTGCTATATTCCAGTGTTTGCATTTGTTTATCCAGGCCTCTACTAAAATATCTAGACGGTGTCTAGTGCTTTACTATCATAAATAACACTGCTGTGAACATCCTTGTACATATACATTTGTACACTTGATCTTTTTATGATAATTCCTAGGACCCTTGTTGCTAAAATAAAAGGTATTTATGTTTTGAATAGTGATACATCTTGCTAGGTTGCCATGCAGAAAGGTGGCATCACTTTATCTACTCACCAGTAGTGTGGGAATACTGTTTCCCCACAACTTCCCTTGTATTGGAGCCATCACGTTTTGTAGTCTGCAAATAACGATGGGAAAAAATATTTTGCTTTTTAATTCATTGGAAGTTTGACATCTTTCAGATTTTTATTGACTTTTTATTGTCCCTTCTGATTGGACATTGTTTGAATTATGTTTTTTGACTTGTAGAATTTTTAAATGTATTCTGCAGTCAAATGCTCTACCACTGAGCTATACCCCCTAAATGTATTCTGAATATCAATTCTTTGACATGTGAATTACAGATAATTTATTCAAATATTTCACCTATCTTTTTTAACAGCTTCGTTGAAGTATAATTGACATAAATGTACTGCACGTATTTAAAATGTACAGGTGATAAAGTTTATGTTTACACGCATGAAACTATCACCACCATCTAAATAATTAATTTATTCATCATTCCCGAAGTTTTCTGATGCCTTGGTAATCCCTCCCACCTTGCCCTTCACACTCCCTTCTCTCCGAGTAACCACTAATCTGCTCTCTGTTGTTATAGATTGGTGTGCATTTTCTGGAGTTTTACATAAATAGAACCCCATGGTACATGCTCTCTTTTTGTCTTGCTTATTTCATTCAGGATGCTTATTTTGAGATCAGGCATGCTATTGCATTTATCAGTAGTTCATTCCTTTTTTTGCCGAGTAGTATTCTACTGCACAAATATACCATAACTGTTTATTCATTTTGAGGGACATATGAGTTGTTTCCAAATTTTGGCAACTTAAAGCTGCCGTGAACATTCCTGTAATTTGTCTTTTAATTTTAAAGTGTATTTTATCATACAGAAAATATTTACTTCTATGTAGTCAAGTTTGTTGGGATTTTTCCTTTTGGAATTATATCTTGCTCCCCCTTATTTAAAAAAATATTTTCCCACAAGATGGGATCGAGAGGGAGACAAACCATAAGAGACTCTTATTCTCATGAAACAAACTGAGGGTGGCTGGGGGGTGGGAGGGTAGGGATAGGGTGGCTGGGTTATGGACATTGGGAAGGGTATGTGCTGTGATGAGTGCAATGAAATGTGTAAGCCTGATGATTCACAGACCTGTCCCTCTGGGGCAAATAATTCATTATACGTTAATAAAAAAAAATCCTTTCCCATTTTCTTCTATTATTTTGTAGTTTATTTTTTTTGAACTTTGACCCATCTGGAGGGTTTTTTTTTAATGGTACTATTACCCCAAATGGATTACCTTTTGGCCCAACATTCTTCTTGCCCCCCGGTTATTTGAAATATCACTTTATAATACAAATTTCCAAAGTCGTATAGGTTTTATTTCTAAACTCTGTTTTATTGATCAATTTGTCTATTCCTACATCAGTAATACACTGTTTCAGTTACTGTTCTGTTATTTCGTTAAGAAGATCCCCTGTTTTTTTCTTTACAACAAATAATTTTTCTTAACATTTTTTTTCATCTAGATGTACTGTGGAATCGGCTTGTCAAATATTCTTAAAATTTCTCTTGGAATATTAAATGGCATTTGGATAAATTTGTAGATTGACTTTAAAAGAATTATTATTGACCTTTTTGCACAATCAGGTCTGCCTAGTCAGGTGTATGTATGTCTCTCCATTTCTATTATTTTTAGCTAAAGATTTTTATTTATTTATTTATTTTTTAGCTAAAGATTTTTAATAGGTAATATATGTAGAAGATAAAAAATGATAGTTGATGAAGTTATTACCCAGTGTCCTAGTCCCCCTTTACAGAAGCAACAGCTAATATTAATTTCTTTTATATCCTTGCAGCGATATCCTGTGCCTATTCAAGCAAATATGTGTACAAAAACAGCATTAAGTGTAACAAGCAAATCTAGCTTCTGTGGGGCCTGACATGAAAACTGAGGCCTTGTATAAGAAAATGAGTATCTAGATACAGAGTGAATAGTTATTTGCAATGAGAAACGAAACCACAACAAATTAGTTTCTAAGAGAATTGACAGAAGTACAAACAACACAGAAATCCAGAAAAATAACACTTCTTTTTGGCTGTCTTAAATATATTTGTTTTGGCTGTATTTTATTGGATTCTCACCTCATATGACAATGATTTTTAAAAAGTCATTCTCTGTAAGAATAGAAAGTTAATTTGGTCTTTTTCCTCCAGTGTTTAGAATATGGTCACATGATATGACTGCCCCTTTGTGTCTCAGCTGTTTGTTTTTGTAGTGTGAATGAGATTTTTTTTTAATTACATTTTTTTGGTTGTGTAAGAATATGAGTGCCAGTGAAAAATAGGTTAATCATTTTTTTCTGTTTATAAAAATTTATATTTCTAATAGATTTCCAGTTTATTTGGTTTTTATTTTTCTTTTTTAAATTATATAAGTAATATAATAACATTATTAAAGCATCAAAGCATATCAACAAAGTAAATCTCCTCCTTCATTTTCCCTTTCCCATTCCTACCTCCATCTCAGAGGTAACCTCTGTCATTAGTTTACTTACTATTTATTTATTTAATTTTAATTTTTTTATTTAAATTCAATTTAGTCAACATAGAGTATATTATTAGTTTCAGGGGTAGAGTTTAGTGATTCATCAGTTGCATGTAGCACCCAGCACTCATTACATCAAGTGCCCTCCTTAATGCCCATCACCCAGTTACCCCATCCCGTACCCACCTCCCTTCCAGCAACCCTCAGTTTGTTCCCTATAGTTAAGAGTCTCTTACATTTTATCTCCCTCTCTGTTTTTATCTTATTTCATTTCTCCTTCCCTTCCCCTCGTTCATCTATTTTATTTCTTAAATTCCACCCATGAGGGAAATCATATGGTGTTTGTCTTTCTCAACCTTTGTCACTAGTGTGTATACTTGTAGATGTCCTTTAAAAGCATTTACATGCTTGTACATCTAGAAATACATTGTTTTTGTTAACAAATAGGATCATACCATCTGTGTTGCTCTGCAGATTGCTTTTTGACTTTTTAATCTTTAGGTTTTTTCATGTTTCTACATATAAGACTACATCAGTATTTAAATGCTTGAAAGTATTGCTTATCAAACTTTTAATGTTCATGCAAATCACCGAGAGGTCTTATTAAAATGCTAGTACTCTGCTTTACAAGGAGAAAAGGTACAGAGACTGTGTTTCCAACAAAGTCCCAAATGATGTCAGTGCTGTTGGTCCCTACACTTTGAGTAGGAGGACTATAACGTGTACTTTACCTAGATGTACCGTAGTTTAATCATCATCCAGTTGATTAAGTCATTAAGTCACCCCCCCCCCCGATAGTATAGCAGTGAACACTGAAATTTCCTCACGAGAGAGAGTTTCTTGAATGTTCTAAGTAGACAGTTATTGCCATTGTATATTGGGGAGGGGAGAGTAGCAGGGGATGATTTCTCCAACCCCGTCCCTGTATTTATATTTTTTTTTTCTTATTTCATTGCATTATTAGAATTTCTAGTAGCATGTCAAATAGTCTCATTGATAATGATTCTCTGACAAGAATATAAAACTGATACATCCATTGGTAATATTTATAAAATGTTTAAATATGAAAACACCATGACGTAATTATTCCTTTTAGAAATCTATTCTTCTGAAACTCTTATTAGACATGTGTACAAAGATCTATGTACAAAGATGCATATTAAAACACAACTTATAAATAGAAAAATTACAAGCAACCTAAATGGCCATTAGTAGGAGAATGAATAAACTGTGGTATAGTCAGACTGTGGACCACTGTGCTGCTGTCAAAACAGAGATGGTCGTAATACTGCTATGTAAAGTTATTAAGAGAGAAACACAAGTTGTAGAAGAGTCCTTATTGGCTGATTCATACTATATTTTAAAGGGTATGTGTGTATGAGAGAGAGAGGTGTGTTTGAAGTACACAGAAAAAAGTTTGGGAAGCTTACACACCAAACATAATAGTGTTTATCTCTGGGGAGGGTACTGGTATTGACAGGCAGTTTGGGGCTTAGTGTAGAGGAGGCTTTTCTCTTTCCTGTTTTGTTTCTTTTATGTATTGTTTACACCTTCTATACTAAATACTTAGCTTTTAAAATTTGAAAATGATGAAAGTAGAAGGAGAAAAAAGCAAAAGACACTCTCAGTCAACAGAAAGAAGTAGCTGAAAGAATACCAGGGAGAAGCAGGGAGCAGACAAATCCAAACCATCCAGTAGTCAGTAGAATTTTCTTAAATAGGCAGTCTATGAACCTGGAAAAAATCAAATGGTACAAAAGCGTATGTGGTGGGACGCCTGGGTGGCTCAGCTGGTTAAGTGGCTGTCTTCGGCTTAGGTCATGATCCCAGGGTCCTGGGATCGAGTCCCACATCGGGCTCCTTGCTTGGCAGGGAGCCTGTTTCTCCCTCTGCCTCTGCCTGCCACTCTGCCTGCTTGTGCTCTCTCTCTGACAAATAAATAAATAAAATCTTAAAAAAAAAAGTATATGGTGCAATAAAATACCATCTCACACCACAATTAGGATAGCTACTTTCAGAAATAAAACAGAAAATAACAAGTTATAGGTGAGGATGTGGACAAATTGATTGGAACCCTTCTGTACTATTAGTGGGAATGTGTGGCTGCCTTGAAAAACAGAATGCTGGTTCGTCAATAAATTAAAAATAGAATTACCATATGATCCAGTAGTTCCACTCCTGGATATACACTCAGAAAGAATTGAAAGCACGGTCTCCAGGAATTAACTGCACATTTGTGTTCACAGCAGCATTATTCGCAGTAGTTAAAATACTAGAAGCAGCCCAGGTGTTCACCCGTGGGTGAATGGACAAGCAAAACCTGGTATGTACATACAGGTGGATGTTACTCAGCCTTGTGAAGGAAGGACGTTCTAACACATGCTTCATAACATGGATGCACCGTGACATTATGCTACGTGAAATAAGCCAGTCCCAAAAAGACAAAATGCCGTATGATTCATTTCATATGATGTGCCTAGAGTAGTCAGAATCCTAGAGACAGAAAGCAGAAGGGTGGTTGCCAGGGGCTAGGAGGGAAAGAAGGAAAGGGGTGTTACTGTTTAATAGGTATAGTTTCAGTTTCTCAAGATGAAAAGAGTTCTGGAGATGGATGGTGGTGATGGTTGCCCAACAGTGTGAATGTACTTAATACCACTAAACTGTACACTTAAAAATGGTTAAGATTATACATTTTTATACTGTTTATTTTACCACAGTTTTAAAATTTGAGGGGAAGCATATATACTAACAAGTCACTGTCCATCTCTCTTTATTTGCCAGTTTCCCAGTTACCCTCTTGTGAGGTAACCACCGGACCAATTTTCTGTATATTCCTCAGTGCATCAGTAGTTAGTTGTAGCTCTTTCTTTTGAATTCCCATCTATAACAGTTATTAAGCATGTCTTTATTATGTCTCCCTCACAGCATCCACTAAAGTGTCTGTAGCTTAATAGTTGCTTATTAAATATTTGTTCAGTGATTGAACCGATGAATGAATGGAGTGATTCCAGAAGGCATAAGGATTGGGGAGCTCTCTGTATATGAACTGTGATGATGTATATAGTCATCTCTTTCAGTGACCCCCAGTGCAGTGTTCTCCCACTTCAGCATGGCTGAGAATAATCTGAGAGAGCTTGTTAAAATGCAGATTTTGTGGCCTCATCTTTTGTAGTTCTCAAGCATGTGGTGTGAGACCCAACTCCTCAACATTTTTCTAAGGCCCAGTACTCAACTTTGTGTATCTCTTCAAATAGTCTGTGGATCTCACTCAAAGAAGCCTCATCCCAAGTCAGTTGTATGCTCCTTCAAGACTTTACAAATTGAATTCACCTATTTAGGGAGCATTTCTAATGTACTTATGGTACCAAGTGAAAGTAATTGTCCTTGAGACCTTCATACCTTCTCTGTCTAGGTGTGGTACACGGTTAGTGTTCATCATAGTAACATCATGACACCATGCAAAGATTAAGTATGTTCAACCTTGTTAAGGGAGGGGAGCCCATATTTAGTAAAGATTTTTGCGAATTCTTCAAAATAAAAAATTACGTGTAGAGCACAGTTTCTCAAATTTAAGGTCTTTAAGGACTGTAGGACCCCAAGTTTGAGAAACATTGCATTGGGATTGAATTCTGTAATTACAGTCGTCTGGTAAACATAAACGTGAATATGAATGCTAAAATAACATGCTATTAAAACTTCACATTGTCATAAACATTTAAAAGCAAATTTTGAAACTCATGCAGAAAATTTACATGTAATAAAGAATAAATTTATGAACTGTTAGAGAAACAATGGTATAAAACATTGAATCTGTGAGAAACTTGAGAATCCTTGAAAAAATTCTTATCCTGAACATCTTTTATAGTGCTGATTAATGGAAGTTTTAGAATTCAAGTAACCATCTATTTCACCAAATATACATTTAGCATCTGTTACGGTTTAGGACACTGGGGTTTCAATGGTAAATAGGTCAGTGATGGCCAAGAATGGGAGGAGAAGTGGGTCAGGAAGTGTTTTTGGCTAAGGTCTGAAGGATGAGTTAAGTTTTAGCTAAATTGAGGGATAGAGTTAAGGAAATGTGATGAAGCTGGAGATGTGGGGAAGGATAGAACTAGAATTTCAGTCATTTGGCAACTGTGTTCAGAATGTTGCTTCATAGTTATAATTTCTCCGATTTCCTTCTGGAGATTAAGGAAAATGGATTCACCTTCATTGGAATGAAAAGCTTTCTTAAGCAATGTTGGAGGGCGCTAATGTATGTTTGCTTTGTTAGTTGAGCCAGTACATAAAACAGACTTGTGATTAGATTGTCAAACAACGTCGTGAAGGGATTTAAGGCTGTTAAAATGCTTAGGTTTTATTTGTTGGGTTTTTTTTTTCTTTAAGGACTTACATGTAATTTTGTGAATTATTGAAAGAAGCTTAAGAACAGCAAGTGTGCAGTTTAACATAAACTGGGCAGAATTGATTTATTTCTGTATTTAATGAGCTTTTTAAGAATTCCAATGCTTAAATCTTTAAAATCAAACAATAGAAATTCCAACAAAGCAGAGCTAATATAAATGAAAACTGTTATAATCTTCCAAGTAACAGCATAATAAAGTAACCTTGAAACATTGGTGTTGGCCCTACATTGTTTTCTGTTTGAATTGAGTGGCAATTTACAGCGTTGCAAAACAGTGATGAAATTAAGTGATGTTTCCAGTAAAAGAATTTTGCAAGTATAATATGTTTTAGTATTAAATTCTTACTTGTACATTTAGCAATTAAAATTATTCTTGTAATGATGACAGCATTAGAAGGAATAGGGAACTGTCAAAGAGAATTTGAAGCTTAATTATCTCTTTGGTAACAAAATGCATAATCTTCCATTACAACGCTTATTTTCTTATGGTAATTGACTCATTTACTCTCTGGTTATCAATTTAACTTCCCAACCACAAACATCTGCTCTTACATTGTGTTTAATTGGTGTGAATACTAGCTACAGAGAAGTTAAAATCCCAAGAACATTTTAAAGGCAATATTTTATAATTCATGAAAGGGAAAAGTAAATGATGAATTGAACATTGTGATCATTTTTTTTCTGATACTCTTTGAAAATTTGTTTACTAAAAATGCATACTAATGTTATATTAATTAGATTTTTTGAAGAAGATTTTGCTGTATTTTCCAGAATTAACTTACTCTGCCTTAGGGGGAGTCTCAGTCCTTTAGACTCAAGGAATATAGCACTTCCTCAGAAACGTGGTACCTAAGGGGTTAAGATTGCAGGCTTTGAAGGTCTTTTTTCAGAATGTTACTATTTAATCTAAAGAAGAGGGGCAAGGATGAATTGTGTGTGTTTGCTTGTAATTTTTAGAATGGAAGGCTAAACCTTAAAAATTTTTAAATGGCTACGTATGGGGAAGGGACAAAACAGGGTGGGGAAACGGTTAGAAACAAGACTTGTTTGAATATACCTTGTTTTTGTAGATTTGAGATTTTACAAAGTAATTCTGGAAAGGGGAATGTAAAATGAAACAAACGACTCTAAATGTGTATCTAGTTTGTTGTATAGCTACACAGAAAGCTACAATTCCAAGTGAAAGTTATTATTACAAATATTTAAAATAGTAATTGAACCTAATGGGATATACTCTAAGGACAAAAAGAACTGCAAAAAATGTTCAACTGTTTTCTGTTATTATATTGTTGGTGTGGAGATACTTGTGTAGTTATTCTGAAACTACTGAGTAGAAAGTAAAACCTGCAGGTAATTAAGTTGGTGTCATTGAGAATGAATTTTTAGCATGAGAGAAAAGAGATATAGATGTAAAATTAAGATCCAGTTAAAACCTATAGCCCTGAATTTAATTGGATAACAGAATGAAATCATGATGAACTTTATATTTAAAAAGTACATAATTCCTGGTTTTGTCCACAAGTAGGGCCTAAAAACAGTGACCAGAAGATACTAAAGACTAGTAGGGTCCTGTTAAAAAGGACTTAGGAGCTTTCAGTGGACTCAAGTTTCCATTAGTCAGAGGTGGGATAGTTTGATAATCAAAAGAATAGTAACTTGCATGGATTAAAGCAAATCAAATGTATTTTAATCCATGAACTCATAAGAATACTTTTTTTAAAAACCCTTCAATGATATCAGAAGGATATTAGAGAACCAGACCATTGTATTGATTGGTAAGTAAAGGGAAAAAAATCAAGCATTTATCCTGCGCTTTCTATGAGAGGTATATTGAAGGATAACCAAATAATTGATGAGGGGATATTTCTCTTCATAGAAGGAATGATAGAATAAGAATATTACTATTTGGCAATATCTAAGACTGTTAACATCACAAAAAGATAGTCACACATTGTGAACTCTCCTGAAGAACCATGACACTACTTATGAAGTAGTCTTGAAAAAATAAAAAGAGCCTAACTCCAATCAAGCTTTTACATTTAACTGTTAAATGCAGGACTAGTATGTTAAATCCACCATGGCATGCAGTCAGCAAAAGATAGAGTACAGGAAACTTTACACAAACTACTTCTACAGCAAATAAATTGCAAACAAAGACAGGAGATAAAGGAGGAACCTGTAGATTAAAAGAAACATAAGAAATAAATTAATATTAATGAATGCACTTGGTTTGCCCAATTCAAATCATTCTTTTAAAATGTAGATTGATGATATTGAGAAATTATTGTAGATATCAACCTGATGATGGTATTATAGTTTTGTTTAGAAATGGGAATTTTTGTTTTATAGAGGAACTTAAAAACATATATATAATAACGAAATACTGGGGATTTGCTTTCAGAGTTTTTGGGGAAAGACATGGGATGGGTTAGGATGTAGATGAAGCAGCACTAGCCATGAGTTGGTAATCGTTGAAGCTATATGACAGGTGCATAGAGTTTATTGTTATTTTCTCTGTAGTAAAAAGTTAGAGAGAGAACATAGGATTTAAAGTCAAACTGCCTAGGTTCAAAATCCAGATCCACTGCTGACTAAGTTTTGTGACCTTATGGAACTACTTAGACTCTCTGTGTGTTAGTGTCCTTGTCTGTAAAATGGAAATAATATAATAATACCTAAATAATAGACTTGTTGTGGGAAATAATGATAATAAGTGGAAAATATTTGTGAATGTTACCCATTATCATACACCAATTATGTAAACTAAAATCCTAAAGTTGCTGTTGGTTAGAGATCATGGTATGTTTAAGAATAGTTCAGTCGAGTTCCTTATTTAGTATAGGAGCAGACTGAAACCCATGGCCAGCAAATATCTACTGGTAGAACCAGAACTCAACTAGAAGTCTCTTGACTTCAGTCATTGCAGTGTCTTCACAGTAAATCATTATTGAATAATATTCAAATAAACTTAAATATCTGATCTTAAATAGGGAACATTCAGGATCAAAAATATATTAGTTTTTTCCTGCATCTAAAATTTATTGCACTTCAAATGAAAACCCAAGTTTGTTCTTGTTTGTCTGTTGTCTTTGAGAAGGAACAGATATACTTAGCCAAAGATGAGTCTAAATTCATCTGGAATTAAAAAAAAAAAAAAAAACCACAAAACTTAATGAACAATGTTTAGGAATATTTTGAGGAAATAAATAAAAGGAGAATACTTGTTCTACCGAATATTTAAAAATATATAGTTACAGTCATTAAATTTGTGGTTCTGGTGCAGGAATAGACAGATCAATGAAACCACTTAGTATCCAGAAATAACTTGCCCTCATGAGTACTAGGATTTTAATATTAAAACTACTTCAAATCAGGTACTCTTATTGGGACTACTGAGGTTGCCGTTTAGAAAAATGTAAAGCTGGATACTTGGTAAAGGCCAGATTATTTCATTGACATGCTAGAAGAAAATACAAGTGAATATTTTTATAGTATGGAAGCAGGGAAAACCTTTGGAGTAAGAATAATAAAATATAGGTGCCAAGAAAAAGGGGAGGACTGATAAATTTCACCACATACAAATTGAAAACTTTGGTAGAACCGGGGACCTTAAGTAAAAGACAAAAGAAAAAACAGAAGAAATATTGGCAGCATATATGAGACCTAGTCTATAAGTCCAGGTCCAATCAGGAGCCAGAAGTCACACCAGGAATTTGAACAAGGAAATTTGAATATCAAGAATTATTAACTGGTAAAAGTGTTTTAACTACTAAAACAGAGAAAGTAGGACTCTAAAGGATACAGGAATAGTAAATATAAGGATCAGATACTACCTCTAGAGCCAAAGGAGAGAACGAAAAAAGTGAACAGAGTTGGACAAGGGCCTCCCTGTCTGAGGTTGCAGTTCAGACCTTGGAGAGGATATAGTTCCTGCCAGAGGACACAGCCATGGGCCAGGCTGGTCCACATCTCCTTCTGGATTCCACAGACCTGAGCACATGTGTAGAAAGTCGCCTGCTGGGGTGCCATGGACTGATGATGAGCAGGAAGTTACTTTTTAAGATTATACATTCTTTCTCTCCTTTGGCTCCTACAATTTCCTGAGATTCTACCCACTTGCTGTTCTTGCTCTTCATTAACCCAAATTATAAAACTTATTTGAACCTCTTCCCAGGACCTGCCCCACTCTAGCCAGTATAGTAGGCAAGAATATGAAAAAAAGAGGAAAGCAGATTGGAAAGGAAGAAATGAAACTGTCTCTATTCACAGACACCATGGTTATTTATGTAGGTAATCCCATAATTGTCTATAAAAATCTGCTAGAACTGATGAGTGAGTTTAGCATGAGCATAGGATGAAAAGTTAATATACATAAATCATTTCACCTCTACATATTAGCAGTGGACAACTGGAAACTAAAAAAAAAAAAATTTAAGTATCGCTTAACAGTAGCATCAAAAAATGTGAAATACTTACGGAAACACCTGATAAAGTATGAACAAAATTTGTATATTGAAAAGTATGAAACAATGATGGGAGAAACCACAGAATGAAATAAATGGAGAGTTAACCCATATTCAGGGAAAGGAAGATTCAGTATTGTTAAGATGTGCAACATAATCCCAACATAATCCCAGCAACATAATCCCAGTCAAAATCCCAGCAGGCTAAGCACATTTTAGCTCAACTATTGCTGCTTCGTGATATAGGGAGGCTTATCATTTGAAACTTTGAAACAGGGATCAGTGAGACCAGTTGTCAAGGAAGTCATATAGGAAATTACAACATTTAGTGGGAGGTTAGACTAGACGATCTGCTCTTACTCTTCTAATTCGAAGTCTTACTCTGTTATTTTATAAGTCAGTGTTTTACAACTTTGGAGCAAGGAGAAAGAGAGATACTGGAATATTTAGGCTTTTTCAAATATACTTAGCTTTTCCCCAAAGATCCTGTCATTCTTTCTTCCACCCTTAAACACTATTACATACAATGAGGAATGTTACAAATGGAGGGTGTTGTATGAGTAAACTCTGTAAGGCCTCTAATGTGACATTTTATGCCTTTTTTTAAAGTTGTCGTTACTTATCAAGCTGACTGAAAAGAAAAATAATGTCACTTTTCTCAATTTTTTTACAATTTTGATTATGGTTCTTCCAAAATGGTATAAGTCTTAGGGAAGTAGTCTTTTAATATTCATTTTTAGATAGCTTAGAATATTCATTTTGTTAATTTCTTTAACATAGTCAATTTAGTAAATATTTATCAACAAGGAAACTCAGAAATTAGAATTCTTCCAGTTAATTGTACCAGAATATCAATTCTTAAAGATACTGTGTTCCTATCATATATTTTAAATTTAAAATTTTTTTTTATTTTAAATAGGCTCCACACCCCGTGTGGGACTTGAACTCATGACTGAGATCAAGAGTTGCATGCTCTACCAACTGAGCCAGCCAGGCACCCCCTAACATATATTTTAAATATATATTTGTTATATGCTTTTGTAAAAATATGTGAAAGCCTCAAATAATAAGTAAAAATCATGTAAATTCTAGGATTAAAAAAATGCTTGAAATATGAATAGATATTTTTATTTTTATTAATATCCTAATTTCCTTTCTGTTTTAAAGCCCAACCTGAATTCCTGAAACAGCCTACTAACATATATGCTCACGAATCAATGGATATTGTATTTGAATGTGAGGTGACTGGGAAACCAACTCCAACTGTGAAGTGGGTCAAGAATGGGGATGTGGTTATCCCAAGTGATTACTTCAAGATTGTAGTAAGTATTTTTCAAAGGACACTTATCTCTGAAACCTTTAAATGTCTTTAAATATAATCACTAAGAAATCTGTTGTCTTACATATACCAGTTTATGCACTTACAGATGAAGACAGGAAAATACACATAGAACGTAATCTCTTCATTAGCTGATGAGAAAAGTGAGCCTAGACATATTTTGGTAGCTTATATAAGATCACATAGCAAGTCAGTAGTTGAACTAAGCCTAATGTCCAGATCTCCTGACTAACAGTCTGGTATTCCAACTCAAACATGCTAGTACTCTTATTAAACACCATTGTCACTATTTTCTTGGTAATGATTATCCTGTGCGTGCACCAGTTGTCTTCATAGCTCTCCATTCAAAGAACGGAAATCTGTCCTTCATATACTGACGCCCAGGCCTTTCAAAAGAAGTATGGCCTAGGGTTGGACGATTGTTGTGACAATAGAGAAAAAGATTCTTAAGAAGTAAATAGCATTAAATGTATTTAAGAATACTCAGCCATTATTGCTTTTTATTTGATATATGGTTAAATGCTTAGTAAATATTGTCTACTATTATTATTATCATTATCTAAATGTGAGTAATAAAATTATCTAAGTTTTGGTAATAAGGATTAATGTTTTAAGGTGTATACATGGCATTCATAGAAATAATCAGAAGCAATTATGGTTGTTACTGATGTAATGTCATAAGTTTTTCATATAAGTAATTCATTCTTAGTAGGAATATGTTTTCAATTATAAAATGCATAATCTCATATGTTACAAAGTAATTCACAAGTATATTTACCTCTAATTGAAAAGCAACGTGTTACAGCTAAATGAGCATTTTTACTCTTATCAGTTTCATATTATTCTTAAAAATCTTAAAACCATATTGTATTAATAAGAATATTTGACATTTATATAGTTCTTTGTAATATAAGGGAAGCTTGTATATATGCATCCTCATTTAACTTCTTGTAGACTAATCTGTTAAAACTAATGATATTAGAGATAATTTTAAGAAAATGCCTTGAATTTACAAATTCAGACTTTTACTACGGTCATGTGTGGTATTGCATGTCAGATACTTTTCCAACCAAAGGTGTAGGTCTGCAAACACTGTGGGTAGTACTTTCCATAAGGATTAAGTTCTTAATTGGTTAGTTACCATGTTTCCTGTTCTAGTCAGTTAAATCAGTACCTTTTTAATAAAATTGAGTTAACAGGTACATAGATAATATTTAGTAACTGAATCATACAATTTTACTTATTTTTTCTTCCCAGAAAGAGGATATCCTTGAGATTTTGAACTAACATTCATCAGTCAAATCATAACATTTTATTTATGTTTTTATTTCTCAGAAGGAACATAATCTTCAAGTTTTGGGTCTGGTGAAATCAGATGAAGGGTTCTATCAATGCATTGCTGAGAATGATGTTGGAAATACACAAGCTGGAGCCCAACTGATAATCCTTGAACATGGTAAGAGGGGCTGAAATAGTAAAATGAAAGAGGCTGACTGTGTTTGAGAAACTAGTATCTATCACAGTACCTATTACTCTAGGATACCTCATGATTAGTAACCTGTTTCTAAAGACCAGGATATGGCATAGCTAAGAGGAAAAGAAAGCAGTCTAAATATTTACTATTGCTTAAAATGACCTGGAAACACAATTTTGGATAATGTTGAAAAGAAGAACTGAACAATTACAGTCTTACACAAATGAATGTTCTTCATATTTCAGTCATTTTAATCACAAATATGTTTCTGCTCTATTACAATAGAAAAACTTAAAGTACTTTTTATTTTGCATTGAATTTTTCCAAAATAAAAATAACATGCCTTTTCTAATTATCACACACGCAAAAATGCTTATTATAAATTCAGACAACATTGAAAAATCAAAAGGGGGGGGAAGGTCCTAGCCTTTATCAGTCAGAGTCCGTTCTGGGGAAACCACACAATAATTTGAGCAGATAATCTTGGATATAAAGAACTATTAACTGTAACAGGATTAGAGTGACAAGGGGTTGGCTGGCAAGAAGTAGAGACAACTCTAGTGAACATAAGAATGGCAGATACAAAGAGAAGTCACAAGCTGTAGATTCGAGAGAGAGTGTTAAGCATCTCAGGACTGAAATCCAGACTGTGTTGAGGGAGTGGCCATGTTTTACTGGAAACAGAGAAGTTGCTGTGCTGTTGAAAGCTGCTCAAAACCCAGGTTCTGGTGTGCTAGGCAACCAGTCACAAGGAGGTGTCTCCCTAAAGGCATTCTGCTACAAAACCACCAGAGGGGTTGGTTAGTGGGGGAAGCTGCTCTCCAGCTGATAAAATTTAAAACATATGTCCTCTGCAAAGAAAAGATAGATAAAGGGCCCATCTTCATTTTTGCAGAGCAGGCAATAAGGGATGAATTTGGAATTGAGGGGCAGTAAATTGATAATGGCACATGCTCCAAATCCTGCCTCCTAGGAGTACTACATATGAGCATGCACTGATGTGTGTGTGGTTTGATGATGCATTTCCTTGGAGCAATGTGCTGTGAACATCTTCTCATGTCAATAAATATATAGATCTATATCAGCATTTTCCATCGTTGAACAGTACATTTGCACTTTGTTTTGTGTAAGTGATTCCGTATTGCTTAACATTTAAATTGTTTCCTATGTTTTACTATTATGAACAGTGTTATGCTGAACTTCTTTATATGATTATTTTCTCATATTACTAGAAGTTGAATTGTTGGATAATTTATGTCAAATTGATAAGGATACCTGTTGGGTATATTTTTTATTTGTTTTAGCAAGAAGAGTATTTTTCATTTTGTGCAGTTCTCAAGAATACATGGAAAAGACAATGCTTTAGACATGAAGTCTGGTGTCTGAGTCAGATTAAGCTCCGGGGGTATAGCTCAGTGGTAGAGCATTTGACTGCAAATTAAGTTCAGGTTCCAGTCTGGACCCAGTTACATAGCCTAGCTGCGGTGAAGACAGTGTCTCCTCTGGCTTTCCACTAAAATAACATACAGGATTTTTATAAACTCTTTCTTGAAAATGTATATAAAAAGGAATAAAATGCTAGAACTGCTCTCTTTTCTTCCTATGTTTATGATTATACCTTTCCCTATTTATTGAAAAAGATTTATAGAAACTTGTCACTTTTCCTTCTTGGCAAATGCCTGAATATGATTGCCAAATCAGGCACTAAAATAGATAGGATCGTTCCTTTTTATTAGTAGCAGTGATTTTCCTTGGCAAAATTTGTGGATCTCTTGGGGTGATTTACATGGAACTAAATAAAGGAATTTCAGTATATGTGTGTTTGGGATTACCATTATAGATTTGACTCTAATAGTATAAATGATTGGCTATGCAAGGAAGTCTCTAAACTAATCTTAATTGGGTATTCCCCCGAAAATGTTTGGATAGCATAATTATAGTTGCAGTATGTGTTTTTTCCTTTTGGAGACAACATTTCAAAAACAGATAATGTTTTGGGGCTGGCAGAAGTTTTTAGTAACCTTGTCAGGGATGAATTAAGAATGTGTAGATTATAAGAAAGAGTCATTTTACTAATATTGCTGTTTTAATTTGCAAGATAAGTATGTGGGAAAGCTAAAAGAGAATATAACACTTTATAAGGTCTGATCGCTATCTTTCTGGAGTTTATAATATTGTAAAGGATGTAAGAGATGTGTACAATTTAATACCCAGTCCATAATAAGTGTTATCTTTATAATACAAATAAGGCAGCATCAATTTGGAAGAGAGGAATTCTCTCTGTGTGATCAGGGAAGTTTTTTCATAGAAAGTGTAATCCCTTTTGCAATAGACCTTGAAGGATAAAATTGCCAGATGTTAAAAAAAAAAAAAATGTTTGGGTCAGTATGGAAATAGAATAGAACATTTGTTTCTTTAGGAAGTTAGCCTGTGAAGGCAGAATAGGATCAGATTGATCATGGCCTTGATTGTAGAGAGTCAAATACAATATTGTAGTAAGGCAGTCTGATGATAAAATCAGGTTTATTTAGAAGAAGTCCATTTGAAGGGTACCTGGGTGGCTCAGTTAGTTAAGTGTCCAACTCTTCTTGGTTTCAACTCAGGTCATGATCTCAGGATCGTGAGAGCAAGCCCCACATCAGGTTCCTCGGGAGTCTGCTTGAGATTCCCTCTCCTTTTGCCCCTCCCCCTGCTTGTGCTCACCCTCCCTCTCAAATAAATATAAAATCTTAAAAAAAAAAAAAAAAAGCCCATCTGAAACCAATATAACACTACCTGGAATTAAAATAAAGAGCCAAAAAAATAAAAATACAACCATTCCCCCCCCCCCCCCACACACACACACACAAGAAGGCAGATTGGAGGAGGCAGCTATTTGAAGGAATATTGTTACAAGAAACCATTGTGAGATAAGTAATTATACTAGAAAAATAGAAAGGATTCTAATAATATATTAGCAATTTATCTAATCTAGACTTTATCGACTATTAAACACTGTTATAGAGAAGTCAGGGATACTTGCCAGGTTTTCTCTGGGTGACTGGAAGAGTGGTGATGCCTTTCCAAAACAGAAAAGGGAGGTGAATCGAAGGGGAAAGGGGGCTTCTACTCGGCATGTAAAGAGTGGGCACAGAACATCCCACTCTTACCTACAGTGACAAGCTGGATGACCTACAAAACCCTAATTTTCTGAGCCCATCAGAGAGCTCAGATTGCAAAGCAGCCAAGTTACCTAAATTCCAAAGAATTGCACACCTCATTGCCCCCAGAGAATGGGTCATTAATTCTTTGACCTTTGGCAGATCATGAGAGAAAGAAATGGCTGACATAAAAGTGGATAAGAAGAAATCAACTAACGTTTTAACTGATTGTTAAAGACTCAGTATGAACTAGTTTGGAGTACCTGAGGGCCCCAGATGAAAGGGAAGTTCATACATGCTTGCAAATACATTTCCCAGAAACGCACAGGATACTCACCGTGAAGACTGGTAGCAAGGCAGAAACTTGAGAAGTCATTTTGGTGGCGAAGAGGTAAAAGAGGTAATTTGTGGCACCTGGGAGATAGGTGCAAAGCCCCTCTCATTTATTCAAACTGCTTTAAGCCTCAAACCAGTGAGGGAGGGCAGAAAGCCTTATTTCATAAATTTCTGGGGGGAGATTAGAAGCAAACCTTTCTGCTTCTGGAGGGAAGAACCCTCTGGTACACAGGGCCTACCTAATATTGAGGCTGGACAGGGACAACTGACGATCCTACTTGCCCTATCACCAAGTAACAGACAAAAGCTTTCTATGGCTGGGGAAAGGTCAAGAATATAGAAAGATCCCTATGTAGTAGAGGTTTCCAGAAATGGTTGAAAGCTGAGAGGAAAAGAGATAAATTGAGAAAAACAAAAATAGAAATTACAGCAGATATTTTACCAGAAATGGTGTAAGCCAGAAGACAGTGGAGCAGCACTTCTAAAGTCCTAAAAGGAAGAAAAAAAAAAAAGTCAACCCAAATAATATAGCCAGCAAAAATATCTTTCAGAAATGAATGTGAAATAGAGAACTTTTCAGAACAAGAGCTGAGAAAATTCATTGTCAGCAGACCTGTGCTGCAAGAAATGTTAAAGTTCTTTAGGCAGAAGTAGTATGATACCTGACAGAAACTTTCAGAGTCTTCATAAAGAAACAAACAGGCCAGAATGGTTTAAAAACAAAAAAGTAAATATAAAAGTCCTTCTTATTTTCATCACTTTAAGAGATAATTTACTATCTAAACAGGAGAGCACCAGGCTTTTCAGCAAAGGGCTAGACAGTACATATTTTAGATTTTGTGGGCCAGTATCTGTGACAGCTACTCAACTCTGCCCTTGTAGTGTCAGATCAGCCATATAAGTCAAACTACCTTGACTTCCTGGAAAACTTTATTTGCAGAAAAGAGGTGGCATGTCCTTGTTTGCTGATCTGATCTAAAGAAAAATAGTTTATAGCATATAAAAATAAAAATATATGACAAAACGATGAAGTTTTTAACTTTTAACAAAAAATTACTGTAGAATTGAAAATAGTTTATAACAAATATGATAGGAAAAAATATAAAAATGTAAAATATCAGTATAATAGTTTCTAATAGATACAGAAATTAAAATAAAAAATTAGTTTATAATATATAAAATTAAAATATATGACAAAACAGTGAAGTTTTTAACAAAAACTTTTTTTATTATGTTCAGTTAGCCAATATAGTACATCATTATTTTAACAAAAACTTTTTAACAAAAAAAATTAGAATTGAAAATAAAACTTGTAAGATCTAAGGCTCTAAGGATCACAGATCATAATATTATATGAAGTAGACTGTGATCATTTAAAAATGCATATCATAAAACTTAGAGGACCTACTAAAAAGCACAGAAAGAGATTTGACTAATAAGTGAATAGTGGTAATACAGTGGAATCTTAAGAATTAACCTAAAAGAAGTAAGGAAAAGAGAAAAAGGACAAAGAATAAATGGGACAAATAAAAAAAAAAAACTAACAAGATAGTAGATTTGAATCTGTATCATTTATTGCATTAAATGTAAGTCATTTAGGCCTTAAAATAAGTCTCAAAACATTTAATAGCCCTTAAATCATCCAAAGTATGTTCTTTGACTTCAGTGGCATTAAACTAAAACTCAGTAACAGATGCTGGAAAATCCTCAAATATATGGGAATTAAATAGCCTTCTAAATAATACATAAGTCAAAGAAATATATATATATCCTCAAATATATGGGAATTATACAAAGAAATATATATATATCCTCAAATATATGGGAATTATACAAAGAAATATATATATATCCTCAAATATATGGGAATTAAATAGCCTTCTAAATAATACATAAGTCAAAGAAACAAGTCACAGGAAATAAGCTATTTTAAACTGAATGAAAATGATAATATAACTTATTAAAATTTGTAGAATGCAGTTAAAAGTAGTTTTGAAGGAAACTTCTATCTATCTATCTATCTATCTATCTATCTATCTATCTATCTATCTATCCATCCATCTATCTATCCATCCATCCATCAGAGAGAGACCATGAGTGGGAGGGGCAGAGTGAGAGGGATCCAGAATCCCAAGCAGACTCTGTGCTGAGCATGGAGCCCGATTTCATGACCCTGAGATCATGACCTGAACCAAAACAAAGAGTCAGATGCTTAACCAGCTGCACCACCCAGGTTCCTTCCCTTGAAGGAAGCTTATAAAAGCTAGATAAAAAAGAGCAAATTAAATCTAAAGCATTCAAAAGAAGAAAATGATGAGAAATAAATAAAATGGAAAACAGTAAATGAAACCAAGAGCTGGTCTTTTGAAAAGATCAATTTAATTGGAATACGTTTAACCACACTGATCAAGAAAAACAAAAAACTACCAAAATCAAGAATGAAAGGGAGGATATCATTACAAATCCTATAGACTTTAAGAGGATATAAGGGAATATTAGAAGAACTTTATGCCCATAAGTATTAAAAAGAAGGTAGTAGAGCTGGTTTGTTCAGGATATAAAGCATCAGTTTAAGATGTGCTGGGTTTAGGTTATGATAGAAAGCTAGATAAAAACATCTAGAATCAGAGGGCAGTTTGTGTCAGAAGGTCAGGAAAGAGGTTGAAGAAGAAAACAACAGGCTTTGATTTTGATAGATTTTAAGAGTTTTAACCAAACTCTTGCTACAAATTAAGGCAGGTAAATATTTTATTTTCTTGTATGTAGAGATTGTGTCCCCAATTTTTATGTTGTAGTCTTTTACACTATTGTAAATTAAAACTCCTTAACCTCTCTTTAGTAAATGGAGTTAAAAGGAATCATATATTATCTAGTCTTATTTCTCTGCCTCATATGATTATCTAAGCTAGAATTCATCCCTGCATACTGTCCTGAAGATCTGCATGGATACCATTGCTATAATCTTTGAATAAATTTTTTGCCATGTGTTTTTTTTTTCTTAATGATCAAAAAATTCATTCTTGTTTCTGCTTTAAACCACCACAGTTTTCTGTGGACTTACATCTAACCTCTTATTTTATCTACTTAAAGATAGCATTTATTCCCTTACTGTTATTTCCTTCTTATCATTTCCAGGTGTTTAAATTATTTCTAATAGAACCTCTTCTGTCCTGCTGACTTAAAAAAATCTTCTCTTTAATCCCATTCTTGTGCACATCATTGAAAAAATATGGTGGCCTATAAGAAACTGGGAAAAGAAACTTTTATAGCAGAAATAGCATTTTATAATATTTGAATGTGTGAAAAAGTAGAATCACAAATGAGTGTGGATTGAAAGATTCCTACATTACATGATATATGGACAATTGATAATTTGTAGAGAATTAAATTATGTATTTTACCTTGTGTCAAAATAAACTATAGAGAGAGTTAAATTTTTAATTGAATCCATAAAAGTGTTGAAAGATGGTAGAAGAGTCTTGCCACTTGATTTACATATGAAAGAAGTAAGAGAATACACATGGAAAATTGGTATTTTAGGGTATAAAAATTTAATTCTTCTGTATGTAAAATATGATAAATACCTTAACTAAATTAAAGAGGAGACGAGGTAGGGAAGAAATTTAATATTCTGAATATATAAGACTGCACACAAATGGATATGATAAAATAACATAAGCATACAATTCACAATAGAGCAAAGATAATTTCTAAATGTTCCATTTCACAATCAAAGATAGAAGATTAAGTCAGTGAGATGTCATTTTTGCCAAATGAAGATTTTATCTTTTTTAATGAACATTACTTTATAATGGCTGGTTAGGGTGTGGTTAGGGCTGTGCCTTTCTGTAACTCGGTGAAAATATAAATTATTACATCATTTACTAAAACCATTTTGACAATTATATATTAGAAATTACTCAATCTATTAATTGTTCTTTTGGGGTTTTTTCCTAAGGAAGAAGTCAAAAGATTTGGACAAAGACTGTTTATATCAGCATTCGTAATTTAAAAAGAAAAAGATGGGGATAAATAGAGAAAGAATAGGAAAGGACTTACTTGTCCCCAAATAGAGGAAATAGTTAAAATAATTACAGTACAACATTGTGATGGGAAAGTTATTTGGCCATTAAAAAGCCACCTCTTTGAACACCCTTTAATGGTATCAAGAAGATTTCAGGGTATAATGTCAAGTAGAGAAGTAAAATACAAAGCTATATATACCAGATAATCTGAATTTAGTTTAAAAAACTATATACGCACATTAAGACATTCCCATGCCAAAATGTTAACAGTGGTTCTCTTTGGATACTAATATTTTTTCAATTTCTAAAATAACCATATATTCCTTTATAATCGGTAAAGGCTACCTTTCAGTGCTGAAATTTAGAAAATATACCAAACATAATTTTGAGGACTTCCTGCCAAAAGCATCATAGATGGAAGAATTACAAACACTTCCTTCGTAAGAGTTGGGTTGTATTACAGGAAGTAAACAGAGCAGTTTCCCGGAGACCTCACTGCTACCCCTGATTTGGAGGAACAAGTCCGAGAGGCTTGAGCAGCCTGAAGGAGGAAGGATGGAAACTGGCCTACTTTGAGTCCCTTTACCTTTGCATTCACTACCATTGTGAATCTCCAAGAGTAAAATAGAATGTATGTATCTAGCATTCCCAGGTCTGTTTGACCATGGAACTTTTGTCTTTGTTTAAGTAGACCCATTAAAATCTTAAAGAACACAATTTGGGAAACAGCGACGTAGAGATAGTCAAAGGAAGATGGACAAAATCGAGGTTGGCAAAGAGTGGCCCACAGGCCAAGTCCAGCCAGCCTCCTGTTTTTGTAAGTAAAGTTTTATTGAGACAAAGCCACACTTGTTTACTGATTGTCTGTGTCTGGTTTGTTGTAGTCATTTTCACACTATAACGACAGAGATGAGTAGTTTAGGAGAGATCATATGACCCACCAAGCCTGAAATATTTACTCTGGCCCTTTACAGAAGGAGCTTGCTGAACACTGGCATAAATGATAGGAATCTTTCAGCCCTGATAATTTGTGATTCTAAGTTATTTCTGGTCAATGGAAGTCTTTTTCAGGTAAAAGGTTTTAAATGAAAAAGAAGGAGTTAGGTGGAAAAAGGCAGAAGAGGGGCCAAGAGAGTGACAAATATAAGGATAACAGGAGAAAGTCAGACTTGGTCTGTGAATAACTAGGAAATGTGCAATGGTGACTGACTCCAAGGAGGAGTTGTTAACAGAACTACAGACCACAGAGAGTTTGCTAGCACATCTTTGTGGCTGACTTCTGAGAGACACTTAAGTACTAGAAACACCATGCAGTAAATTATTGCAAGTGGAAAGAGGGGCGCCTGGGTGGCTCAGTCAGTTAAGCCTCCAACTCTTGGTTTCAGCTCAGGTCATGATCTCAGGGTTGTGAGACCAAGCCCCGAGTTAGGTCCTTTTTTTTTTTTTTTTTTTTTTAAGATTTTATTTATTTATTTGACAGAGAGAGAGCACAAGTAGGCAGAGTGGTAGACAGAGGGAGAAGGAAAAGCAGGCTCCCCACTGAGCTGAGCAGAAACCTGATGTGGGCCTTGATGCCAGGACCCTGAGATGAAGACAAATGCTTAACCCACTGAGCCACCCAGGCGTGCCCCGCCACAGTTGGGTTCTGTGCTCAGTGTGGAGTCTGATTGTACTTCTCCCTCCCCCTTTACCCCTGCCCCCTTTACCACTGCCCCTATTCATGTGTGTGTACTCTCTTTCTCAAATAAATAAAATCTTAAAAAAAGTGGAAAGAAACCTCTTGTGATGGTGTTTACCTTCATGCATCTGGTTTAAAAATAATATCGAAAGTATTTGAGCATCTTTGAGACCAAGTCTTATTTGTAGAGGGAATTTTCTGATTTCTGGTGGGTACTGGCTATAATACTGGCCATCAGCCTGTTGGCTAGTGCTTGGTTGCAGAAAGGTACTTTGGAGCATCCGCAATTGGCCTGTGATATAATTTGGATGGCAGAGTTTTTAAGTTAATTATCACTTGAATATAAAATGAAATTTTGTAATTATAGTTAAATAAGACGCTGTTCTTAGGGTCTTATATAAGAAACAACACTAGGAAGCAAAATTTCTAATTGGGAAGTAGAATTTGAGAATGATTATGTTTCAAACATACTTTCTCTTGATTCCTCCAGCTTTATTGAGATATAGCCAACATTTAACGTTGTGTAAGTTTAAGGTGTATGTATTGTAAAATGTTTAGCACAGTAAAGTTAGTTAACACATTCTTTACCTCACATAATAGCATTTTGTTATTATGTTAAGAACATGGCAAGTGCAACTCTCCTACAACTTTTAGTTACATAGTACAGTATTGTTTACTAGAGTCACGTTCTATCCTCAGACCTTCTTCCTTTGTAAGCCGAAGTTTGTACCCTTTGACCAGCATCTCCCTATTTCCCTCACCCTTCAGTCCCCTGTAATCGTTATTCTACTCTGTGTTTCTAGGAGTTCAGTGTCAAACATAACTTCCTTAAAATATTAAAAATGCTATTTTTAATATATTTTTTATATATTACATATTTATTTTATAAAATAACATTTTTAATATTTACTTAATGCATTTCTAGGAACAGCTCTTGATTTTAGAAGATCTTGTAGTTTTAAAAATATTTAATAATAACAGTATTTTTATTTGCTGCCAGTTTTATATTATCTGTCACTTTGTGCTAAAATATTTTCTAATTGTCTACTGAATGATTTTTTTAAGTATTGGCATTCTAAATTACTGTAGTTAAGGGTAGTAAGAATTAAGTAAAATGTGTTTTGTCCATTAACTTTTTTTAGCCTTTCTTCCTGTCACTTTGAATTTAAAAATAGATTCCAGAATTATCTTGTAAGATTTAAATTTAAAAACACAAGTTTTTTTTTTTCTTTTTACATTCATTCATATTAAGTCTAATACTTCGCAGTTTTTTATTTCCAGTAAGGGAAAATGGGTTGGTGAAAAGGGAGTAATATGAACTTGTTTTTAGTAAAGGAAATTCATACTTTGACCAACTCATTAAATGACTTCTAGGATATTATGGCCATGGTAGATAAGGATACATATTGAGCTTTACTTTTTTTTTTTTTTTTGACAGAAATATGTCCAAAAAATTCCATATAGTATCTACAGTAAATATTGAATAATAGAAGTTCTGGAATAAGTGACTAATGGCCTGGCATGATTAAAAGTTGGCTAGATAGCAGGAAATCATTAGTCATTAGTGGAATATTTTAAGTCTGAAATACTAGAATGTATGATAGTTGGTGTTGATTTTATTTTATTTTTTTGGTGTTGATTTTAATCGAAGGATAAATTCTAATTAGTTATTTTGCTTTTTTGTAGCAGTAATTATAACTTTAAGAAAAGGTTTAACTCAAGACAGCTATGATGAAATTTGACTTTTTTATCATGAATTCCATGGCTAGGAACTTTCTGTGATTGAAAATGCATCTAATGTCAATGCCTGGGTTCTAGTTCTCGTCTGCCATTAACTTGCCGAGTGATTGGTTCAGGTATTCAAATTCTCTAATTTTTATTTTCTGTAAAATGAAGGATTTAAGTTATATGATTTCCTTATCACTCAAATATTTTTTTAAAAGATTTTTATTTATTTATTTGACAGAGAGGAGAGAGATCACAAGTAGGCAGAGAGGCAGGCAGAGAGAGAGGGGGAGGCAGGCTCCCCACTGAGCGGAAAGCCCGATGTGGGGCTCGATCCCAGGACCTTGAGATCATGACCTGAGCCGAAGGCAGAGGCTTTAACCCACTGAGCCACTCAGGCGACCCTTCTTATCACCCAAATATTCTATTAAATGCAGCTGTTTTAGAAATATATGCATTAGGGGCACCTGGGTGGTGCAGTTGGATAAGCGTCTGCCTCTGCTTAGGTCATGATCACGTCCAGGGATTGAACCCCACGTTGAGTTCCCTGCTCAGTGGGGAGCCTGCTTCTCCCTCACTACTCTGCCCCCTACTCATGCTTGCTCTCTCTAGTGCTTTCTCTCTCTCAAATAAAATAAATAAAATCTTTTTAAAATATTTTAAAAAAGAAATATATGCATTAAAGATGAATTTCAGAACGTTTTTCCTGTCTAGGTATTGAAATAGATACATTATTTGCAGAAAGATGAAGGCGTTGCCTTATCTGCCACAATGTGTGTAATGAAACAAACCTTACACTAAAGATCTGAATTATTGGCTTCATGTCCCAACCCCACTATGGATGAGGTAGTTAATCTCTCTGAGCATCGTTTTCCTTATCTATAAGTATAAACAGTAATGTCTGCACAGCACACCTCTGAGAGGCAAATAGAATGATAAAGTTGACCCTTGAATGACCTGGGGGGTTAAGGGTGCTGACCTCCCTGCACAATCAAAAATCTGTATATAATTTGATTCCCCCAAAACTTAACTAGTAATAACCTACTGTTGGCTGGAAGCCTTTACCAGTAAGGTAGTCAATTAACACATATTTTATATGTATTTTAGACTATATTCTCAAACTAAAGTAAGCTAGAGCACAGAGACTGTTAAGAAAATGATGAGAAAATACACTTGTACTGTACCGTATTTATAAAAAAAAAATGTGTGTGGAAGTGGACCTGCATAGTTCAAACCCGTGTTGTTCAAGAGCCAACTGTGTATGTAAAGCGTTTCGTAAATTGTAAGTACTGTGTAACTCTAAGGTAATAGTAATTTGAAAAAATGTATAAAGGCAAAGCTAATGACTGGAATTTTAGTAGTCAACATTAAATAAAAATGAAGATAAAAAGTTTACTTCACAAAGCAAGGTTTGAGAACTTTTTCAAGTAGACAACAGTAATCCATTTAATATTCAGTTAGATCATTTGGGATTGCAAAACAAAAAAATTTTATGTGACCAGATTGCAAGGCATCTGAAATGATTTGCTTAGAACTAAACTTGCACAAAATAGTTTTAAATAAACATAACACATGTTCATTGTCAAAAATAAGAATGTGTAATTGACTGAAATAAAAGTAAATGTACCTTTTAACCCCTCCCTTAATCTCACTTTCTAGAGATAACCCTTGTTAACAAACATTGTCTATGTATTCATTAAGTATTTGTTGAACAAAATTCCATATGCCGTATGAAATTATATATTCATTGTGCTAGGTGGTGGGGATGAAATAGGCGTGAGTCTCTGCCCTCGTAGTGCTTATGCAGAGACAGACATTGAGCAAGTAAATAAATAAAGTAATTATAGATTTTATGCCTACTTAAAAGAAATGAAAAGAATGGGCTGATAAAGAATTACTGAGTTAAACAGGATAGACAGAGAAGGCCTTTCTGATGGAATATGTCAGTTGAGACCTGGGCCTTAGAAGAAGCCTGTGTGTGTGTGTATTTTATGTACTCACACATGCATAGACACACATCATGTATAACCTTTTCATTTGCAGAAGTGAAATCATATTTTTCTGTGACTTTACTGAACAGTGTTTTATGGACATGCCGGTACTTATGGGTTTACCTTTTTTTCTTTTTTTACCTGCTCTATTACCATCAGACTGGAGTATGAGGAGACATGTTTTTGTGTTCTTGATGGCAGTGTAAATTTTTTTGAAATGCGACTTAATAATTTAGAATTCATACCGTTTCATCAAATAACCCTATTTATAATAATTTACCTTGCATGTATAGCTACCAAATATTTGAAGATATTTATGTTAGACTAGGATAAATCTGGAGACAGTGAGGTCCATGCAGTTAATAAGGGGGCTGATTAAATAACGTGAATAGAATGGAACACTAGGTAGCTATTAAAAAATAAAGTAGGCCTATGTAAGGTAAATATGGTAGATGTGCAAAAATATCTGAGTTACATTACTAAAGCAAGTTACAGAAAAGTATATGTAGTCTGATTTCATTTGTGGAAAAGATAAGACAGAAGGATAAACAGTTGATCCTTGAACAATACCTGTGAACGGGAGCTAGGGGCACCGACCCCCATGCAGTCAAAAATCTGCCTATAGGAGCACCTGGGTGGTTTGTCATTAAGCATTAGCCTTCAGCTCAGGTCATGATCCCAAGATCCTGGGATCGAGCCCCGCTTTGGGCTCCTTGCTCAGTGGGAAGCCTGTTTCTCCCTCTCCCACTTTCCCAGCTTGTGTTCCCTCTCTTGCTATGTCTCTTTCTGTCAAGTAAATGAAATCTTTAAAAAAAAATCTGCCTGTAACTTTTGACTCCCTGAAAATTTTACTAATCATGCGAACCATGAGATTACCTTTTACTGCAGTACACAATTTGCTGGAGAGGAGAACTGCTTATGCAGAGATGGTTGGTATCACACAGGGATGATTAGCTTCACACAGGGTTTTAAGTGGATACTTGCAACACCTTAGCTCACCACAGTGGCAACAAAAGGTGGCTACAAAATTATTACAATAGTACTGTATGCACTACAGTTATTTTTATGCAGTTAAAATTTAATACTGTCTTTACATTTGCTTACATTGCTCTCAACTGCAAATGGCACCATGAATAGTCTGTATGTGCATAAGTTTGATAAATTTTAACTTTGTGTATTTTAAATTTGTGTACATTTTACGATAGTTAATGACAAAATAGGCTAGTATTTACATATATGTTACGTATTCATGACATGCCTAACTTTTTCTTAATTTTTTGGATATTTCTAGGCTGTGAGGTTCATCTGTGAATTTTTTTCAAATTGTTGCAGAATCCCAAAAAAATTTCTAATATATTTATTGAAAAAAAATCCACGTATTAAGTGAACTACGCATTTCCAACGTGTGTTGTTCAAGGATCTACTGTAGATGTATATATGCTTGTATGTTTAAAAAAGTTTTATAAATCTACACAATAGTCTGTTAATTGTGCTTATACCTAAGGAGTGAGGTTGGAAATGTCTGAAGATGGAGAGGGAAGGACAAACAATATATTGTAAATATTTGAAAAGCCAAACAAAATTAAATTTTTATTTAAAATTTAGAAATTAAATTTGGAATATTGCAGTCAGGTCTGTACACATAGTGATTTTTACTCTGTTCAGGATAGTTTACAACTTTTTGAGTTTTTATTTCTTGAAAACAAAAATGCTATGGGAGAAAAAATAAAATAGTTGTTTAGAGTACTTGGCAACTATCTCCAAATATTTTCTTGTCTTCAAATATAATATCTTCTATTATAGCAGTTTTTTCCTGGAAGATGAATCATGTCATAGAAGTGCTAAGGCAGTTAGGTATAGTTTATTAATATATTAAAGCAAATTTGTTTTATTAAACCAACGAGTATTTTAGTGTGTCTGTGTGTGTACTGTGTAAATAGAGATTCCTAGTTATCTAGCAGAGACCCCTAATACATAGGCCAAAAGGAGAGAGAAGGTAAAATCTGAGAGTCTGGTAAGAATGAATCTTAGAGATCCAAGTGTCTAGCTAAACTGGACACTCAGTTAAGTGACTTTCCTCATATCACATCACTAGTTAGCATCAAAGGACTGATATCTGTGTTTTCAGTTTCAGAATTCACTGTACCACTTTAGCGAGTTTAATGTTTTCAAGACAAAGATCATTTACAGTCTCTTAATTTCAAGTGCAGTCCTTTGAGTCTACTGTGGTCACACTTAGTGACACGTTTGGTCAGGCATGCCATTTTGCAAGGGTGACCATGTATTTAGTGTGCCTGAGACAGTCCTAGTTCATGTCTGTTGTCCCAGCATAATTACCAAAAGTGCTTTCTTGTCTATTCTCATAGTTATCTGGCGGGTGAACAGTATATTCTACAGTTGTTCCAACTATTGCCAATTTATCGAACGTGAAAAGCTGTGAAAAGTACCAGGGTAGAGATTTAGGATCATGAATCTAAAGAGTTGTGGTGTAAGCTGTGGTAAATGGCTGAGCGCTGCTTAATTCCGAATGGGAAGAAGTGATTGCTGTTAGGTTTGACAGACAAAGATGGCTTCTCGAAGAATACGGCATCTGAGCTGAGCATAGAAGGATGAGTAGGATTGTAAATTGGTCAGGTTACATAAAGATGGAAAAGGTTGACATTTCGGATGTATAAGTAAGAAGGCTCAAAGGGCATTTGAAGAATAGCAGACAGCTTAGTTTATCAGTGTTCAGAAAGTAGGAATACAAGAATATACATCCTGGAAGGTGTATCTAGACCAGATTATTTAATACCAGGTCAAAAGGCTGGGTGAGATTTTCTGAGTAGCTAGACTACTCCAGCAATTTTTAGCTACATGAAGAAACAAGTAGCACTTTGTGTACAAGTAGTACACAAGGGTTAGTCTATTGGAGGTGTGTTGAGTGAGTTGAGAGAGGAAAATATAAAATTTGTGATACTGATTAGAAGAATTGTGTGCCACATCAGATAGCATGTTTAAGACCCTCAACTGGGTATTGACAGTGGAAAGAGAAATTTTTTTTATCCCTCAGTGGCTCATACATGGTTAGTTGTTCCTACAAAGGACGAGAGGGCAAGATTCATAATTTTTTTGGATACTTAAGGTAAGGGAGAAAAGAAGATTTAAGTCTCACACTAAATACAAGCAGAGAGATTCTCTGTATCAGCCCAAGGCTATGATCTTAGTCTACTTAGGTTAAGAAAGTTTGTCCCCATTACTGTTGAGTTATGCTGTAATGACTGCTCTGTTTTTAGAGCGCTTTGGAGAGGTGGAAATATAAAGTGTGATTTGTTTGTTTAATGTTTAACGTTTCATCTTTGACAAAAGTCATAAATTTTGAGGCCAGAACTTGTGAGGTCCAAGTAATAACTTAGTGCCTTAATTATGAATTTTGGTTTTAAGCAATTAAATAAAAGTTCAGTAAATGACCTTTCTGGATACAAAGATGGATTTAGACATTATCAGAGAGCAAGATTGAATTTTAATTTGGTGCTGTTATTTTGCTATAAAGAAAGAATCCATTATGCAGTGCTAAAACACCAGAAGGAAGATAGTATGTCTGAATATCTTTTAATTGGTAGCTATATTTAAGAGATGATTAAATTATACAATAATGTCATAGTTGGCAGAATATCATTCGGGTCTAAAAGACATCACTGAAAATCTGGCTGCTTGTAGACTTTATTTCATACAGTTTCGATGCTGGATCAGTGTGTTTTTCATTTTGGGTTATAGTGTTGTTGGTGTTGAGAACATCTCCCATTTGACGCATGCTTAAGAGATCACCAGAAATTAAAAAGTATACTAATTTGATATGCATTTTGAGTTATGTTTTCCTATAGTATTAGCATTTTAAATGCTATTACTGCATCATAGCTACTATAATGTTGTCCTCATATGTATGCATATTTTTAAAGAAACACCTTTGTTTAACACCAGAATCACTCTCTGAGTTTCCTCGTCTACAGTGTGTACCTGAGCATTGTAGACCTCAAATGATGAAAACAATGTGAAAGACTTTTTAGCTGGATTCTAGTATGATGACAAATTTCTTCTAATTTTTAGGATTCCTCTTCAGTTTACATTCCTTTACAAATTTAAGTAGTTGATGTTTCTTGTCAAACTTAAAGATCTGGATTAAGTACTACTAGAATTCCATTACTTTTTATATAATCTGAGGAAATAAAAGCTGCTAGAATTTGGGCTTCTGAATCTGAATCTTAAAAAATGCTAATGCTCTTTATCTCTCAACTATGTCTTGGAAAACTAGTTATGATTAGAGTTCATGTAAATCATTAAATACGTTGGAACAAAGTCAGTTTTCTCTTTTTATTGGTCTAAATGGGTGATGAGCAAAAATATCTTTACACATTTGTCTTTCCTTTTTTCTGGGGTATTATGATCTAGTATTGAAGAGACAGCTTTTTGATTTAGGATGAAAGGAGAGAGGGCTGTCCTTTCTCTGGCCTTACTGCCGTAGTAGGTGCGTCACTAGCATCTGGCACACCTTTTTTAACGAGTGCTTTTGATGTCAGGAAAATGTCAGATGACTTCCTTAAAATTGAAACATCTCTCCTGCACACAAGAATGGGAGGAGTATTTTGTGTTCATTTTATTTTATAACTTCCTTCAATTGTTTATGTAAGTCATTTATTTAAGCCAGCAGTTGACTGCAAGGGCTGCTTATCAGAGCACACACCCACCCAAACTCTCCAGTAGAGTGTGTTCCTCTAAGAGCGGATTAGTTCTTCTCTCCCTTTGGGATTTAGTTCCTCAGAGGAAGAGCTCTAAAGTCTGTGGCATCATCACATGCGACTTTTATTCCCTTGCTTTGAAGTTATTTGAATACTCAAATTAGGTAGCCTTGGTAAAGTATTTTTATGAGTTTATGTTCACATTGCATTGTGCCCCTAACCAGTCTCCTAGCTGTTTAGCAGCTGTGCTGGTGGACATCTCAGGTATATGCATAGTTGGGAAATATTTCATTTTGGAGTGTGCTGCTCTCTCACAACCCTGAAAGACTGTTACTAACTTCACCAACTTCAGTTGGGCCTCAGACACCTGCAAGATCCTATTAGGTTTTTCTAGTCTACTTCCTTTTCTTGTTCTTTTATCTCCTCTTAAACTTTTCCTTTACATGTCATCTGTACTTCCCCTTTCTTGCATATCAATTATTTTAAGTCTTTATGTTCTTCAGACCCACTGTTTTACTGCCAGGAGTTGACCACCTTTCTCAGTTCATTGGAATTTGAGATTCTTTTTGTGCTGTAATGCATGGTCAGTTTGTTGGTGTTATGTTTGCTAGATAGTACAGTTTGTGAAAGTCTATTAGATCAAGCTTGTTAATTGTGTTTGTAAACCCCTTTAGACCCTTACCTAGTTTTCGTCTACTTAATCTGCCAATTTTTAAGAAAATCGATTTCTATGAAAGGTATGATTACAAATTTGTTCAATTCTTATATTTCTAACTATTTTCGCTTTGTATATTCATAAGCTGTTAGGAATTATGATTCACTTTCCTTGTGGATTACCATGTTTCATCAAATCTAAGAAGATAAGATGCATCCTGATTTCAGAGATTTTAAAATGTGAAAAAGTATATCGTAGAATCTAGAAAACATGGTATTTATTTTATCAGCAGGAAACATTCATTTTTCCCTGATTAATTCTTGTTATCTTCAGTTATGTTTTGTTTGATATTGACATTATTATACCTACTTTCTTTTTAATAGCATTTCCTGATAAATATTTCTTTTATTTTCAAACTTTTGGTATCCTTCTGTTTTATTGACCGTAGACACTTTACACTTATTGTTTTTATGTCCTTATGAGTTCTGCCAACCCATCTTAATTGGTTTTTATTTTTCAAATGTTTATTTTAAAAATTTTATGTACCTATTTAGCCTTTTTTTTTTTTTTTTTTTAGAAGCACTTAAACCATGATCTCTACCCTCTCACCAGATAATTATCATCATGCTTTCACTGCCTTCTTCTTCATACACTGTGTCTTTTCCCCAAATACATTCTTTGGACTACAATTTCCACTTTCTTGGGTTTGTTGTTTTAATTTACTTTGCTAGAGTATACCTGGCAGTAAATTTCTCAGAAAGGATGTATAAAAAGTAAATTTAAGACCCCCATATCTGAAAATACATTATTTGCTCTTATATAAAGATTCATTATGTTTTTAGTATATTCTTTGGAATCTTCTTAATAATCATCTGTTTTATTCTCTTTAAGCTTTGGAATTTCTATCTTTCATCCTTTGAATTCTCCATTTTCCTGATAGGATTATTCTCCACCTCCAGTTAATACTGTCCGGCATTGAGTGGTCCTTTTAAAACAGACTTCCATCTAGGGTCCCCTGGGTGGCTCAGTCGGTTAAGCATCCTACTCGTGATCTCAGCTCAGGTCTTGATCTCAGGGTCGTGAGTTCAAGCACACATTTATGTGTGTTTAGATCCAGAAAAAATTTATGATGTTAAATATTTGAGCATTTATTGCTCTTGCTGCTTGTTCTTTTATCTCCTCTTAAACTTTTCCTTTACATGTCATCTGTACTTGAGTGTTCTGGCAAAATCCCTGGAATTACTTCGCAGTTTACTAATTTGATCTTTTTTTGGGTCCAGTTTTCTTTTCTGTCTATATTTTTTAATAAACTTTTAATTTTAGAATAGCTTTAGATTTATAGAAAAGTTATGAAGATAGTACAAAGGGTTCTTACACATTCCACACCATTTCCCCTATTATTATTAACATCTTACATTAGTATATTTTTTGCAGTTAATTAAACAATATAATGTAAACATACTTTTTGTTAACTAAAGTTCATACTTTATTCATATTTCCTTAGTTTTTATCTAATGTCCTTTTTGTATCCCACAATCCTATCCAGAATACCACATTACATTTAGTCATCATATCATGTTAGACTCCTCTTGGCTGTAGATAGTTTCTCAGACTTTCCTTGTTTTTGATGACCTTAATGGTTTGAAGGAGCATTGGTCAGATATTTTGTAGAATGTCCTTTTATTAAGAATTATCTGATATTTTTCTCATGATTATGCCATGAATATTGTTTTGAGGGAGGAGGACCAAAGAGGTAAATTTCCATTCTCATCACATCATATCAAGGTATAGGCTATCAACATGACTGACCAGTGTGGATTTTGACCCTTCACTTGTCTGAGAGTGGTACTTCACAGGTGTCTCCCCTGCGAAGTGATTTTACTTTTCTATGTCATGAACTTTGGAAGAAGTCACTGTTCACAGCCCACATTTATGGAGTGGGGAGTCACACTCCACCCCCTTTTGGACAGAGAATCTACATGAACGATTTTAAATTCTTCTGTGCAGGAGATTTGTCTCTTCTCCCCCATATATTTATTCAGTCATTTGCTGATATTTTCTTAAGGATTTTTCCCTCTGTGTTCATGAGATATAATGGTTTATAGTTTTTTGGTAATGTCTGTCTGGTTTTGATATTAGGATAATGCTTTATAGAATGACTTAGAAAGTGTTCTGTTTCTGTTTTCACAAAGAAATTATAGAGAATTAGTATTATTTGTCCTTTGTGAAATTCACCAGTGAATTCACCAATGAAACCATCTGGGCCTGGTGCTTTCTTTGTAGAAAGTTTTAAATTGGGGCACCTGGATGGCACATTTGGTTAAGCAAAGGACTCTTGGTTTCAGCTCAGGTCATGATCTCGGGGTTGTGAGATCAAGGCCTGCATCAAGCTCTGCTAGGAGTCTGCTTGAGACACTCTCTCCCTGTCCCACTGCCTCTCCCCACTGCTCTCTCTCTCTCTGTCTCTCTCAAAAATAAATAAATAAATATATTTTTTTTAAGTTTTAAATTATTGACTTCATTTCTTTAATAGTCTCATAGGGCTATTGAAGTTATCTATTTCTTCTTGTGTGAGTTCTCATAGTTTTTTTTTTTTTAAGGACTTGGTCTGTTTTATGTAAGTCATTGAAATGTGGGCATAGAGTTGTTTGTAGTATCCCCTTATTATCCTTTTAATGCCTGTGAGAACAAGACTGATGGCTTTCCTTTCACACCTGGTATTAGTATTTGTGGTTATTTTTTTTCTTGGTGCCTGGCTAGAGTTTATCAGTTTATTGATATTTTCAAATAAACAGATTTTAGTCTTGTTTTTTCTCTTGTTTTCCTGTTTTCATTTTCATTGATTTCTGCTCTAATTTTTATATTTGATTTTCTCTTCTTCATTTAGGCTTAATTTGCTCTTCTTTCTGTAGTTTCCTAAGGTAGCAGCTTAGGTTACAGATTTGAGATTTTCTTTTTTAATGTACGCACTAATGCTGTAAAATTTTCTCTAAACACTGCCTTCCTTAGTTGTATCCCACATAGTTTAATAAGCTGTGTTTTCAATTTTATTCAGTTCAAAATATTTTCTAATTTTCTATGTGGCTCCCCCTATGACCCATGGATTATTTAGATGTGTATTTATTTTTAAAAATTTGGGGGTTTCCCATCTGTATTTCTGTTACTTATTTCTAGGTTAACTCCATTGTGGTCGGAGAACATACTTTTTAAATGATTTTTATCCTTTTAAATTTGTTAAAATGTGTTTCATGGCCCAGATGTTGTCTCAGGGAATTCCCATGTAAGTTTATGAACAACATGCATGGTGCTTCTGTTGGCTGGAATATTTTTTAAATGTCAGTTAGATCAAGGTGATTGATAATGCTATTTAGGTCATCGATATTATTACTAATTTTCTTCCTTCTTGGTCTACAGTTTACTGACAGAAAGCTGTTTAAACTCTCCAGTTATAATAGCAAATTTACCTATTTCTGTTTGCAGTTCTATCAGTTTTTGCTTTATGTACTTTGGCATATTTTGGGAAATACATATATGTGTAGGATTGTTATATTGTCTTAGAGAATTCAACTTTTGTTATGTAATGCATCCTTTATCCCTGATAATCTTCCTTATTCTGAAGTTTGCTTTGTCTAAAATTAATATAGCTAGCTATTCCATTTTTCTTTTGATTAGTGTTAGCATTGTATATCCTTCTTCATCCCTTAGCTTTTTTTTTTTTACTGAATTCATTAAAATTTTTAGTCATGTAGTCTAATCAAGGGATATTTAAACTACAACCACTAATGCATGAAGATCTTTTAAAAAATTATATTTATATAAAAAGGGATCCTCCTCAAATTTTGCAGTTATTGTTCTAATCTATTACAAAAAGATGTTTCTAATTCAACTGAGCCTCCTTGAACAGGGCCTAAGAAGAGAATTTGTAATTTCTGTTCACATCCCCTTCATCCCTTGAATATTATCATGTACCAGAATTACCCTAGCCCCATGGTTTTTTATTCCAGCTATCATTGTCCTTTACTACTTCTTCTCTATCTTATCTTCTCCTGCCAATATTCTTTTCCCAGTTTTTTTGATTGCAGTAAAATACATATAACATTTACTTTCTTGACCATTTTTTAAGTGTACAGTTCATTGGCTTTAAGTACATTCATACTGTACACCCATTACCACAGTCCATCTCCAGAACTTTTTTCATCTTGCAGAATTGTAACTCCCATAGAGTGTCTGTCTTTTTGTGACTAGCTTATTTTACTTGGCGTAGTGTCCTCAGGTTCATCCGTGTTATGGCATATGTCAGAATTCCCTGCCTTTTTAAAGCTAAACAGTATTCCATTGTATGTATGTATCACATTTTTCTTACCCTTTCATCCATCAGTGGATACTTGGGTTGCTTTCACATTTTAGTTATTGTGAATAAGGCTGTTATGAATATGGGTGTATAATTCTTTTGGATTTATACCTAGTGGAATTGCTAGATTGTATGAATTCTATTTTTAATTCTTTTGAGAAACTGTCATGCTGTTTTTCATTGTGACTGTACCATTTTACATTCCCACCAGCAATGCACAAGGGTCCCATTTCCTGTACATTCTTGCTAACACTTATTATTTCCTGTTGTTGTTATTGTTGTTGTTTGATAGTAACCATACTAATGGATGTAACGTGGTCATCTCTTTACTTTTAAATGGTTTAAAATGCGTTGGCTCTGGTCATGATCCCAGGGTCCTGGGACTGAGTCCCACATTAGGCTCCCTGCTCAGTGTGGAGCCTGCTTCTCCCTCTGTCTGCTGCTCCCCCTGCTTATACTCTCTCTCTCTCTCTGACAAATAAAAATAAAATCTTTATTTTTGTTGTTGTTGTGTTATGTTAGTCACCATACAGTACATCATTAGTTTTAAAAATAAAGCAAAATGGGTTTCTTATAGACAACATACAGTTATATCTTTTTTTAATCCATTCTGACCTTCTGTCATTTATAGATGTATTTAGACTATTTACATTTAAACTGATTATTGATGTAGTCAGATTTAATAGCGACTGTGTTTGTAACTGTTTTCTTTCTATTCATTGAATTTTTTGTTGTTTCTTTCTGCTCTCTTTTTCTACCTTTCATGGTTTAGAGTATTTTACATGATTCTATTTCATTTCCTCTCTCAGTGTCAATTATACTTCTTTTAAAAAGTTTTTGGAGGTTGCCCTAGATTTTACAAATACATTTTTAATCTGAGTTCATCTTCAAATAACACTATGATTGCTTCCTTTAGTGTAAGTGCTTTATAACAGAATATTTCCAGTTCCTCCTTCCCATTCCTCTGTATTGCAATCATTTGTTTCATTTATCCATATTACTGCTTTAAGCAGTTACCTTTTAGGTTAGTTAAGAATACGAAAAACAAAAGATTTTATCTTACGTTCATTTATTCCTTCTGCGACACTCTTTTTTTAAATGTAGATCCAAGTTTTTGACCTATTTAATTTTTCTTCTGCTTGAAGAACTTTTAACATCTTTTTTAGGACAAATCAACTAATGGTAAATTCAGTTTTTGTTTGTCTGAGAAAGTCTGTTTCTCCTTCACTCTTTTTTTTTTAAGATTATTTGGTAAAAAAAAAAAAAAGATTTATTTATTCGACAGAAAGAGTGGGGGGGGAGGGGCAGAGAGAAAGGGAGAAGCACATTCCTCTCTGAGCAGGGGGCTCAACAGGGGGCTCCATCCCAGGACACTGGGATCATGACCTGAGCCGAAGGCAGACACTTACTGACTGAGCCACCAAGGCGCCCCCTCCTTCACTCTTGAAGGATAGTTTTAGGATAGAAAATTAGATAATAGATTATAGATACAGAATTCAACGTTGGTGGTTATTTTTTTCTTTGAACACTAACGATTTCATTTCACTCTCTTCTTATATGTCTTTTTGACAAGAAGTTCATTATAATCTTTACTTTTCCTCTACAGGTAAAATGATTTGTTTTTTTCCCTGCTGACTTCTTTCAAGAATTTCTCTTTGTCTTTGGTGTTCAGCAGTTTGAATATGATATGTTTAGGTATACTTTTTTTTTTTTTTAACATTTATCTTATTTCAAATAAGAGTCTCCTAGATATGTTGTTTGGTATTTGTCATTAATTTTGGGAAGTTCTCAGCCATTATCACTTCAGATATTTTTTTCTGCTCTATTGTCTCTTTGTTCTCCTTCTGGTATTTCAGTTAGACATATGTTCTACTTTTTGAGAGTGTCCCACAGTTTTTGGATGTTCTGTTTTTGTTTTGTTTTATTTCGTTCTTCTTTTCATTTCAGTTTGGGACCTATCTTCAGACTGATTCTTTTTTTTAAGATTTTATTTATTTTATTTATTTGACAGAGAGAGAGAGATCACAAGTAGGCAGAGAGGCAGGCAGAGAGAGAAGGGGAAGCAGGCTCCCCGCTGAGCAGAGAGCCCAATGCGGGGCTCTATTCCAGGACCCTGAGATCATGACCTGAGCCACCTAGGTGCCCAGACTGACTGATTCTTTCTCAGCCATGTCAAGTCTACTACTGATGAGCTCATTGAAGGCATTCTTCTTTTCTCTTACTGTGTTTTTTATTTGAAGCATTTTGTTTTGATTCTTTGGAGTTCTCTTTGCTTATTCATCTGCTCTTATATGTTATCTACCTTTTTCTTTAGAGCCCTGAGCCTATTAATCATAGTTATTTCACATATCCTATCTCATAATTCTGACATCTGTGTCATAAGATATTCTTCTGATGGTTGTTTCATTTCTTCAGACTGTGATGTGTTTTTTTCTCTTGCCTTTTGGCATACCTTGTAATTTGTTGTTGAAAGTTAGGCATCTTGTTTCAGGTAATGGGAACTGAGGTAAATAGGCCTCTAGTGTGAGGATTTATGTTAATCTGGGTAGGAATTGGGTTGTGTTTAATGTTTATTGTAGCTGTAGATACCAGGGGTTTCACATTCCTCTGTTGTACTTGATTTTTTGGTCTTTCCTCTTGACTTTGGAGCTTTCCTATATTCTGTTCCTTAGAGTGTTTCTTATAGTTCTTTCACCTGTAACCTACTGTTACTTTCCTTGAGCCCCATTTGTGTGGTGTTAAAATATGGACAAGGAGGACTGTTTTATGATTAAGTCTCGGATTTTAAATGGCCTTATGTCTCATGGCTGTGACCATCACAAGTGGTATAGCTTTTCCCCCCTACTTCCTATTCCCTTCCTTGCTGATAGTATTTCCAGTCTGTTCCTTAAAGCTCTGTCCTGTGCTGACTGTAGGTTGTTGTATTCTGCCCTCTCTTTGCCCCACTGACCCCCGCCCACTCAACAACTCTTAGGTGAAACAAGAAACCTATAAGTTGGAGGGTAGAACTGCCCATTCTCTAGCTGAAATAAGGTTTCAAAATGGTGCTCTAGCAAAGTATTTTCTTCTGGAAAGTAGGCCTTTGTTATAGAAAATGCTGTGGGCACTTTTCACAATTGTTACTCCCCCCTCCCCCGTACAGGAGATCTTTTTTGGATCCTTATGGTGAGAACCTGGTGGAATTTCTAGAAGGAAAGCCTACAAAAATATAGCATCATCTATAAGACTGTGGCCTCTAGGATTTTCTTATTCTTACAGTAGTCCACACTCAACCTTCAGCAATTCATCAAAATTACCATTTAAGTGTTCCTATCAGTTTATATCTCCAGTGGCTTCGACTTCACGTAAGCAGATCTTGGTTGTTGTATCTCTGTGACTGCACCGTCTCTCCGTATTTGAGGGTGGCAGCTTGGCTTGTAATCTTAGTTCTCTGATGAATCCAAGAAAAGTTGTTCATTTTAAGTTTCTTTCTTTTTTAAGTTTGTCTAGCTTTTTCCTGGATAGGAATGATGACTTTCAAGCTCTTTACATACCAGGACTGAAAACAGACATCTCTCCTGTCTATATTTTTAATTTCTAAGATCTCTAAATGTTGTGTAAATAATAGGCTCTTCTTGTTTTATGGTATTCAGATCTTTAACATCTTTTTTCTTTTTTTTTAAGTTTTTGTTTAGATTCTAGTGAACATGCAGTGTAATATTAGTTTCAGGTGTACAATATAGTGATTCAACTTTTCCATACAAACCCAGTGCTCATCACAACAAGTGTACTCCTTAATCCTCATCACCTATTTAACCCATCCCCCTACCCACCTTCCCACTCCCCAAAAAAAGAAAAAGAAAAAACTCTTTGAAACATCTTTAACATTTTTTTTTTTTTTAAGATTTTATGTATTTCCTTGAGAGAGAATGAGAGAAAAAGAGCACAAGCTGGGGGAGGGGAGCACAGGGAGAGGGAGAAGCAGACTCCTCTCAGCAGGGAGCCCAATGCACAGAGCTCATCCCAGGACCCTGGGATCATGACCTGAGCTGAAGATAGACGCTTAGCAACTGAGCCACCCAAGCACCCCGATTTTAACATCTTTTAAAGTTTTCTTCCATTTGCTTATTCTGTTCTCTTGGTTATTATTTCTTTTATTGAATTTTGTACCTCTTTTTCATTGTATTAATTCCAAATGCCTTAGCTTTCTATACATATTTATCTTTATCCTTGCTTGCTTGTTGTTTACCTATGTAGTCTCTTCATGAAAGTTTGCCCTAAGTACTCTTTCTGGGAAAAGAGTTTTAGGTGAAGGGTAGTACGAGGGCAGCATATGACTCCGTATGAGCAGAAGGGGAAACATCCAGCCCAAGTATCCCAAAGATTGTTCTTTTACTTAATTGCCCATGTGTTTTCTCATGTCTTTAATCTATGGAACATGTCTGGGCTTGCTCTTATCTGCTCATTTGAAAAATGTTTTCTCCTTTGTCAGATTGGGCTGTAGTGGTTTTCATCAAACCACTTCTATTTTTTAAGAAGTCCTCAACATTTTAATTTTAAGGATGGCATCTTTTATTATCCAAGTATTTTTTTTCTTGCAATTTCAAGAGTTTTTGATTGGAGGAGAAGGTAACTTACTAGATTTAACTGTTACCATTGTTAATAATAAGTTAATATTTGAACAGTTACTCTTATAGGATTCCTGAACTGAATTCCAACATGAGGAGAGGTCCCCTCCCACCCAACACCAAAGCCATTCTTGGACACCAGCAAGGGTGTTTAAGAGTTCAACTCAACTCTGACACTGTCTGCTCAGAGATAGCAACAGATTCCACAGATTAAGGGGTCAGTCCTACAGTACTCCTCCCCCCTCCCTTTACACCACCACTCCCTTCAGACACCAGTCCCAAACACCAGGCTGTCCCTTGTGCTTCTGACCAACTGGCTACAGATTGCCGTTCCAATGACCTCTTCCTTAGGTTCAATTAATTTGCTAGAGTGGCTCACAGAATTTAGGGGAAACACATTCACCAATTTACTAAAGGATATGGTACAGGATATGAATCAACAACCAATGAAGACATACATAGGTCAGGGTGCCAAAGGAGCTTCTATCCTCATGGAGCTTGGGGCCTGGCTTGTTGATGTGTGAGAGTTTTTGTTTCCCCAAGAGTGGAAGCTCTCCAAAAAAAGGTCAAAAAGCTGTCCTCTTCATTTTTGTTTTTGTGTTGTTGTTTTTTTTAAGATTTATTTATTCTGAAAGAGAGCACCTGAGTAGGGGGAGGGGCAGAAGGAGAGGGAGAGAAAGAATCCCAAGCAGACTCCTCACTGAGCACAGAGCCCAATGCAGGGCTTAATCCCGTGACCATAAGATCATGACGTGAGCCGAAACCAAGAGTTGGATGCTCAACCGACTGAGCCACCCAGGTGGCTGTCCATAAAAACCCCTGTCCTCTTGGGTTTTTATGGAGGCTTCATGACATAGTCATAATTGGCTAAGTCATTGGCTTTTGGCTAATTCAACCTTCACCCCTCTTTTCTCCCTAGAAGTGGTGGGAGTTGGGAGGTGTACTGAAAGTTCCAACCCTTTTATCATATGGTTGGTCCTCCTGGCAACCAGCCTCCACCTTTGCATGGGGTCCAGAAGTCACCTTCATTACTAACAAGATACCCATTTTACCTTTATGGCTCTGAAGCATTTTTAGGAACTGTGAAGACCAGACAGAGTTCTTAAAATATATCCCAGTATGTGCCAGGGAACTTGCTAAATGCCTCTGGTATATTATCTCTTTTCATCTTTACATCAACACAGTAAAATGGATGCTGTTATTTGTATGTCTGCTTAGGAAAAATGAAGTTTAAAAACATTAACCTGCCCAATATCCCACAGCTAAATATGTGTCAGAGCAGGATATGAACCTAGCCTGTCCGACTGATGGACAGACAGATCCATTTAAACACGAGCTTTTGCTTCTACCTCACCAAACCCGTTAACTTCAGTTCCTCACCCACCTTACATTTTATCACTTAAGTTGTTGCACCCTTAAAATCAGTTCCCTCCTACTAGGACTGAATCTTGTATGTCTTTCAAGGCCTGACTTTAAATGCTACCTGAGCTGCAGCACAGTTGGCAGTCAGCTGAAATAAATCTCCTACTTTTTACCTCATTTTACATTTATTTGATCTCCTTTCTAGGACTATCTACTTTCTCCTTTAATATAGTCATTGGATGCATACAGTTCTTCCCTGCTAAATTGTAAGGCCACCGGGAAAAGGATTTGTGCCTTTTATTATTTGTGTCCTGTATCTGTGTGATTCCTAGCATTGCCTGACATGTAGCATTTCAATAAGTATTATTAATAATGTATATTTATTCAGTTTAATTTTGTCTTTATAACTGCATCCTTTTAAATCAATTTCTATATCAGGGTTGTTGACTTATAAATATTTGGATTTTATTTAAATATGAATAGGGATCTGGAGCATATCTGTTTTAATCCTGCAGATGGGATTAATATTTATGAATATCCAAGAAATGGAAAATAGTTTTAGAACTAATTAGATGGAGACTGGCATCAATAAAAATACCTAAATTTGCATGAAAATTTCAAGGAAATTCAAGATATTTGGGAGTCATTTGCATGCTAAATAAATATTTTGATTTCTTCTTCTAGAAGTTAAATAATGTGGCTTGTAATATGGAAGATGATTCCCACATCAAAAGTAGGCAACAAATAAATCATTGTTTCTGTCACATAAACCTAGAAGGAAAATAACATGTATCTGCCAGGTTTTAAAATTCATGTCACAGTTTCACAAAGCAATTTGGTTGTAAACTATCTTTCTTTTTAATAGTACATAGCAATGAGACCTGTGCTGCTTCATTTCTTTTTAAAAGATTTTATTTATTTATTTATTTATTTATTTATTTATTTATTTATTTATTTATTTATGAATGAGAGAGCTAGAGAGTGCGCATGGGGTTGGGGGGAGAGGGAGAAGCAGGCTCCCACTGAGTAGGGAGCCTAATGTGGGGCTCGATCCCAGGACCCTGAGCTCATGACCTAAGCCAAAGGCAGACACTTAATCCACTGAGCCACCCAGGTGCCCCAGACTTGTGCCACTTTGAACAAGTGATATGTTAAGCATAGAATAGCTAAGATTTATTAGCAAGATCATTTTTTTCTGTTTCAGAAAATAATAGAATTTGAGCATTACAAGTTTTACCTATACAGTGATTGTCTTAAGAATAACCCTTACCATTTTCCAGTGATAGGGCATTCTTTCTCATGAGACATCTCATTCTACTGTTGGATAGAATTTTATATTTTAAAAGTTATTCCTTACTTCAAGCTATAATGTTTTTAAAGTCTCTACTTTTTAGAACTTCTTTCTTACCTGTACTTTGAACCTTTAGAATCTATAAAAACCTTAAGACTTTTAACACTAACTGTCATGTGGGGCATCCAGCAGAATGAGATAGCGCATAGGCTATGGGGCTAAAGCTATTTCTTTATAGGAGTCTCCTGAAAGCAGATGTTTATAAATCAGATTGTGACAGTGTAAGAGGATGCTTAAGCCTAAATCATCATCATTGTGTAGCATTATTCCTCTGCTTTGGTTTTCTTAATTCAATATCATTATATTTTAAATTTGGAAATAGTCATGAAATTGTATTAGTTTGAGAAAGGGAGAAGAAATGTCTTTTTTTTTTAATGCTTTTCACTTAAAAGCTTCGATGAAATATGCCTCATCCGTTGAGAGACACCAGTGGGAACAACCAGTGCACAGCTTTGAGCTCATTGTAACTGCCACATATTTTTCAGTGGCTCCTTTATGTGATAGATTACTCTCAGGAGCAAATAATTTGCAGCTCTTCTCACATTCTGTTGGAGTTTTTATTTTTAATAAAGTGCGATGATTAATAGCCTAATGTAATTGTTGTTTCCCCGTTGAGTGTAAATGCTTCATTTGAATGTCTTTAATCTGAAGGAACAGTTGTTTTATTGGACTCTTGTTAAGTTTTTCTGTGCTCAAGGTTTTTTGATTGCTTTCTTTGGGCTATTTATAGTGGGAGGAGAAAATGAACTTCTCTATCAGAATTGTGGAGTAGGACCCAATAGAGAAACGTTAAGGATGAATACTGACATGCTTGAACATTCATAAATATATTTTTATGATAATTTTGGAATGGGACAAGCATCTATTGCAATTCTGATTGATTTTCCAGTAGCAATTATGTAAATACTTTGTCTCTTTGGACTACTGGTATTCTGATGATAATACATGATAGATGCTTTCTGAAATGCCAGCATGCTTTCACTAAGTTGTTCTTTGTTTTTGTTGTTGTTTTGGGGGGATTGTTTTTTTTATTTTATTTATTTTTGCAAATTAAAGTATAAGGTAAGACAAGGTAGAAATGAATCATTGAAAAGTTGAGAAATTATGCATCGAGTTTTTACAAGAATCTGATGCCCCACTCATCAATAGACAGTTGTTCATTGTTGTTTCTCTTGAAGTGGTGATACCCTTCAGCCTGGTCATTCCTACATCCACTCTCAGGAGCCTGGCTGGGAACAGAAGTGTAGGAAACACTTCTGTGTAACTGCAGAGCAATTTTCCTTTTGTTCAGAAATCCAGAGTTTCAGGTCAGGCTTCTTTGGCACTAACCATTGAGTACTTCATTAGCCCTAACCAGAAGCCAGCTACATTTGTTAATAGTGTAGTAGGATAAGAATTCAATACGGATAAGAAAATTTGAAAGCTTATCTTGTGAAATTGAGTATTGAATGCATCTGACTTTTATTAGAAAAATAAGTTGGGTGAAACTTTTACAAAGTAGAGAAAAATAGTTCAATAGCATATGTGTTGAATAGCGTATGTGTACTTCTATATAAACAGACATCTTTCTGGCCTCTTTTTTTTTGGCTAATAAGGGTATTACTTTTACTTTGTCTTAGAATTTAGGGAGAGCTGCTTATTTTTGTATGGTTGAAAGTCTTTATTTTCGGGGCGGCTGGGTGACTGAGTTGTTAAGCATCTGCCTTTGGCTCAGGTCATGATCCCAGGTCCTGAGATTGAGCCCCGCTTTGGGCTCCCTGCTCTGTGGGGTCCTGCTTCTCCCTCTCCCACTTCCCCCAGCTTGTGTTCCCTCTCTCTCTGTCAAATAAATAAATAAAATCTTTTAAAAAAATACTGAAAGCTCTGTTTATATGGGGACTTTTAAAAAACTTTTCAAAATAATTTTAGAATTGCACGTGTTACAACGAGCGCAGAGGGCCTTGTGGTATACTCTTCACCCAACTTCATCTAATGTTAACATCTTACATAATCATGATACAATAAACAAAACTAAGAAAACTACAAACTTCATTCTGATTTTACCAGTTTTTCCATTAATATCTTTTTTCCTTTCCAGGATCTAGTTTTGGATCCCACATTGCATTTAGTTGTCACGTCTCCTTAGTCTCTTCGGTCTGGCTGTTCTTTTGTCTTTCATGCCCTTGACACTTTTGACAGTTACGAAGAGTATTGGTCAGGTATTTTGTATAATGTTCTCAATTTTCGTTTTGTCTGGAATTTTCTCATGATTACATTAGGTTAATGGATTACATTAAGGTTATGGATTTTTTTTTGACAAATATTACAGAATTGATGGGCCCTTTTCAACACATCCATATCAGGATTATATACCAATATGTCTTGTTATTTGGTAATGTCAGCTTGATCATGTGGTTAAGGTGGTGTCGGCCAGATTTCTCCATTGTAAAGTTTTTTGTAATTAATAGATACTTTAGGAGATACACCTTGAGGCTGTGCAGATATCCTATTTCCCCTTAAACTTTTGAGGTGAAGCTTTTTAATTGCTGGGCTTTATTATGGAATAATTGGGTAGTCATTCCTTTCTGTTATTGTTGCTAGGACCATACCAGGTAGCAATATTTGTCAGTCTTTTCAGCTGCTCAATTTATCCAGAGACGAATGCTTCACTCTCCTGCTTAGTGATAGGAAACTTGGTTGCCAGCCTTCCGGAACTTGCTGAAGAGGGTGATAGGGAGTTCCACATTTTAGTATATGGTCTTAATCCCCTTGTTGGTTACCTCTGAGCCCAGAGCCTCTCTGATTTAGTTTCTTCTGAGTATAAACCTCTTGTCTCCAGGGGTGAGGTGGAGGTTTCATAGCTCCTAATTCCTGTCCCCCATATCATCCCTGTCTCCTGAAGTGCTCACAGTTCCTCAAGGTCAGTTGGTTTGAGTCTCATCAGTCTGTCCCTCTTGGTGTACCTCGGTCAACTCTGCTCCATTAATTGTCCACTTTTTTTTTTTTGCATGTATTTTGGGTTAGGATTACAGATACCTCTTAGTTTTGTCCAAATGGAGTTTGTGTTCATATTTCTTGTTCTGTTTGTTGTTTGGGGGTATTATAAAGTGGTGTACCCAGAAACATGTTTAGCCCTCTGTCCTAAAACTGAAGCCAAAATAGGTTTTCAGAAGACTATTTGGCATCATCTCTGAAGCATTCAAAGACACAAACCTTTGGCTCAGCATTTCACTTCTAGGAATTCATCTTACAGAATTATTTACACATGTGCACAAAGATAACACGTATAGGGGCGCCTGGGTAGCTCAGTGGGTTAAAGCCTCTGCCTTCGGCTCAGGTCATGATCTCAGGGTCCTGGGATCGAGCCCCGCATCGGGCTCTCTGCTCAGCGGGGAGCGTGCTTCCCCCTCTCTCTCTGCCTGCCTCTCTGCCTACTTGTGATCTCTCTCTTTTAAATAAGTAAATAAAATCTTAAAAAAAAAAAAGATAATATGTGTAGGAAAATTTTCAGAAACATTGTCCATAGCAGCCAAAATAAATAAATAATGGAATCAGCCTAAATGTAAGTACTAATAAGGGGACGATTAAATAAAGTGTGATATGTTTGTATTATGGACTAGTATGCAGCAGTTGGGAATAACAAGGTTTGTTTATATATACTGATGTGGGAAGCTCTTAAAGACATACCATAGAGCAGTTCGCAGAGCGGCATTTTTGGTATCATTTTATTCTCATATTTTTGTGTGGATATATAAGTGCATAATTGAAAAGGAGAATATTTGGAAGAATATAAACCAGACCTTTTAACAGTGGTATTTTGGGCATGATGAAAAGTAGAACTTTAATCCTTTTGCTTTGTGTACTTCTATACTGTATAAATTGCTTCTGAACATAATAAAAAGGTGATGACTTAAAAAAATAAATTACTTCTATAACAGGCTTATTACATTTTGGTTTTTAAATAAAAATACGAAATAGACTGCCTACAGAAGTAGTTGAACAATGACTGGTTTTCAGACAGTCTCTCTCTTTTTTTTTTCTTTTTATAAAGATTTTATTTATTTATTTGACAGAGACACAGCGACAGAGGGAACACAGGCAGGGAGAGTGAGAGAGGGAGAAGCAGGCTTCCCGCTGAGCAGGGAGCCCGATGCGGGGCTCAATCCCAGGACCCTGGGATCGAGACCTGAACCGAAGTCAGACACTTAACGGCTAAGGCACCCAGGCGCGCCCAGAGTCTCTTTAAAGAACTCTGCTAGACACTATCTCAGGTATCATTAAGGATTGCCCAAACTGGGTTACTGTTTGGGGAAAAGAGATTTCATGATCATATAGGAATGGGAAATTCTAGGTTAACAAACTGAACAGGCTTTTCTCCTGTAGAATTGCTGGGAGTCTTTAACACGCTAAAATGTATGGCAGATCTGCACGATCTCACAAATATGATCGTTCTCCCTTGTTTGTTTGTTTTTTATGGTATACTTGTTAACATCTCCCAAAAGAAATGCTCTGTGGAACTGTATTTTTGTTGACATTACTATTATGTTTAGAGCAATAAAGCACCATGTTAATTTGACTCAGTTTTGAACAATGAATCTTGAATAATGCCGCTATGAACATTCCTGAGAAATAATCAATTTAGTATATTCTTTTATGCAAGGAAATGAAGAGCTAGAAGGATAGAAATTTTTCCCAAGATACCTTCAAAATCTTCTGAACTCTTTCAAAAGGTGAGAAAGAAATTTTAAAACTAGTATGTTTTCAGGGCGTCTGTGTGGCTCAGTGGGTTAAAGCCTCTGCCTTCGGCCCAGGTCATGATCTCAGGGTCCTGGGATCAAGCCCCGCATCGGGCTGTCTCCTCGGCAGGGAGCTTGCTTACCCCTCTCTCTCTGCCTGCCTCTGCCTACTTGTGATCTCTCTCTCTCTCTCTCTCTCTCTGTGTCAAATAAATAGATAAAATCTTAAAAAAAAAAAACTAATATGTTTTCAAAGAAAGATTATGAAAAAGGAACAAAATTTGGATTTCAAAAGAAAACTTAAATGTGCCTGCTCACAGCTCACTTGGCTGGTGTGAGGGGGTGTCAGATTAGGATAATTAGATCCACTTAACTGAGGGCAACATGCCCAGCACAGAATTTAATGATCTCTACCTAGAAACTGTTTTACATGCATAGATGTATTGGTTAAATTCATAATTATAAACTACTAAAAGTGACCCCTCATCAATCACAAATCTAATGTATGATTAAAACCAGATCTATCAACCACAGAGTAGCTGGAGTTGGAAAGTGATTTCTCAGAAAAATGGAAATGGAAAAAAAAATGGAAATTCCTCAAGGAGTATCAGGAAGAATACAGTCCTTCAGGGTCTCACACAGATCACTTCAGTTAGTCCCACTTCAGAGCCTATCAAGGTCATTAGATTTCGGTGAAAGTGCCGGTATAAAGCTGCTGCCGAGGGTTTGGACAGCAAGTCAGAACTAATAGCATTTTTGATGTTTGGATTTTGAAAGTTTAATACCTTTTCTCAGACATATTTCCCAGTTGCCTTTGACTTGAGTTATATTTACGAGGTGCTGATTGCTCCAAATACAGTAGCAGTGTGCCCGTATGTACCGAAGCTGAACCGGCCATTCCTAGTCAGTAACCAGGCAAACCTAGAGCACAGCATGCAGGACCCTGAATCTGCACTCGGGGGTTTGGACTTCATTCTATAGGTAGTTTTGGGGAGTGATGTGTTCAGATCTTTTATTTTCAGGAGGGCCCTTTGGAGGCAAAAGGGAAAGGAAGCAGCATAACTCTTTTTTATTATTATTATTTCAGTTAGCCAACATATAGTACATCATTACAGTACATCATTAATTTTTGATGTAGTGTTCGGCGATTCATTAGTTGCATTTAACACCCAGTGCTCATCACAACACGTCATAACTCTTAATATAAGCAGACTTAAAAAAAAAAAAGCACAAAGGTTTCACTTATGCTTTGGTACCCTTGATGACTAATTGGTATTTGTAAAATCGTTGAGTAATTTCTGGATACTTTATTTTTGTGAAGACTTCAGATAGATTAGTTATAAACTCCGGTGTTTTGAGCCACAGAAATGTCCTAGGATTCTGTAACTATTGCTATTGTAACTCTGTAACTATCTTAACTATACACTGGAGAAAGTATGTTGAGTAGTTCCAACTAGCCAGGTTAAGCCATTTCATTCTTCTTAATGATTTTATTTAAGTATGATTTACATACCATAAAATTCATGCATGGTAAGTGTACACTTCAGTAATTTTTAGTGGATTTGTAGAGCTGTGTCGTCATCATCACACTACAGGTACAAAACATTTCCATCCCTCCAAATCATTTGTATCTGCTGCAGTCAATACCTACTTTTGCCTCCATCTAGAGAGAATCAGTGATTTGCTTTCTGTTGCTTGTAAACGTGCCTTTTGTAGTTCTTCTACATAAAAATGGAATCATGTAATATGTAGTCTTTTGCAGCTGGTTCCTTTCATTTAGGGTAATGTTTTTGAAATCATCTACATTGTGGCATCTATCAGTATCTTCTATCTTTTTATTGCTGAATAATATCTTTTATAGAAATATATCTCAATAAATTGTTGAACACTACACCAAAAACGAATAGTGTACTATATGTTGGCTAACTGAACATAAAAAAAAGATAAACCTCATTGTGTTTACCTGTTTACCAGTGGGTGGACACTTGGATTATTTCTAGTTTTTAAGCATTCTGAATAATGATACTGTGAACATTTGTGTAAAAATCTTTGCATGGACATTTGTTTTCATTTCTCTTGGGTAGATTCCGAGGAGTAAAATTCCTGGGTTGTATGCCAAGTCTATGTTTAACTTTTTAAGAAACTACCAGTAAAACTCTCTGTTCACAGATGACATCACCTCATATAAGGAATTCATAAATAAACTATTAGAACTAATAAATGAGTTCAGCAAGAGTCATTATCCATATACAAAAATCATTTGTATTTGTGTATACTTAGCAGTGGATGATCTGAGATTAAAATTAAAATAATTTCATTTATGATACCATTGAAAAGAATAAAATACTTAGGAGTAAATTAACCAAAGAGGTGTAAAACTTATGCTCTGAAAACTGTAAAACATTTTTGAATGAAATTAAAGCTCTAAATAATGAAAGATAATTTGTGTTCATCAGTTGGAAGACTTAATACGTTCCCTCCCACCAGCAATATATGAGGATTCCAGTTCTTCAGTGCCCTAACACTTATTAGTACTATGTTGGTACAATACTCAGAACCCTTTTTGATTATATCCATTCTAGTGAGTGTGTAGTAGTATGTCATTGTGGTTTTAATTGACATTTCCTTAATGACTAATGGTGTTGCACTCATTTTCATGTGTTTGTTAGTTCTTATGTTTTCTTTGATAAAATGTTTAAGTTTTTTGCCCACTTTTAAATTGTTATTTGTTCTAATTGATTTATAAGAGTTCATTTTATCTTGTCCTGAATATATATTCTGAATTATATGTTCAAGTCCTTTATCAGATGTATGATTCAGAAATATTTTCTGCCAGTATGTGTCTTGTCATTTACTTAATTGTGTTTTTCTTAAAGTGCAGAAGTTTTTATTTTTAATAGAATGCAATTTATCTTTTCTTTTATGTCTTATGCTTCTGTTTGTCATGTCTAAGAACGCTTTTCTAAGCCAAGACATGAAGACTTCCTCCTATATTTTCTTCTAGAAGTTTTAATTCTTCCATTAAGTCTATGAGGCATTTTGAGTTAATTTTTGTTTGTGGTGCTAAGTAAAGATCTAAGTTCATTACTTTGCATATGAATATATAGTTGTACTCGCACCAGTTGTTGAAAAGACTGTTCTTCCCACATTAAAATTTCTTGACGCCTTGGCCAAAAACCAATGGACCACAAACTTAGGGGTTTATTTATGGACTCTCAGTTTTCTTCCATTGATCTATATGCCTATTCGTATGCCAATACCAGACTGTCTTGATTCCTGAAGCTTGATTGTAAGTTTTGAAATTTGGGTAATGCAAATCTTCCAACCTTTTTTTTTTCTTTTTCAGAATTGATTTGGCTATTGTAGGTCTTTGGTATTTCTATCACATTTTAGGAGCAGCTTGTCATCTTAATAACATTGTCATCTAATCCATGAGCATTTATTTATTTAGATCTTCTTTTCATTTAGGTATTTTTTATTTAGATGTTGTTTAATTTCTCTCCAGCAATGTGTTGTAGTTTTCAGGGTACAAATCTCACACATTTTTTGTTAAATTTATTCCTAAATATTTTGTTCTTTTTTGATGCTATATGAATGGAATTGTTTTCTTAATTCCATTTTTGGGTTGTTCACTCCTAGTATATAGAAATTGAGTTGTTTTTTGTATATTGACTGCATTGTGTGACCTTGCTAAACCTATTAATTCTAGTAGCTTTCTTTTTCTTTTTTGTAGATTAGAGTTTTCTACACAGATACAATTAGGTCATCCACAAATAAAAACAATATTTCTTCTTCCTTTCTAATCTTTATTTACTTTGTCTCTTTTTCTTGATTTCCTGCATTGGCTAGAACTTTGAGTACAATGTTTACTATAAGAAATGAGAGCTGACACCCTTGTCTTATATCCAACCTTAGGGGAAAAGCATTTACTTTTTAGCCATTTAGTGTAATTTTCACTGTAGGTTTTTCAGGATGGGGAACTTTGCTTCTATTCCTAGTATGTCGTGAGTTTTTATCATAAATAGGTAGGTGTTTTATTTAATCAAATGCTTTTTCTGCATCTATTAAAGTGATCAGTTATTCTTTTTTTCTCTACTGTGGTATATTACATTGATTTTTGGATATTTAACTAGTCTTGGATTCCTGTGATAAATCCTACTTGGTCATGTTTTATAACCCTTCTAATGTGTTACCAGATATGGTTTGCTAGTATTTCATTAAGAGTTATTGTATCTGTGATCATGAGGGATATTTATCTATAGCTTCTTTTCCTTTGACTTTGATATTCAAGTAATATTGGCCTCACAGAATGAGCTGGAACTGTTTTCTAAAAGAGTTGTAAAGGATTAATATTATTTCTTTTTTTAAATATTTGATAGCATTTACCAGTGAAGCTATCTGGACTCGGACTTGTCTGTGTGGGAATATTTTTAATTACTAGTAAAATGTCTCTATTTGTTATAGTTCTACCCAGATTTTGTGTTTCTTTGTAAGTAGGTTTGGCAAATTTTGTCTTTCTGGGAATTTTTCTGTTTCCTCTGAGTTACCTAATTTATTGGCATAAATTTGTTCATAATTTTACTTTGTAACTTACCAATCTATATGGTTGGTCATATTGTCCATTCTTTGATTCTTGATTTAGGTAGCTTATGTGTTCTATTAATTAGTCTTGTGTCTTTTTTTTTAAACTTGGCTAAAGTATTCAATTTAATTTTTTCCAGCTTTATTGAGGTATGATTGATAAATAAATGGTAATATATTTAAAGTGTACAACATGATGATTTGATATATCTATGCATTGTGAAAGGATTCCCACAATCAGGTTAACAAGTTAATTAAAACACCCGTCACAGTACAGAGTTACTTTGTGTGTGTTTATGAGAATGCTTAAGATCCACAGTCTTCACTAAGTAGGAGATTGGGTAGTTCATGTGAGACTTCTTTTTTGATAAAGGTATTTAAATTTCCCTTTAGGCACGGCTTTAGCTGCATCCTGTAATTTTTAATTTGTTGTATTTTAATTTTCATTCAGTTAAAGATATTTTTTAAAATTTTTCTTGTGATTTCTTCTTTGATCCTTGGGTTACTTAAGAAGTGGGTTGTTTGATTTCCAAAAATTGGGGGTTTCCCCCTGTTTCTTTGAATTCGGGTATTTTGGGGCTCTGTTATTAGATGTATATGTATTTATAATTGATATATTCAAAGAAAAGATGCACAATTCAGTGATAATTGGAAATTTTAATATTCTCTCAAAAACGGATTAAAACAATTAGAAAAAGTTAAGAGTGTAGAAGACTTAACCACCTTGCCCTGACTGATCCTATAGAGTCTCCAACCATCAACTACAGATACAATCTCCAGCATAGACCATATGCTAGGACGTAAAACAAGTCTCAGGAAATTTTAAAAGACTGCAGCCATACAACATGTGTGCCTGATTGCAACAGAATGAAATCAGATATCCACAGCAGGCCTGGTTTTTGGGGCTTGCTATGGAAGTGGTAGATTCTTCAAGCTCAGGGTCCTTCTCCTGTAACAACTTGCTGCGTGTGTACGCATCCATCCGGGGCCTTTGCATTGCCTTTGTGCGACTTGGGGGGCGTGGGGAGCTGATGAAAACAAACAAGAAGCTCTAGCTATTGCCGTTGCCTTGAGTAATAAAGTTTTGTCTCTGATGCAAGACTTGTGTTTCTGCCAGCGCCCGTGAAACATAATAGCCTGTCTTGTTAGCTCATAAGTAAGGTAATTGCAGACCCTGCATAGTTCCTGACAGTTTTCTTTAGTTCTTGGGACATATTTTTAACAGATGCTTTGAAGTTAAATCTAATATCCAAGGACCCCATGGACCTTGTGTATTGACTGCATTTTTTTATATTAGCCTCTGACTATAGGTCACACTTCGTTTCTTTGCATGTGTTTTAATTTTTTTGTTGAATATTGGATGTTTTGGATAGCATATTCTAGCAGCTGCGGGTTCTGACTCCTCCTCCCCTCCCCCAGAGCTGTTTTTGTTTTGTTTTTGGAGTAAGTTTGCCTGGACTAAATCCTTGTCCGTCCTCCCCACACTGTGCAACACTGATGTTTCTGCTTAGCTTTTCTTTTTTATTGTCTTGTTTTTATTCTTAAGCCTGGCTTTTAGGGGTAACCCTTGTGTCTGTATGGATTAGTGTTTAGCCAAAGATCAGAAATTGTGCTCAAACCCCTCAAGCCAGCCTTCCGCTCTGAGCTGATGTATCTGGTGTGCTTCGGGGCACACATTCAAACTGGAGGTCATTTTTTAGTCTGCCTCAGCTTTTGCTTTCTGCAGGGCTCCCTCACTGGTCCTCTGAATACACATAGGCTCTGCTGGACAGGGATATGTGGGTCCCCTGGACCCACTGCTGGCTCTGCTGCACATCCTTATGGCTTTCAATCCTCCTGGGGTATGTGGAGAGCTTATCGAGCCCTCTTAGCGTTCTTTCACTTTCCCAAACTCCCTGTTAAATCCTGCTAGTCTGTCGCCCATCGTTTGCTCTGGAAAAAGATCACAGCCTCAGGCTGGCAGAGACACTGGCCCTTCCTATTCACTTGCCACCAAGATTACCACTCCGACTGACCGTACTCCACGTCAGGTGAGCCCCTCCAACAGCCGCAGCGGGGCCGCTGGCTTCCGGGGCCTGCCCTGCTCTGTTGAACAACTGCTCCCGCCGAGCTGGGGAGCTTGGGGCAGCCGCAGGCGGGAATGGCACCCACTTGCTGTTTTCACCTGAGCTGTGGTAATTTTCACGAATAAAGGCTTCTTGGTTTGTTGTATGCCTTTGGCCAGTTTCCAGTCTTTGACAGTTTTGTCCAGCCTTATAGTTGTTTTTGGGAAGAGCATCTGTTGATGTCCTCAGACCATCATGCTAGAAGTCTGAAGTCCCAATCTGTATCATTTGCCGTTGGTCCTGGTCACTTAACTGCGTGTTTGATTCTCTGGGGTCACATAAGACTTCCCTTACCCGCCCAACTAGAACCTGGAACAGCAGGAAAAGAACCAACTTGGGGAAAGTGGATGTGAAACACTAGGACCAGAATGGACATGGATTTCTTCCATAGTTAACTAGGAATCATTTACAATGACCTGGCATTATTTACACTTTTATTCTAGGTATATGCAAAGCAAATGTTTATATAACATACTTATATAATTGTTATTTGTACTTTGAATCAGCTGGAAAGATTAAAATATTGTGCGTGATGAGATTCTAGCAACACTGGTCTCCATTGCACCAGCATTCTCCCTGAATTTTCTTCCACTTATTAATTCAATAAATACACATTTGTTGATTATGTAAGGTATACACAGGTGCAATGAGTGATGCCAGGAGGAAGCAGGTACAGATTTTGTCCTCAGGGAGCTTATAGGTTAGCATGATTCAGCGTGAACGTGAAAAATATACGTGGGAGTGCTGATGCCATTGAAGACTTACGGGTGTGTGCTCTAGAAAGTTCGTAGGCTAACTGAAGTTTCCCTGTCTGACAATTATCACCCATTACTTCTGTCCCCTGGTCCTTCCTGCTTACATTCCCCTCTGGTTGCCTTTATACTTACCTTCTTTTCTTTGTCGCCCATTCAAGTGAATTGTGGTGAGAGCGTGTCCCCAGTGCTTCCCACGTGCCCTTTTCTTACTGATATTCATATGGTTCCCATCAGCCTGGGACGTAGGTGGGGAGCGTTTCCAGTTTATAGACAAGGTAACTGAGATCAGAGAGACTAAGTGACTTGCCCAACTTCACATTATTAGAAAGTGGCGGAGTCAGGTTTTGAACACAGGGCCTTTGTGTTTGAAATTCTGGGCTTTTTCCAGTATGCTATACTGCCTCTCACATTACAAATTTCCTCTCCTCCAGCCAGCAGATAGTTGGGAAAAATTTAGCTTAGCAAGTCAGGTCAGACTTGGAAGCGGCTTTTACTTAGTGTGTTTCTGGATAGGCACAGAAGTGAGGCAACAAAGCAGGACTGTGTTAAGGCTACTCTTTGAACCATTTCCCTCTAAGGGTTTTTAGTGACTTAATTTTATAATCAGAGATTCATATTTCCAGTTGCTTCTTACACGTTTCTCTGGCGGATGTTGGACCATTACTCTGGACACAGCACTTTTAGAACCAGATTTGCCATTTTTCCTTCAGTCTCTAGTCTCTCTTCATGTCACCGTTCTCCATGAGTGACACCACCAACCATCCATTGTCCCAAGCCAGAAACCTGGGAGTCCTTGACTCCTTTCTGACCTTCACCCCAGCCTCCAAGCCTGTCATTCCCACCCTACTTCATGGGGTTGTTGTGTGAATAACTGACACAATAGATGAAAAAGAACTCTGAAAGCTGTGAAGGGAGAGGTGTTTTCTCTGAGGCAGCACATCTGTCGAAGCATCAGGAATAAGCATGAGGCCTTACAGGCCATTCAGATGTAACTTTCTGACAACGTGGACAGTTGTGTCAGTGGAGTGTGGACTTGTGTCTTCTGGGACTGTGGCTGTGACTTCATAGTCTTCTATTTCTGATGGCACTCTGTACTCTTCGAAGTACTTTCTCATAAGGAGAGGAAAAGAGAGAGTGAGTGAGTTGCCCACGATGACACAGTTGGTAAGCGGCACCGCAGGAGTAGAACTCCTGTTGGCTAAACATGGAGGCCTCTGAAACTGACAACCAAAGTTGGTTTTAACAGTCCATCATTTACTGTGTGTGACCTAGGATGAGCAATTTAACCCTAAATGTCAATGTCTACATATAAGAGAGAAATAAAATGACTATGCTTTTCTCATAGAGTTGTTGTCAGGATTCGGCGTGTCCATGTGAAGAGCCAGAGTGCCATGTAGAAATGGTAGCCGTTTGATGATTCTTGCCCCTTCCCCATGTAACTAATGACTTTAGCTTGGTCCTCTCTGTACTTTCCCTTAGAGAACTTGCTCTGTCCGGCATAGTTAGTCGACTGCCTCACTTTAGATTCTCTCAGTTCACAGACCTTTCCTGGAGGTTGTTGACCTACAATTTCACTGAAAATTAGGTCCAGAATGTTCATGTTTTCCTCTCTGCCTCTCTTCTACTAATTTTCCCTTTAAGGTTATGACACAACTCAGTTGAACTCCTTTAGTTAAAAATTGTGAGATTATACTTCTACTCTGGCCCCAAGATGCAGGAGGTTTCAGTATTGGGAAAATCAGAAGTGTCCAACCACAGAGTGGACTGCCTTAAGGAGTAATAAAGTTACCCAGGACTACAAGTGTACAGAGACTTCTGATGAGCGGAGCTTTGACTTGCCGCCGCTTCATCTCTCCCGTCCAGTCCCTGAGTCTGCAGGCCACGATAGTACACACTGCAGGGAACACCGTAACAAACAGATCAGCTTCCTATAAATACTGCGTTTTTATGGTTTTGGAATTTTTGATTCATGTTTTTATATTGGAGTTAAATGAATTGAAAAAGATTGCAAATGAAATATTAGTGAGAAAGGTTGTCAGACTCGCCTAGGTCTTGCCAAATTACAGAGAGCAGGTCTTAATATTAGACAAAAGTTAAAGATGTGGCTCCTGAGTCTCCTGCAGAGCTGAAGACAGGAGCTCTGCAGGGAAGTCATGACAGCCTGGGCCCATGTCCAGAGCAACTGGGCTCCTCCATACCACAAATGTTATTCCATATTTGATAAAGTAGCTCAAAGTACTGAGGTTTTATCATAGGAGAGGCTTTTATGTGCAAAGCTTGACAGATGTTGCATGCTGCTTTCAGAATTAAAGAAAATTACTTGGTCACTGCTGTGTCCTCTTGTAAGATGTTTTATTCTCAGCTGTCACCCTCCCTGTCCCTTGCTCACAACCATTATAGTGACCAGAAAGTCTGCTTGCTCTACAGTGATGTGTCTGAATAGTGCCCATTAGTTTTCAATAGTTAACCCTGGCCTGCATGTTAGCCTTCAGTTTAATGGCCTTTTTTATGTTCATTCATTTTATTTTATTTCCCATCGTGGTTTTGTTTATTTCCTTTTTGTTTTTTGTTTTTTCTGTTCTCTTTCTTAAAACCGTCGTGGTTTGCCCTTCATATTCCCCAATGTTTGCACATGACAAGATGTTGCCATCCCAACATTACCTCCCACTTCACTGACCAGTGCCACTACTGACCATCTAGCACCAGCCACAACGGGACCACTGCCTTCAGCTCCTCGGGATGTCGTGGCCTCGCTGGTCTCTACCCGCTTCATCAAACTGACGTGGCGGACACCGGCATCAGATCCTCATGGAGACAACCTTACCTACTCTGTCTTCTACACCAAGGAGGGGATTGCTAGGTAAGTGTCCATATGTCTGGAGCTGGTTGGTTGCATCTTGGTCAATCCCAGGCCAGTCATGCTCACCCTGGCTCCTTGTTGTGCAGAATCTATACCGATTTTTGGTCCAGAAAATATGACCACCAAGATGCGTATTTCCCAGTTTTAGGTCATTAAAATTTATCCCAGTCAGACTGAAGTCCTGGTGTCCATTCTTTCGTGCATCTCTGGAATGACTTGGGGCGAGGGTATAGACAGAGCTATTTAGGTGGAAGTATTAATATATAACTAGGGCTCCTCTAGGACATGACTTACTTAGAACATTCAGATTCTAGAAATTAAGGTAGACTTAACTTATAGTAGTAATCTTAAATGAATATTTGCCTGCACCTGTATGTGGATGTGGGCTGCTGAGGTCACGGGAGGGGGGGTGCTCCTTGATGACACAAGAGTACTTAGTAGCTAATTTTCCTAACCGCATTTTCATTAAGTTCCTCTCTATCTCCATCTCTTTCAGGAGCTCACATTGCTTCTTCATTGCTTATGGGAGATTGTCCATAATCCCCAGGCCACTTTACTCATCGTCCAGCTTTATCATATCTGTCCAGCCTTCCTCCTCTCTCCTCCAACTTTAACTCCCTTTGTGGTGAAGCCAGTCTCATTCCTGTCCTATGTGCTGTCTTTCTTCCACTGTGTTCTCTTCAGTCACTTGCCCCTTTCCTAGCTGAAGCTGAAGTCAGTTCGTGGCCCAGATTAAGCCCCAAAAGCCCTCATGCATTTTTCTCCACTTTTCTCAGCATATACACCCTTTCTCTTCTATGTGTTCATGCCACTAATATTGGTACTTAATTATGATAACACATGATCTCTTACTGCCGTAAGTTGTTACTCTTCTGCTGTATTATGTGTATTTGTGTTGTTTTCCCAACCCGATTATAAAACCTTTGGGAGGTACTTGCCATGCACTATGTATTCTTAGCATTGCCAAGTAGATTTCTTCATTCATACCAAAATAAGAAAGCTAAAATACCTGTTTTGGTTAGGGCCTTCACACATGAAATAAAGTTTGTGTCTCCCCCAGGGTGCTTACGTCTGATATGCTTAGTATTTAATAACTAGACTGTCGAGTTCCACAGGGATAGGAACCGTCATCAAAACCGCTTGATTTAACCCTCTTGGAAAGTCTTTGTGACCTCATTTGAGCCAGATAGTTGGAGCTACTCATAGAATAATGTTTTTCTGAACATTGTACCAGATGTCTTGGGAATTATAAATACAAAGAAACAGTTCTAAACACAAAAAGGCAAGACATTACTACCAAATGGCATCTGTGTTAAAATGTCTCCAATAATCTTTCACATCTGACTGCTAATTTCGTAGTATTTCACAAAAGAAAAAAACACTTAGTAATTCTTCAGATTAACAAACTTCTTTCCACTCCAGGTCCTTTGCCCTTGCTGCTCCTTCTACCAGAAATGCATTTCCCTCACAAACAACTGTTTGTGGCTTCGTATCTGTCATTTCAGATGACACCTCCATAGGCCTTCCACGAAGACCACCCAGCTTAGCCCCCTTCGGCCCTATCACACAGTGGTGTTCTGGAGACTCCATGACAACTTGGTAGCTCAAAACGGGGCATGGCATGAGTATTTACTGGGACGATGTCTACAAACCAGAGCTGGTTATTAAACATTTACCAGAACGCCATTGCTATCACATCACCCTGTTTTGAGTTGTTTTTTTTGTTTTGTTTTGTTTTGTTTTTGCTTTTGTTTTCAGAACACTTAACACTCTGAAATCTTCTCTTTTAATTAACCTGTGTCTTATGTCTGTCTTATTCAATAGAGTATCACCAGCACCTGGAATAGGGCCTGGCATATAGTAGCATTAAATAATTACTTGTTAAATGAATAAATTCATTTCAATCAATGGAGAAATAAAAGCTAATTCAAGAAATCATGTTGAGATAATTAACTCCATTTGGTGGAAAGAATGGAAATTATAGCTCTGTCTTATATCATGTATAACAATAAATTATAGAGGGATTAAGAGATTTTAAAGCTCATAGATGTATTAGAAGAAAATACAGAAACTGTTTTATCACTTGAGTGTGAAAGGCCTTTTAACAGAAGACAAGAAATCCAGAAGTCACAACAGGAGAGATTGGCAAAGTTTATTATATAACAGTGTAAAATCCCATGTGATAAAATATCATAAAAACTATCGAGTGAGCTGGGGAAAAGTTTGTAACATTTATAAAACATTGTGTTGCTATCCAGTCTACATAAAGAGCTCCTACAAATCATAAGTAAAAGACAAATATCCCAGCAGGCGAGTGGTACAAGTAGATGATTAGCGGAAGTTAATGGAAGGCCCATTAAAGTTAAAAAATGTTTTTGCCATTGCTCATGGTCTGGGAAATACAAAGTAATACAAAAAGTGAAACCTTTTTACTTATAAGGCTACAAAAATTTTAAGTTGATAATATCTAGTGTTAAGTTAAAATACTGGGAAGAAATCCACTCTAGGCTTTTGGTGGCAATATAAGAGTAGCCCTTGGAGAAAGTGATTTGGCAGATTTTTTTTTTTTTTACCTTCTTAATGCACATACCCACCAATCCAACAATTACGCTTCTAGATGTTCTATAGATAACAGATCTACATATACATAGGGCACTCATAAAAATGTTTATTTTAACATTATTTGTAAGAATGAAAAAAGGAAAGAAAGTCAATGCCCATTGATGGAGGAACGGGCACATAATTAATATATGTATATACGTGTGAAGTGTGATACAGGAATTTTTTAACAACGTATCTGTGTATTTTGATGGCATGTAAATGCCTAAAGCAGTGATTCTCAGTCAGGGACAGTTTGCCCCCATCCCTCAGTGGACATTTGGCCATGTCTGCTGACATTTTTGGTTATTAAAACTCAGATGGGATATGATCTCTCTGATATGAAGAATTCGAGAGGCAGGGTGGGGGGTTGTGGGGGGTGGGAGAGGGAAATGAAACGAGGGGATCAGGAAGGAGACAAACCATAAGAGACTCCTAAACTCATGAAACAAACCGAGGGTGGCTAGGGGGTAGGGGCAGGTAGGGACAGGGTGGCTGGGTTATGGACATTGAGGAGGGTATGTGCTATGGTTAGTGCTGTGAAATGTGTAAGCCTGAGGATCCACAGACATGTACCCTTGGGCAAATAATACATTATGCATTAATTAAAAATAAATAAATAAATACATACATACATACATACATACAACCAAACTCAGATGAGAGGGGATGTGTACTGGCATCCAGTGAGTAGAAGCCACAGATGCTGATGAGTGTCCTGCTTTGTACTGGACAGCCCCTTACAACAAAGAATTATCCCACCAAAAGTGCTAAGGTTGAGAAAACCTGACCTGAAGAGAGCTGGTAAGACACAGGTCACAGTGAGGTGTCAGGGAAGGGCAGGTTTTGAGGAGAGAGAAAAACTGGGACTTTTGGATTTTTTTAAACTATATATACTTTTGTTTTTAATGAGAATCTGTCACTTCCATTTAAAATTAAATTGTCATGCAGGAAGACAAGGCAAGTATATATAAAGGAAGAGGAGGTGCAAGGAAGATCCAATTTAATTTGCGTGTCTGGTGTTTGATGGCTGGGAAAAGTAGGAAAGCTTAACTGGCCCAGAGTTCTGGTAGGAATTAGTAAGAGATTATAATAAAGTGGAAATTTGGAGCCAAATGTCATAATGCCAGTAAGAATTTGGACATAATCAGTTAAGAAGGGACCGTTTTAGACTACTGACAAAGTGTGCACTGTGATTTTATTAAATGGCTTTTTTTAGTAGTTTATGAGCACTACGTAAAGACAAGAAAAATGAAGTCAGGGAGATAAATCTAGTTAAGCTAGGCATGTGGTAGGTATGGCCTGGACGAAGGTGAGAGCAGTGACTTGGAGTGGACAGAATAAATCTAGAGAATATTCAAAGGAGATTCTTGGAGACTGTCATGTTTTTGTCCTTTCGTTTGTGAATGAAGTTTATGATTTCTGAATACAAGCCTTGAAGGAGTAGAAAGAAGACTAAGTCAGAGGACTAGATCCTGCTTGTTTTGTAAACAGAGTTGTTCAACCTTCATAACCTTAAGTTTCTCACCTAAAAAAATGCGGGTAGTAAATTTTCATCACAGACTTACAGTAAGAATTCAGTGTGGAGATGGAAGCCAGTACCTGCATTTACAAATCCTACTACTTCCTGCACTTGAAAAATCAGCCACCAGGTGGCACTGTGTGTCTTGGTCATGAGGTGTCATTCTTCTGGGTGCCTGAGTTTCTTGAGATTTCAAAGGGTCCTTCCTCTGTCTTTTCAACTATGAAATGTTCACCCTTTTTTAGTGTAAATAGGAGTACTTTTCTGATATTAGCCACTAAATGGAAAATTCAGAGTAAGTTATTCCAGAAGTTAGTAACATTTTAGAGACGGATGAAGCCTTGAGTATCTTAGTTAAGCCCAGGAATTGGCAGACTATGGACCGTGGGCCAAATCAAACTTGTTATTTTTACGACCCAGGAGCTAAGAGTATTTTTTTGTGTTTTCAAATCATCACATTTTAATGAAATATATAAGTCTCTTAGCCTGTAAATATTTACTATCTGGCTCAGAAGGAATTAGTGAGCTTGTCAAAACTAGAATGGAGCTCTTAGCACCTGGCCCAGCACTGTCTTAATATAAAACGTACCTTTTCTTTTCTGCTTTGACTCTCAGTTTATGCATTCTAACCCAAGTTCCATCATAACCTCACACAGTTGTGAGATTTGTACTTTTATACCTCACCCTGGATCTTGTCCTGAAGTCAGAAGGTTTTTTTTCTAGACAAGGCACTTGGTTCTGGGACCTCAGACCAATCTAGAGTTTTTGCAGGTACTGGCTATTTTTTCTTTCATCTTAATCATACATATTACTGATTTTTTTTAATTGTAGGATTTCTGTAGAGATTTGTTTTAAGTTTTTCATTCCCTTCGCTCATTTCTCCTGGTTTTTTTCCTTTCACATAGGAATGAACAAAAGATGTACATATATTATTACTGCACAAGGTTTACATATAAAAGGCAAATTTCTGTTCATGCATTCTGCACATATCTGTGACGCTGCTTCCACATCTGAGCTTTCTGCTAAGTTCTGTGATTGAGACACTTCAGTTTAAAGTAAAATAGTGGCCCCCTTCCCAACTATCTTTCTCAAGGTGGTTTCAACTTTTTGTTTAAACTGTTATGTACAGTGAGCAAAGCAGACCTATCCTGTGCTCCCACATGGACCTTGTAGTTTGGTGAAGTGTCAAATATCATACTTCCTTTTAGGCAACAGTCAGTTGTGATCAGAGTAACTGTCAGAAACTTCAGAGTGTAAGAAATCAGCTGATACCTCCTTTTAAATCTTGTGATTTAGAGGGCTAGCTGAAGAGAAAATATCTGTCGATATCTCAAGTATCTTTGAGCAATAACTTTTGTTGCCATAGTACTCTTCTCCGGTGGACCTGACATTGTAAACAGATAAGCTCTCTCTATGAAGATGGTGTGGGTGCTGTTGGTTTGGTTTGTTTTAAATAAAAATAAAGTAGTTTTAAAAACTATAGGAAACTACTGAAAAACGCTTAAATCTCTGAAATGCAAGTGTTCACATACAATCAGGCAAATTGGCATAAGTTCATGTGGAACTAAACAAATTTTAATCAGTGATTTCAGGGAAAATTACCAATATCTTAAAGAATTTTAATTCAGCAGATTATGTAATTGCAAGTAATTTTGTCCACTGAGTAGTTTTGGGCCTTTTTAATACTCTGTCAGGGTAGATACACATCTCTCCTTCCATGATCGACAGTCCTTAAAGGCCAGCTATTTGTCTAAAACAAATGAATTCTTCCACAATATTTGTTGAAAACTCTAGTGTAATAGTAACTGGTTTTACTGTAGTACGTACAGTAGACTGACTATAATTATAGACCTAAGTGTGGGACACACAGATCCCAGGTTAGAGTCTGGAAGCTTAAAGAAGCCAGATAACTGCTTTTATGTTTTCAGTTCATAACACTAGACTGCTAGATTCTTTTGTCCTGTTTGTCATAAAATTTGTCAAACATTTCGAATCAGTTTAGGTATCATCCTAAGGATATTTGCTTTAACAAATAAATTATAAAAATCAGTATCAAGTTTAGCTTATTTTATAGATTGGGTTATTTTAGGATCCTTTAAATTTCTAATGTTCCCAACTTTAAAAGTAATAATCTCTAGCTTTGTTTTTATTGAGTCTCTTATCTAAAATATACACAGACTTCTTTGATATTTTCTTTGAAAACTGGGTCATGCTTGTAATCACCTTCTGTCTCCCTGAAAATCACTCCTTAAAACTCAGTGATTCCTAAAGCCTACAGTATTGATGGCCAGCTTCCCCATTTGAAATGGCAATGAGAAGACCCTTGTCTGTTCCTTCTCTGAAAGGAAGGTGTGTTATGACCAGAAAGTCAGTGATGTTTAAACAAGAACATCAGCAAGGTATCAGATATGTGTGATACTGCTCTTTGCCACTCTCCGTATTCTGTGCACTGTTCCACCCCCAAAGGCTTGCTTTCTGGAGAGCTAATTCGACTTAAATTAAGATTTTTTTTAATTTAAATCCAATTAGCCAAAGTATAGTACATCAGTAGTTTTTGATATAATGTTCAATGATTCATTAGTTGCATATAACACCCAGTGCTCATCACATCACATGCCCTCCTTAATGCCCATCACCCGGTTACCCCATCCCCCCACGCACCTCCCTTTCCTCAACCATGTTTGTTTCCTGGAGTCAAGAGTTAAGATTTTGATATGGCATTGTATCTATAGGAATTGCAATGAAAATGAAACTGCACATTCTAGAAGTATTCCTAATCGACGCTGTTTCTTTCCACACCCCTCTGTGTCCAAAGGGAACGTGTTGAGAATACCAGTCGCCCAGGAGAAATGCAAGTGACCATTCAAAACCTAATGCCAGCGACTGTGTACATCTTTAGAGTTATGGCTCAAAATAAACATGGCTCCGGAGAGAGTTCAGCCCCACTCCGAGTAGAAACACAGCCTGAGGGTAAGTCTTTCACCTGTTTGTCAGCCCTACCTGTAGGCAGACGATGAGAAGGTCTACCTTCTCTGTACCCTTGTGTACCGTGGCAGTGCAGAAGGTACGGCTCCTTGCCGTCAAGGACCTTATGCATTGGTTAGGGGAGAGCAAGTTAATTCACATCAAACAGTGGCAAATCATGTAAGGCAGTAGGACGCTGCTGATATACACTCAAATTTTATTGATTCTTTAAGACCTGGCTCAGATGCCTTCTAGACTCTTTCCTCTGATCCTATCTATCTAATATTGTACCTCTCTAATTCTAAGGAAAGTAGGCAACACAATCATTTTTTCAAGGAGTTTGATTACAAGAAAGAGACTAAATGAGAATGTAGATGGAAGGGGAACCTGATTCTCTCGAGAGTATTTTAGGGATGGAATGTGGCTATAATATGTTTTGGCAAAAGACAAGGTAATGGAAAGAGATTTTATTTCATCTGGAGGTATTCAGCCTGTGGCAGGGGAGGTGTAAGGGTTGGAGGCAGCTCTCAGAAAATATTTTACATACTTAGCTGAACAAACCAACTTAAAATTTTTTTTCCATTTGTTATGCCACTGTGCAGGTGAAATGAAAGAATTTCTTAGTGCCTTTTTAGGATCATGTTTGCTTATGTGTATCCAATGCATATACTGAAAATATTTTCAAGGGAATCAGAGGATTGTTTTGTTTTCCTTCCCCTTTAATAACTTAGGGGAAAGTTTTCCATAGGAGCAGAAGTGTGACAAATCCCACCTGTCAGGCTGCACAAAATAATGCTCTTAACATTAAGTGAATAACATGATTCATGACTAAATAAAGCAAACAACTGTCAGAATAACCACATTCCGGTTTCTCTACTTGGGTAGCAAAACTGTCAAGCTGTGGTGCTGTTATTTAAGAAAGCTTCTTTGTTCTACATTTTGCTGGGTTTTTTCCTGTTCCTCAAATCTAATGGGATCTGTTACAGAAACATCGGCACCAGAGAAATTGTTTTCAAATACAGAATGTCTAACAAAGTGTAGGCATAGGCAACCTCTGGAATGTGTGTATAAATTGGGGTTGGAACTTGTCAGTTCGTCAGTCAGACGAAAAGAATACAGTAAAAAGGTGCGGAGCTGTTGTAGGCATTAGAGCTGGACAATCGGTGGACCAGCCACCAAGTCTTCTAGTCACAAACACCCCACCGAGGGCGTCGTCATTGTCTCCTGACTGGTCCGCTCGAGTCCACGTGTTAGACTCAGAAGGTGTGCAGCTCCGGACTCCGCCACTCACTAACTTCCCCATCACACGGGAACAGTTCTTAGCCTCTCAACCTCATCTGCAAATAGGGATGATCATAGTATCACTCTCATGTGGGTTCGTGCAAAGATTAAATAAGACATAATTTAAATACATGTAAAGCACTTTAAGCGGGGCTGATTGTCAACATTCAATAAATGGTAGCTGTTTTAAAAATCATTATTCTTTAGTCTTATTCCCTTACTGTTTTTCTTCCATGCATACGTTTACATGTCCTTTCTAAACACAGATCTGGTCATGGCATGGCAATTTTTCAGTAATTACCTAACACCTGCAAGAGATGAGGCGGGCTCCACAGCAGCACGTTAGAAGTGCTTCATTACCCGGCTCTGTCCTCCTCCTCAGCATTCTCCCTCCCACATTCTTTCAGTATTCGCCCCGAACCACATTACACCGTCTTCTCACATATCCCCCCCATTGACTGGAATAATTTTTCCCTTGGTATCTAAGGAAGCTGTTCCTTCTGGCTCCCCAGAAGTCTTCCCCAGTCCTTCCCTTGCCTACACACCCCCTTTCAAAGCTGAGTTGTGTATTCTCTTTCCATTTTCATTACAATCATTGTGAAATCTGTTGGCACTTGTGACTCTCGCAACTATTTATATGTCTGACTTCCCTCTAGACTGGGAATTCTTTGTGGGCAGGGACTCTGTCTATCGTCGTATCCACATTGTCTGGGAAAAAAGGCTCTCTTTTTTTGAAGTTTTGTACTTTAATTGCAGTATAAGTAGCATACAGTGTTATATTAGGTTCAGGTGAATAGAGCAATTCAACAATTCTGCACAGTACTCAGTGCTCGTCATGGGGAGTGTACTCTTTGGTCCCCTGAAGACTCTCTTTTTGTGATGGCTGTTTGTATGTGCTGCAGTCCTGCTAAAAACTAGGTTTCTATAAACCACAAGAAAAAGTCTGCAATGTTTATTTATTCCTCTGAATACATTTGAGATACTTCACAGATAGTTTTTGGTTATAATTTGAGTCATAGAAAGGGAAATGCGTTTATATATTATCCTAAAACCACTTCAACCAAATCAATTGTTTTCTCAGGTTTTTTTTGTTTGTTTGTTTTTAAAAACAGGGCCAATATGATGTTATTGCTGAGACTGGTGATTGAGGAGTGCAGTAAATTTCATTCATATCTTGCTGTCTCAAAATTCCCTTTCTAGTTCAGCTCCCTGGCCCAGCACCTAACATCCGGGCATATGCAACTTCACCTACTTCCATCACTGTCACCTGGGAAACGCCATTGTCTGGCAATGGGGAAATTCAGAATTACAAATTGTACTACATGGAAAAAGGGACTGATAAAGAACAGGTAAAAGATGAAGCCTTTTTTTGTAAGATTTATTTATTTATTTTAGAGAGAGCACGAGCAGGAGGAGCAGAGGAGGAGGGAGAGAGAGAATCTTAAGCAGGCTCCACACCCAGCATGGAGCCTGACGCGGAGCTCCATCCCACAACCCTGAGATCACGACCCTGAGCCGAAACCAAGAGTCAGGTGCTTAACTGACTGTGCCACTGAGGCACCCCAAAGCCATTTTTCAGTCCTTTGACTGGAATGGTAGAGTTGAGATATAGTTCCCAAACTCAATACTTGCTTGTCTAGAAATCTCAGAGTACAAAAATTGTATATAGGAAATGGAAAGTCAGCAGACTCTATTTCTATGTACCAAGTTATATTCTGTAGTTTTTATCAGAAAAGGTCACTAAACATCAAGCAATATTTCTCAGTAAATTGCCAGTGTTTCTCATTAATCTGCTTTGATTGTTAAGTAGCATTTCATAAAAGGGATAAAAATCTGCATTGTATCAAATGAAGAATTCGTGTAGTTAATTATTTTGCAGCGTTTCTTTTGGCTTGAGTTGTATGCACGTAAATTGTTTTATTTTATTCAAGGATGTTGACGTTTCAAGTCATTCCCATACCATTAATGGGTTGAAAAAATACACGGAGTATAGTTTCCGAGTGGTGGCTTACAACAAACATGGTCCGGGAGTCTCCACACAGGACGTGGCTCTTCGGACGTTGTCAGACAGTGAGTCTTTCTTCCTTTGGATCACATACCGTGCTTGGGGAGCCCTGGTCAGGTTATGGGCTTTGATATCAAGAAGATTCCGTTCAAATCCCAGTTCTGCCGCTTTTTTGGGCTTTAGTCACTTAACATGTCTGAGCATGCTTCTTTATGCATAAAATGTAGATAATACCAACTTCATTGGGTTTAAAAGATTTACTGAGAGAGGGTGGGACATGCAGTGCCTGGGACTGAATAGTTTCTCATGTTTTTATTTTTAGTAGGGGCTCTTGTATAAGTAAATGTTGTTGCTTGTTCATAACACAAACCCTTATCAATCATATTTGTATGCCAAATAGCTCTTTTTAATTCCTCACTGTTTTGTGACAGTATCCTTTCTTACCTGTGGCTGAATTTCTGAGCTGAGTTATAGTCATATAACTATGACCTAGAGCAGTATTTTTTTTTTTAAGATCTTTTATTTATTTATTTGACAGAGAGAGAGAGATCACAAGTAGGCAGAGAGGCAGGCAGAGAGAGAGGGGGGAATCAGGCTCCCCGCTGAGCAGAGAGCCTGATGCGGGGCTCGATCCCAGGACCCTGAGATCATGACCTGGGCCAAAGGCAGAGTCTTTAACCCACTGAGCCACCCAGGCGCCCCTAGAGCAATATTTTTCAAACTATAGCTTGCCAAGGGGATTGAGTACATCAAGACCGGCATTTTTTATTTTTATTTTTTACTATTTTTTAATTTAAATTCAATTAATTAACATATAGAGTATTCGTTTTAGAGGTAGAGGTCAGTGATTCATCAGTCTTCTCTAACACCCAGTGCTCATTACATCACGTGCTCTCCTTAATGTCCATCACCCAGTTACCCTACCCCTCCACCCTCTCCCCTCCAGCAACCCTCAGTTTGTTTCCTATGATTAAGAGTCTCTTATGGTTTGTCTCCCTCTCTGATTTTGTCTTGTTTTACTTTTCCCTCCCTTCCCCTATGCTCCTCTGTTTTGTTTCTTAAATTCCACATATGAGTAAAATCATATAATTGTCTTTCTCTGATTGACTTATTTATTAGCATATGAGTGAAATCATATAATTGTCTTCCTCTGATTGACTTATTTCACTTAGCATAATACCCTCTAGTTCCATCCACGTCGTTGCAAATGGCAAGCTTTCATTTTTTGATGGCTGAGTAGTATTCCATTGTGTGTGTGTGTGTGTGTGTGTGTGTGTGTGTGTATACACACCACATCTTCTTTATCCATTCACCTGTTGATAGACATCTTTCCATAGTTTGGCTGTTGTGGACATTGCTGCTATAAACATTGGGGTGCAGGTGCCCCTACGGATCATTACATTTGTACCAGCATTTAAAAAAAAATATTTTCTATAGTAGAACAGAAAATAACAGTGTTTATTGCAGTTAATAAGTATATATATTGTTTCCTGAAAGTTCTAATATTTTTCAAGAATTCAGGCCTATTTGTTTTATTTGTAGAATTTTCCTCAGTTTGGATATGTCTAACAGGAAATTCTATTAAAAAAAAAATAGAGATGGAAAAAGGAATCGAAGGCAGAGTCATCTGCAAGTTACCCATTAAAAAAATGTTAAAAAAAATAAACAAACTGGCCTAACTTCTTAAAAAATATTAGTCTCATGAAAGAAAACCAGTGGGGGGAAGGGCAATAAAAAAAAGTAAAAGGACTATTCAGAGAAAAAATGGGGGATTATCATTCTAGAATCTAGGTTAAAGAAAAATAAAGACACATGAAATAAAATAAAACATGTATTATCTTTGGCTTCTAGATCTGGAAGTAAAATTAGCTATCAAGGACAATATTACTTAATGTTAGGTAGATGTACTGTTCAGCAATTTTAAATATTAGATATGTTATTAGTTATGTTACATAGTTTTTAAAAAATTTTTTGACATTTAAAAAATTTTTAATTCCAGTATAGTTCCCATACAGTATTATGTTAGTTTCAGGTGCACAATATAGTGATTCAGCACTGCCATACATTGCTCAGTGCTCATCATGATAAGTGTGCTCTTAATCCCCTTCACCTGTTTCACCTGTCCCCCCACCTGTCTCCCCTCTGGTAACCACCAGTTCGTTCTTTATATTTAAGGGGCGGCGGGGTGTCTCTTTCTTTGTTCATTTGTTTCTTAAATTTAACATATGAGTGAAATCCTGTGGTATTTGTCCTTCTCTGATTTATTTCACTTATTAGCATTGTACTCTTTAGATCAATCCATGTTGTTGGAAATAGCAAGATTTCGTTCTTTTTTTATGGCTGAGTGGTAGTCCATTGTGTATGTGGGGGGGTGTGTACACATACCACATCTTTATCCATTAATCTGTCTGTAGACACTTGGGCTGCTTCCATGGTTTGCCTATTGTAAATAATGCTGCAGTAAACAGGGGTGCATATATCTTTTTGCATTAATGTTTTCTTATTCTTTGGGTAAATACCCAGTAGTGGAATTACTAGATCATATGGTAATTCTATTTTTCATTTTTTGAGGAACCTCCATGCTGTTTTTCCCAGTGGCTATACCAGTTTGCATTCCCATCAAGTGTGTACGGCTATTGGCTTTTCTCTACATTCTTGTCAACAATTGTTTCTTCTGATTTTCATTTTAGCCGTTCTGACAGGTGGGAGGTGGTATCTCCTTGTGGTTTTGATTTGTATTTCCCTCATGATTAGTGATGTTGAGCATCTTTTCATGTGTCTGTTGGCCATCTGTATGTCTTCTTTAGAGAAATGTCTGTGTTTTCTGCCATTTTTTAATTGGGTTATTTGGGTTTTGGTGTTGAGTTGTATAAATTCTTTATATATTTTGGATACTAACCCTTCATCAGATATGTCATTTGCAAATATCTTTTCCCATTCAGTAGGTTGCCTTCTAGTATTGTTGATTGTTTGCTTTGCTGTGCAGGAGTTTTTATTTTGATGCCGTCCCAATAGTTTATTTTCGCTTTTGTTTCCCTTGCCTCAGGAAACATATCTAGAAAAATGTTGCTATGGCCGATGTCAGAAATTACTGCCTGTGCTCTCTTCTAAGATTTTTATGGCTCCAGGTCTCACATTTAGGTCTTTAATCCATTTTGGCTTTATTTTTGTGTATAGTTTGAGAAAGTAGTCCAGTTTCATTCTTTTGCATGTAGCTATCTTCCAGTTTTCCCAAAACCATTTGAGAAGTTCATTGAAGACATTGTTTTTTTTTCCCATTGCATAGTCTGACCTCCTTTGTTGAAGATTAATTGACCATATAATTGTGGGTTTAGTTTTGGGCTTTCTATTCTATTCTATTGATCTCTGTGTCTATTTCTGTGCCAGTACCATACTGTTTTTGATTACTACAGCTTTCTAGTATTTTTTGAAATCTGGGATTGTGATACCTGCAGTTTTGTTCTTCTTTTTCAAGATTGCTTTGGCTCTTTGGGGTCTTTTATGGCTCCACAAAAATTTTAGGATTATTTGTTCTAGTTCTGTGAAAAATGATGTATTTTGTTAGGGATTGCATTAAATCTGTAGCTCGTTTAGGGTTGTATGGAGATTTTAACAATATTTGTTCTTCCAGTCCATGAGCATGGAATGTCTTTCCATTTGTTTGTATCATCTTCAGTTTCTGTCATCAGTGTTTTACAGTTTTCAGACTACGGGTCTTTCGCCTCCTTGGTTAAGTTTATTCCTAGGTATTTTATTGTTTTTGCTACAATTGTAAATGAGATTGTTTTCTTAACTTATCTTTCTGCTACTCCATTACTAGTGTATAGAAATGCAGCTGATTTCTAAATAATATTTTGTATTAAGATTAAATTTTCTGAATGTGATTGTTTTATTATAGTTTTGTTGGGAGAATGTCCTTGTTCTAAGGAATATGTACCATAGTGTTTAGGAGTGAAGTATGATGATGACTGCAGCTATCTCTGATGATCCAGAAATAGTATGTGGACATATAGATATGTGTGTGTAAATATAGTGAGGGAAATAAAGCAGATGTGCCCGGACATAAACAATTTGCGAATCCAGGAAAAGAAATATGTAGAAGTCATTGTCTTATTCTTGCCACTGTTTTCTGTGTGCTTGACATTTTTCAGGATAAAAAGTTGGGAAAAATAAATACAAACTATAGTTTGGGTAGCCAACTACATAAGCCATTTGATCAAGACTTTAGAGAAAAGTTGAGGGAAAAAATATTTAATGTAAGTTTTTAAATCTACGCCTGAACCAGTTCTAATTGTACGAAGTGGGCTGGCATGCTGACTACAGCGCCTGTCATGGGAACAAAATCTGTCTTAGCATGGTGGTTAAGGGCAGCTCTGTAGAGGACGACAAATCTTGGTTCCTGCATTAGCTGAGACAAATAGCTCGCTCGGTCAGGTTCACTGCCCTGAACCTCCTTTATAGTTTTCTCATCTGTAAAATGGGAATAATTATAGAAGCTCCTTCATGGAATTGTCCTGCCATGTAGGAGCATGCAGCAAATCTTAGCTATGATGATGAAGATGATGAAGACACCATCAACAGCCTATGTCGGCTACCTCTGCAACTATGTCAGAGGTTCTTAACAGGGAGATGACTAGAACCATTCGTAGACTTAATTTCAAAACACAGTTGCATAAGTCCTACTCCAGATCCTCTGTTCCTAAATCTCTGGGGTGAGTCTTGATGCTCTTTGTTAGCACAAGATACAGCATTGAGGAAGACACAGTCTCTGTCCTCCGAAGCATATAGCGCAGTGGGCACTTAGTCAATATCTAGTCACCAAATGTCAGAGAAAGGAAGAGAGGAGTTTCCATGGATGGACTAGGAAAAAAAGAGTTAAAAGTCCACATTTTGTGAATGGAGAGGAAATTAATCAGGTTTACTTAAATTCTTTTTGCTTACTATAGATACTACAAAGGGATGCTGGAAGGTGTGTGGATCATAAAATTTGAGATAGCCCTGTCTTGTGTTCTCATATGTGAAAAACTAAACTGATGCAACTGTTTGTTTAACCAGTGCTCCCAAAACTTCTCATACTGAAATGAGTGTTCCCTGCTATAAAAGTTGCCTTTGGAAGCCAGATCGTCCCTTTACTGAAACTATCATTGTAAATATCTCTTTATTCTACTTGGGAGTTGCCTTCAAAACAAGGTTAGGAACCCCACAAGAATGCAGCGCTGACTGATTTGTGTACCTCGTATTGTGGACTCATAACAGTATTACCAGTACAATTACTTGCTGTATTCATTAGATTTGTTTCCAGAAAATATGCGGCTCTTCCGCAAGAAAAAGATATGCCTCAACAAGAACATTCAAAAGAATATGTTGAAGGTTCAGAATGTATCTGGAGTCTAGAAAAGTTTAGAGTCACTGTCATATCTTTGAAATAAGTATCTGACTTCCAAAAGGTCCATCCTGACCTGGGTATGGGTGCCTTTATAAGAATGTATCTCATTTTTTTAAGTGAATCAAATGTGGCCACACCTTGTCTACATACTGTAATCAACATGAGAGGCATTGGCAGCTGGCTTTAGACCTTCGGGTTGCATAATTAGTGTTTGAGATGCACATTTGTGTAAAGTCTGGCCAGGAATATCACATGTTAGGGTGATATGTGGGTGACTGAAAACATTTTTCTTTTTTTTTTTTTGCCTGTCCAGTTCCCAGTGCTGCTCCTCAGAATCTGTCCTTAGAAGTAAGAAATTCAAAGGTAAACTTTATATTGCTATTTTTCCTGGCATACTGTTAAGTCTCAGAAGGGCTTATGGAGAGGGAGATTCGACATCAACAGAATCATAATCAAGCAGAGAAATAAGGTGTCAAAGATATTACACCTGCCAGTAAAGCTGGACTTAGAAACCAACTCTATGTTTTCTGTTTAACTTTACTGCCTTTCTCTGATGCCAAGATTACTTTAGTCTTTCTGCAGATAAGATACATTGTGGTTTTGCAAACCCTGACATTATAGATCTTAGCAGTTCAGAACATTGGTGATAAGGTGGAAAGAAATAAGTTGTTTATGATACCATAGCCCCTTAGTACTGTGAGGTAAGCCCATGTGAAGTGAAGGTAGTAGACACCTGTCAGAACGGTGCATAGGCTCAGACTCCCTCCTAGCCAAGTCCATTGTACACGGAAGGCCACGTGAACCTCTCAAAGGCCCAAAGCCGCTTCTGGACTACATTGACAACTAAGACACTCAGTCCTTTCAAAAAGTATCATGGGAATCCTTGTCCTTTAATTAAAAACCAGCTATTAATTAATGATTCCCTTCTTGAAGAGTTTTAGGCAGAAATCGTCTAATTTCAGCCATTCCACAATGGAGATAGAAGAGAACCTTACACCTAGTCATAGTTTACTTCCTAATCTATGTGCCTCTGACCTTTTATTTTCCTTCTGAAAGCTTTTCTGAGACTTTTGCCTAATGTCTAAATACCCAGGAAAATAAGGGCCCAGAGCATCCTGCCTGCAATTGTAATCTTCCCATTTGATCATTGAGGATTTTAAAATTAAAAAGTAATTTTGAGTGATTCCTCAGTAAAACTCTGTCTGAGTACCCTGCTGCCTTTATGTCCGTGAATTCAGGATAATAATTTGTAAAACAGGACCAAGCTTTTGCTATATTCAGTCTTTTCCCTATAATCTTGTCTTTCCCAGAGTATTGTGATTCACTGGCAGCCACCTCCTCCAGCCACACAAAACGGTCAGATTACTGGCTACAAGATTCGCTACCGAAAGGCCTCCCGGAAGAGTGATGTCACTGAGACCTTAGTACCCGGGACACAGTTGTCTCAACTGATTGAAGGTAAGCTGCCTTGCATGTGGGTGAAAGTAGGAGATGGCATCTTTCTTAGGCATTGAGTTATGCTAGTCTAATGACTATTCTGAGCAGTCGACTTGAAGTGAAAACAGTTCAAAACAATTTGTAATGGTTCAGTCTACTTCTGGCTTGATAAAAATTAATGGAACACAATCTTGAAGGTTCGACATCTCTATTGAGATTATGTTTGAGTTTTCTTTCTTTACTTGTGGTTTTCTGTATTCTCCGTATTTTCTTTTATGAATACATATACATGCTCCTCAGCTTACGAAGGGGTTATGTCCCAATAAACCCATCAAAATTTGAAAATACCCTAACTCAAAAATACATTTAATACACCTAACCTACCAAAATCATAGCTCATCCTAGCCTACCTTAAACATGCTCAGAACACTTCTATCAGCCTACAGTTGGGCAAAACCATCTAACACAAAGCCTATTTTATAACAAATTATTAGATATCTCATGTATTTTATTGAATACTGTACTGAGAATGAAAAACAGAGTGTTTTAAGTGTATAAGGAGTTTACCCTCATGATCCCAAGGCTGACTGGGAGCTGTCACTGCCCTTGCCCAGCATCACAAGAGAGGATTGTGCCTCCTAGCGCTAGCCTGGGAAAAGATCACAATTCAGAATTCGAAGTACAGTTTCTACTGCATGCATATTGCTTTTACATCATTGTAAAGTCAAGAAATAGTAAGTTGAACCACCCTAAGTCTGTATTGGTTTTTTGCAATCTCAAAACAAGGTAAAACAAAGCTGTATAGGCCAAAAATCTCCGCAGTCTAGCTGGTAGCAGAGGTCTGCAAAATGATATTTATAACACTAATACCACTCATGTGTATGTGGCCTGTAACATTTGTGAATAATGATAGCAATGCAATAATCTTTCTTACACTTGCTACTACTCGCTACATGATAAAGTTTTAGAGAATTCTGTCTGGGATAGGTCCTTTTGTGTAATTTTCCCTTTATGTGCAGCAGAGCAAGTGGCGTACTTGATAACAATGGACCCTACTGCATCTCCAATATGGGCCTTCTCTATAGATGACAGAAAAGCCCCATCTTCTTCCTGCAGTAAGGGGAGTAGACTTGGCTCTGCAAGGGCCAGTTGGCTTTGCAGGGGAAGCATGGGAAGAAGATGAAGTGCTTTTTGCTCTTTGGATATTGGGACTGTGCTTATAAATAATAAAGAAAGATGCCCCTAAGAAACCATTTTGGGGGTTCCTAACAGAGCTGGTAGAAGAAAACTTCAAGAATCGGAGATACATTATCTAAGCCCTGAGAATGAATTTCATCACCCTTGGGGAGCTCTCAGCTTCCCTTACATTGCCCCCTCCTTGGTAGAGAAGCTTGACATCAGCCACTTTCTTATGCCTCCAGGGGCCAAGTTCTTGAGAGAACCAAGATCTGGGGTCAAAAAGTGTGATGGGATGAGTTTCTAAGATTTAGGTGAGTCGCTGACAGTGAAAACACGTACTCCAGTAATCCCACAAGCTTTTCTCCTTACTCCTCACCTCGAAGATGGGATTGACTTCTTTCAAAATAGGTGAATGTTTGTCTCCAAGGGAAGCTTAGTGTTTGAGTTTCTTCACAGGAGCCCCACAGCCCCTAAGCCCCGCAGCCCTAAGCTGCGACGAGCAGGCGTGGTTGCGGTGGTGTTGCTGAGGTATCTCACTAAGGAGCGTTCCGGTACAGTCGGTCTCAGGTGTTCTGAAAGACCAGCTGCCATGAGAGACTCTGGACTCTGGGAAACAGACTGAGGGTTACAGAAGGGTGGGGGTGCGGGAGGGGGTAACCAGGTGATGGGCATTAAGGAGGGCATGTGTGGAGATGAGCACTGAGTGTTCTACACAACTAATGAATCGTTGAACGCTACATCAAAAACTAATGAGGTACTATATGTTGGCTAATTGAAAATTAAAAAAAAAAAAAACAGTTGCTGATTTGACTCCAAATACAGATAACATTTCCCATCCATAAGGCTTTATTTTGAATATTTAATAGTAGAAATTTACTGTATACCAGGTACTGTCTTTGTTGCTAATAATGTAGAAACAGAATACAGTCCTGGACTATGAGGAGACTGTTTCATATACATCTTATAACAATTATAACAGTCTATTTTGAGCTGCTAACAACTTTACTGTAATTGCACAGAAATATTTTACACATTACTTGTCCCCCACAGGAGACTGTTCATTTTCTCAATGAAACGTTTGACGTGTAAGCAAAATAATCACCTTCGTGGTAAAAATAGCTTTTTCTTTATGGAGAAAATCATTGCATTTTAAAATCATATTTAAATTCATTTGTTTAACAGACTTTATTGAACTTGTATTAGCATGTGCTTGCACTAGGTATACGATGGTGAGCAAAAATGGACATCTTTGCTCTCTTGAAGCATTAACTTGAAGCTCGATAAGTGTCAGAGAACAATATGGATTACCAGGATCCTATCCTGAACTGCAAATTACATGACTCAGTGTTAGCCAGAAGTAATTGTTGTTTCTTCATTTTGCACCATTTATGGCACTTAATACATTGTGCCTTATCTTTTTTTTTTTCATTTTTTAAATATTTTATTTTATTTTTTTAGTGTTACAAGATTCATTGTTCACACACCACACCCACTGCTCCATGCAATATGTGCCCTCCTCAGTACCCACCACCAGGCTCACCCAACCCGCCACCTCCATCCCCTCCAAAACCCTCATGTGGGCCTTAGTTTGAGTCTATGAACTCTGTAGGTTACCTGGGGGGGAAAAGGAACCTTAGCCTCGCTGTACACGTATCTCTTGCTCACACGTGCATATTCTCTCTCTCTCTCTCTCTCTCTCACTTGCTCTCTCACTGTAACTCCCTAGAGGGCAGGGAATGATAATTTAATTGGTTGAATTCTTTTAGGACCTCAGTCGAGCCGTGTTTGCCGGTAGTCCATATTATTTGTTAACAAACACATGCACAACCCTCTCTGGCACTTTCTGGTCAGTGTGTGCAGGGAGGTGACAGGTAAACTGACTTGAGCCCACGCATTTTGCTTCTCCTTCTGCCTCGCTTATTGCTTTCTTATGGGCAGCCAGCATCAGGATGGGCCTGCTGAGAACAGAACTGTCCATCTCTTCTCTCACCCTGTGACAGGGTTCGGTAACTGAGCCATCCTGCCTGCTGGCCCCATTCTCTCTCCCGCTGTGGTTCTCTCTTTAGAGCTTCTGTACAGTGCTGCTGGCCAAAGATCCCAATATTTCAGTATGGGGAGGTAGGATCATTTCTCACACCCTTGTAAGATGTAATGCAATTTCTAGTATTTAAGTGCTCTAAAGATATATACACATGAACTGTACATTGAAAAATAGTTAAGATGGTAAATTTTGTTATGTGTTTTAACATTAAAAAAAAGAAAAAATGGATGCATGAATATCTGCATAGCTGACCATATTATTGGCTGTTGCCCTGCTTTGTAGGGGAGACTTTTACATGTGGATTTTTGTTGCCTTCAATACATTGGTAAATTTATTACTGATAGTACTATGAAAAATTACATAAAAGAAAGGCTTTATTCCTCTTTTACTTATTATATATACTATGGGCAGGTAGGCTATTTTGAAATAGATTTGTAGACCATATTCGGTGTTTAAAATTGTTCTGTTCTTGTTATGGGATGGCTCAGAGAACAGAGGTAAGGTAACGCAGCAGGAATTACATCTTTTAATTCTTTTCCGGTCTTGGGCGTCTTCTGAAGCCAACTGACTTTGTTCTTTTGTTACGAGTCTTTCATTATCCTTGACCACTTTTTGACGTTAGCTTCCTTAGTAACAAAATGAAAAGATTACATTAAATGATCTCTGAGGGGCCTTCAAGCTCTTAAAAAAAAAAAAAGATCTGTAATCTCCTGGGAGCTCTGCTCATTGGTTTTCCTCTTGATGTGGACTTCAGCCTCTACTGGAGACCCAAGAGCTCCTCTGTGCTGTATTGATATATTATTGCTTGTGCTCTGTTAACTGTAACTGAAACTTTATCAAGATGGGAGCTGTGTACTGACTTGGTGGATGAGACACTCTTATTTCAGCTTATCTTTTTTTTTTTTTTTTTTTGGTCATTTGGGTCTCAGGTCTTGATCGGGGCACTGAGTATAATTTCCGAGTGGCTGCTCTAACAGTCAATGGTACGGGCCCGGCTACTGACTGGCTGTCTGCTGAAACTTTTGAAAGTGACTTAGATGGTAAGAACAATAATCCACAGGATTGGGAGGAGCTCAGTACTGACTGTAGTCAAATTAGTTAAACTGGAAGACCACAGATTTGGGGGGGTGTTTGGCTTAAGTCTGTGAACTTTAATGTATTACACTGCTGTCATTACTGTAATGCAGGAGGTCTCCGGGAGTGCTTCCCCCACCCCTACCCCGCCCCAGGCTTTTAGAGACCTGTCCCTTTCAGCAGAACCAGAACAAATAAAAATGTATAGGTGTTTGTCTAGTTTTTTTTATCAAGGCCATTGAGCAGATGAATGATCTGAAATTTAACACTGATCCACATCATTCCACCTTTTTCAGCTGCAGTTTCCCTTTTCCCTTAGTCCTAGACACCTTGCCATTTTCTACCTCTTTATTCAGTGAGTACCTTTATATAGGCGTGTATATGCCTTTATGAGACACAGGTGCTGCACTTGGGAGACAAAAGACCTGGGTCCTTATTCTCATTCTTGGCTTCCTCATTTTTAAATTTAGATAGCAAGTTATGCCTTGAAGGAACAGAATTGAAAGATACTATAAATTGCTACCTTTTTAAGCCTCTTAGTCTCCCACCATTTAAGTCAATATGTGGTTCTAAAGTTTCCTATTTTCTGACTTACATTACTTAGGGGAGTAAATAATTGATACAGTTGCTGTAATGTGATACTCGATCATCTGTTGACAACAGGCTCCTAATTAGTTAGTGTTATGCCTTTCTCATTCCACCTAGTTGAGTCTGGGACTCAGACGTGGGACCAAAAGGAATGAGTAACTTTTGAAAGGTAGTTTATTTGTTTCTCTCCATTGGGCAGAGGTTCTTTGATCTCCTTTTCTTCCCTTCCAAATTAATAGTGCATTGTCTTGTATTTCAGGTTGTTTGGGTTTTGCTTTCTTCTTAGAATGTAGTAAAACCATGAGCCATACTTACTCTACATACAGATTCTCTGTGACTTCTTGGGCATAATGGAAAAATTTTAGCCCCACATAATTTGGCAGGAGGCTAAACAAGATGCCCCAAGGACGGTAAATATTCTAAAGTCTTGCTTTTCTGCTTTCCTTCCCAGAAACTCGTGTTCCCGAAGTGCCTAGTTCTCTTCACGTGCGGCCACTGGTCACTAGTATTGTAGTAAGCTGGACTCCTCCAGAGAATCAGAACATTGTGGTCAGAGGTTACGCCATCGGTTACGGCATTGGCAGCCCTCATGCCCAGACCATCAAAGTGGACTATAAACAGCGCTATTACACCATCGAAAATCTGGGTACGTATGCTGAGTGGAAGAAGTAATCGCACATGGGATTTCTTTCTTTTGACTTTTCATTGTATGATAATTTTATTTTTACAGAAAACTTTAAAAAAATAGTGCAAAGAGGGGCACCAGGGTGGCTTAGTCAGTTAAGCGTCTGACTCTTGGTTTTGGCTCAGCTCATGATCTCAGGTCCGGCTCTGCGCTGGGCATGGAGCTTGCTTAAGATTCTTTCTCTGCTTTTCTCTCTGCCCCTCCTCCGTCCTGCTCACACTCACTCCGTCTCAAAAAAAATAGTACAAAGAATTTCTATATATTCTTCACTAGGAGTCCTCAAAAGTTAACATTTCACCACATGTGCTTTATCATTCTCTGTCTTCCTGTACATACATATTTTTTCTCTGAACCATTTGAGAGTAAGTTACACGTGTGAGTCCCCTCTACCCTCTCATACTTTAATGTGCATTTCCTAAAAATGAGGGCATTTTCTAATATAACTACAGTACAAAGTCAACAAATTAACACTCAGTATCTATAGACTTTATTTATATTTTAATAGTTGCTTTGTTAACGTCCTTTATAACAAAAGAAAAACATTGTTTTCTAGTCCAGGATCACTTGTTGTATTTAGTTATCATGTCTCATTAGTTTTCTCTGATACAGAATATTTCCTTGGTTTTTTTCTTGAATTTTATGACTGTGACATTTTTGATAAGAATAGACCATTTATATTTTATAGAATGTCTCTCAGTTTAGACAGGTCTAATATTTCCTCACTACTCTCAGCTTATGCATTTTGGGAAGGAATAGCATATATACATTGTGTTCTTGTTGGTGCATCTTACCAGTAGGCACATGAAAGTCTGGTGCTAGCGATGTTAACTTTAATCACTTGGCTCAGAGGGTATCTGCCACATTCCCAAAAGTTATTGTCTTCCCTTGTGGGGGAGATACCTTGAGTCTTTGTAAACATCTTGTTTCTCATCAAACTTTCATTCACTAGTTTTAGCGTTTTTAGTAACAGTTATTACTGTGGTGTTTCCCAGGTGAGTTTCTAATTCTGTTATTTCTTTTACATTTATCAGCATTCTTTGATAAAGAAGAGCTTTCCTTCTCTTCCTTAGTGAAAGAATGGTGAATAGGAGTCTCTTTATGACTGATTCCTCTATTTGACATCTTGCATCTTTTTTTGAGTACTTTCTTCCTTTTTGACATAGTAAGATATAGTGGGCTCATCTGATATTTTCCTACCCTTAATCCTTGGATCAGTCATTTCTCCAAGGAATGCTGGTTTCTTTTATGGAAAATGGCATTTAGAAACCAATATCTGAGCACTATACACACTCCTTGTTACCAGGGTAGAAAATCCTGAGGCATCTACAAAAAAGGCTGCTAAGACTTATAAGTGAGTTCAGAAAAGTCACAGGATACAAAGTTGATATACAAAAATAGTTATATTCCCATGTACTAACAATAAGCTGTTGGAAGTTGAAATTAAAATAATAGTGCTACTTACACAACATCAAAAATATGAAATAGTGATAAACTTTAAAAATATGTACAAGGTAAATATGTACAAGGTCTGCACACTGGAAATTAGAAAATTATTGCTGAGAGAAGTTAATGACTTAAATAAGTAAAGGTACCATGTTTATGGATCAGATAATATTACTAAAATGCCATTTCCCCCCAGTGTAATTCCAAGTAAAATCCTGGCAAACTTTTTATAGAAATTGTTAAACTTAATTTTAAAAATCAAAGGAACTAGAATAGCCAAACATTTTTGAAAAAGAGGAATCAGATAGTGTGGTCTTTTCAACATTTCTTCAGATGTCTTCTAAAGACCCATATTATCTGGTCACCTGGGTGGCTCAGTGGGTTAAAGCCTCTGCCTTCGGCTCAGGTCATGGTCTCAGGGTCCTGGGATTGAGCCCTGCATCGGGCTCTGTGCTCAGCAGGGAGCCTGCTTCCCCCTCTCTCTCTGCCTACCTCTCTGCCTGCTTGTGATCTCTCTCCCTGTCAAATAAATAAGTAAAATCTTAAAAAAAAAAAAAAAGACCCATATTATCTGATTTCAGGACTTACATAAAGCTACAGTAATTGAGACATTGAGATGGTATTGGTGCCAAGGTAGGTGTTATAGATCAATAGGACAGAATGGAGTCCAGAAATAGACCCATATATATATATATATATGGTCAATTGATTTTTGACAAACACACTAAGATAATTTAGTGGGGAGAGGGTAGTCTCTTCAACAAAAGGTATGGGAAGAATTGGATAGCTGTATGAGAAAGAAAGGGAACTTTCCCTGATCTTTATTTCACATCAAACACAAAAACAGACCTAAATTCAAGAGCTAAAACTATAAAACCCCTAGAAAAAGACAGGAAAAAACCTTTCATGGCTTTGAGGTAGACAAGGATCTCTCAGGATGCATAAAGCCTATGTTATAAAATTAAAAAATTAATCTATGGCACTTCATTGAAATTTAAAACTTCCAACTTTTGGAAAGACACCAATAAAGTGAAAAGATGAGCCATAGACTAGGAGAAAATACTCCTCATTCAAATATCTAAGAATTTGAGTCCAGAAAATATGAAACTCTTCCAACTTAAGAACATGACAATCCAGTAAAAGAGTAGGCAGAAGATTGGGATGGGCAGTAATATGAGTGGACAATCAGCACATGAAAAGATTCTCAATGTCATTAATCATCAGAGAAATGCCAGTAGAACCACAGTGAATCACCAAGTTCCACCTGTGGGCTTACAACACATGAAAATTCTATTTATTTACTCCTTCTTGTCCAAGCCCTCCACTGTGTGGTAACATCACTAAACCATTGGTTAGTTGAGGCCAAGAGAGGATTCGGGCACAGCCAGTCACTCCTGGGACCGACTCCGAGACATTGATCCCAGACAGTTTCTCTGTACTGTGCCTGTGCCATCTCTGCATTTCTCCACACCCTGGAAGAATCCCACATACAAATTTTAAAACCTTTCCTGACTTCCTCTGCACTTAAGACCATGCACCGTCACCCTTGAATTTTTTAAATTCTGGAGAATTTTTCCCTAAGTGTTTTCACTTGCTTCCTTCCTTCAGATCCCAGCTCTCACTATGTGATAACCCTGAAAGCCTTTAACAACGTGGGTGAGGGCGTCCCCCTGTACGAGAGCGCGGTGACCAGACCTCCCACAGGTGAGCCGTCCTGTCCATCTCTGCTCTCCGGCACCTTTTCCAGCAGCTTATGTGGAATGTTGGCATGAGGTCTGTCCCGTAGGTATCAGTGGAAGAAACAGCGTAGGGTGTAGGCTTTATCCAGGAAACGAGGCTCTCAAAACAGAAATTCCTGTTAATTTCTGTTTTGCTTTTTTAGGAAATATTAACAATCCATTCATTCATATAAATAATTCCATTTAGATATGTAGCATCTAATTCCATTTAGATATGTTTTTAGTATGTTGGGATCCAGAAACTATATTTCAAGTGATTTTGGGGGCACCTGGGTAGCTTAGTCGGTGAAGTATCTGACTCTTGATTTTGTCTCAGGTCATGATCTTAGGGTTGTGAGATCGAGCCCTGCATCAGGGTCTGCACTTGGCATGGAGCACACTTAAGATTTTCTCTCTTCCTCTCCCTCTGCCCCTCCCCACCCCTAAAAAAAAGTGATTTTCGTCTTTTGGTCATTGTGAGTTATAACTAAAATGAGTGGGGAAAAAAAATGAATAGGTCTCTGTATCTCTAGAGGAATTATATAGGTCACTGATGGTCTCAATAAATGTGTATGATCAGTGAATCCAGCATTTTCTTTACTAGACACTTGAATTGATTGGGAGTTTTACTTATATAGAGTATAAAGTCAGCAATGGAATACTGTGCAGGCATCAAAAAACCAAAGTCTTGCATTTGCAATGACATGGATGGAATTAGAGGATATTATGCTGAGCAAAGTAAGTCAGTCAGAGAAAGACAATTATCATATGATCTCACTGATGAGGAATTTGAGAAACAAGACAGGATCATAGGGGAAGGGAGGGAAAAATGAAACAAGATGAAACCAGAGAGGGAGACAAACCATAGAGACTCTTAATCTCAGGAAACAAACTGAGGGTTGCTGGAGTGGAGGAGGGTGGGAAGGATAGGGTGGCTGGGGGATGGACATGGGGGAGGGTATGTGCTATGGTGAGTGCTGTGAATTGTGTAAGACTATTGAATCACAGACCTGTACCCCTGAAGCAAATAATACATTATATGTTAATTAAAAAAAGTATAAGGTTGGTTGTACTATCCATTTGATCAACGGTACATTTATTACAAATGAGACCAAAATACTATTTTTTGTAATAAAGGAATATTCATATAATGTAAAATTTCTGTAGATAAAACATGTAATATAGAGCTGAGTGAGAAAGTTTATTAAAATAATTATGTTAGACTTGTAAATTTTTCTAAAGGGTCCCAAAAACCCAAGAATTTATCATTTTCAGAAATGCTCTTTCCCATTTGTTTTCCAGAGCTGTGTATCTCTATTTCCTACTGTATTTTCTGGATGCTTTGTACAGTAATGCAAATTTCACATTATTCTTTTTAAAAAGATCATCTCTGCCCCCTTTTTTTCTTTAATGCTTTTGCTTATTAACAAGACCAGCACCGTCACTATATATTTGGTAGTTCTGTCCTGTCTTCTCCTTTGTGCTTACAATTTACAAGTTCTTTTGCAAAAAGCTTTGGTATTCCAGAAAGGAAAAAAAAAAAAAGTAAGATGAAAAAGAGAATATTAAATAAGTGGTTTGCTACTTTCTTAAAATTACCTATAGTAAAAAAATTTTTTTTGAAATTATTTTCTTATGTGACTTAAAAATATAGCCTTCTGGCTAGAAATATACAAGGAACTCTTCCTAAGTCATGTCACCTTGTTATCTTTTCCAAGAGTTATTACAAATAAAAAAAATTTCTCAAAGAAGTCTAATGATTTTTGCACCTGAAGGTGTATTTTCTGTAACTAATGGGTTTGTTTCCTGATCTTTGCACAAAGACCTTGACTATAATGGAGGCTTTCCTCTGTTACCTGTAGTCCTCATTGTGTAGGAAATACACAAATGGAGACTTTTACATTAGTTTGGCACTTATTCATAAAGAAGGTCCATGCCATTTCAGGTTTTAAGTTACAGGAAGGGCTACTCTCCATAACCATATGGGAAACCCATTTTAAAACCTTAACTTAAATCAGTATGTGTGTACTTAGAAAACCTAACCAAGAGTTGATAAAGCCCGGTGGATCCTGCTGTGCTGCCCTGGGCTCATGGTCCTTGGTGCCTGTGTGTGCCTTCTAGCCTCTGCTTTGACACTGAGCTTAGAGCAGGTGTCTGCTGCATATGGCACAGGACGTACATGAGTGTAGACTTCCTTTCTATCAAATAAGTACTCTGATTTCTAGTGTTCATAAATGCTGTCACTTGGACCTGCATGTATGTCATTTCCTGTAACTGATTGGGATTCATTAGGTGGGTTATTCTCTGATTCTACTGGAGAAAGCATAGCAGATATTCCTTCATAGTGTCAGCCTACCTTTTCCTCAGGAAGAGTAATGCCCTTGAGTTCCTTTTGCTTTATTTGGATGTGATCCAGTTTGTTGTACTGCTTTTAGACCCAGGACATCAGCAGATCTGAACTGGACCCTGTGTGGGTATCAGATAACCCTAAAACCAAGGCCAGCTAAGTTGCCATTGGCTGGCATTCAGGACTCAGGCTTGAGAGTAGGACCCTTACATGTCTGTTGACCTGCGTTGATAAGCCATGTCCCCAAAATTCAGTCACATTCACTGAAATATCAAAATAGATCATGAGCTCTGTGGTGTTTGTTCTGAAATTACACCCTTGATTTTAAAAATACTTTGTATCTTCTCACAATCCTTTTTGGAAAAGAGAATTTTCAAATACTTTAAGGAAAATTCAAGTATGAATATGTTAATATAATCACTGGATTATCAAATGTTAATATACCTACAGAATACAGTAGAGAATATCATTATTTTCCTAGACATTTTCCTGCAAATTTTTCCTGAAAGAACACACGTGGAAATACTCTTTTTATTGAATGGTGGTTATCTATTAACTCCAGATTCTCTTTCTCTTTCTCCATTTCTCACCTTTCATTCCATTATATTACCCTGCATTTTCCTTTTCTTTTATTTTTGTTTATGTTAAAATGCCACTTCCCTTTTTTAATTACTTTTTACCCAGACACTTCTGAAGTTGATTTATTTGTTATTAATGCTCCATACACTCCAGTGCCAGATCCCACTCCCATGATGCCCCCTGTGGGAGTTCAGGCTTCCATTCTGAGTCATGACACCATAAGGATCACATGGGCGGACAACTCGCTGCCCAAACACCAGAAGATCACAGATTCCCGGTACTACACAGTCCGATGGAAAACCAACATCCCAGCAAACACCAAGTATAAGGTACTGGCACATTTGCTCTGGGTGGGAAAATCTCACTCTTGATATTTCCTAATTCTAAAGTTCTTGATTCTTATGCTTCCAGAATGCAAATGCAACAACTTTAAGTTACTTAGTGACTGGTTTAAAAGCAAATACACTGTATGAATTCTCTGTGATGGTGACCAAAGGTCGAAGATCAAGCACATGGAGTATGACAGCCCATGGGACCACCTTTGAGTTTGGTATGTGTGTCTGAATCTTATAACACATGGCATTTCTTTTCTTTGTAAGACATGAAAGCCAGCGGAAGAAAAGCTAATGCTGGGCCACATTTCAAGTCATGAGACTTCTCATCACCTGCTTCTACTACCCAAGGAAAGAATCAAGCGTGTGAATTAACCCACTTACAGAACATAGTGAGGAGCACAGCTGGAGTTCAGTGTTTGCTTTTCCAGCTGACGAATTATGTTTTCTTTATCACTGAACAAGAACATTAGCAAATAATGGGATGATAGAATGCAAAGGATACTAGATTTTAGGAATCAAGGGACTTGAGTTCAGTCCTAGATCAACCAAATACTGACTGTGTAAGTCATAAGTAAATCATCCAGCCTGTCGTTTCTTCCATCTGTAAAAGAGGGGTGATAATAATATCTGCTTTTCCTACCTTATTGGCTTATTATAAGGTAAAATGAGCAGATGAGAAAGCACCATGCAGATGTAAAGGGTTACTGTCATTAATCCTGCTTTATTGCTAAATTGAGATAGAAAAAACGTGAAGTGACCTGCTCTTCACCAAGCAGCTGCCAACACCATGCTGATATTTTACCAGGGAACTTTACCAAGGAACCCCACAGCTGCCCTGGCAGCTTTCTTATAACTAGTATCCGGTAAAATCCCATTGGGGCAGTCTAAGGGATTTTGTCTATAAGTAAACATGAAAGATAAAAGACACTGAAGCAGATTAAGGGGAAAGCAGGCTATCCAAGTTTGTGATTCTCTTTGCCTTTTCCTCATTTGTAGGCCTGCCCTTCTCCCTCTTGTACTTTTCTAGTGTGGGGATATGTATAACCATCAGGAGTTTCTGTCCCTTCCAGCCTCCTAGGTTTTTTTTCTCCTATATATAAATAATGAAAAAGTGAAGCTGCCAAGTCTCTCCAGACTGCACATGGCCCTGATGTCTTTGTGTCTCCTGCACAGTTGATGGACTTCCTACAGAGAAAAAGGGTTGGATCTGGAGAGCTTAGAAATAATAGTACACAAAAGTTGAAATAGACCTTGAGTTTGCTTTCTTTGCTAGTTTTAAGAATATCTTTTTGCTTCATTCCAATCCGTTAGTTAATAAATAATCGTATGTATTCTCTCAGGATGTCTGCATTTCACCAGGCTTCCTTCCATTTTATGCTAGGAAAATTCCAGTATTTTAGGAAGAGTAAATTTAAGGATGTACTTAATTTGCTCATTTCTCTACTGGTACATTAAGTTATCCGTATATCCATGTATATCCATAACATGGAAATACAAGAAATGCAGTGTTGTTTTTATTCTATTTGTGGTGTTTCAAAAATAGCTTTACATTTCGGAGTAATAATCTCAAATAGTTGACAGTGCAAACTTAAAATAAAAACAGCAATTTATAACTCATTTATTCTTTGAGGGAATAGGGGGTTTCAAATATTATATTTTGTTTAGAGAGCCAACTATAAGTGAAAGAGAAAATTATTTTACACTTGAAAATATTCTGATGAAATAATCCAAATTTGGGGGGGTTGGACGGAATGTCATCTTGGGCAAATTACATAACTCTTTTCATTGTCAATGCTCTGATCTGTCAAGCAGGGATAGTAGTAACTGCCTTTCAAGTTGCCACAAATATTAAGTGAAATACTATTTATAAAATGCCTGGCATAATGTAGATACTTGGTAATTAACTACAAAGGTCTTTTGATTTCCCCACGTAAGAACCCTGTAAATTCCTGACCTCCAGCCCAAGATACCAATTCTATATCCTCATAGTATGGTGTTTTTCTCTTTGGTACTTTGCATATTCTTCTTTTTATTGGATCTATTTATAGGCAGACTATGAGTTCTTTGAAGCCAGGAGGCTTTAGCTTTTTGCCTTATACCTCTTATTATACCTTATAAAAGGAAAGCATTGCAGAAATGGTGAATGAAACTGAAATGGACAGAAATTATTGACAGTCTTGTTATTTTGTAGTTCCTACTTCTCCACCCAAGGATGTGACAGTTGTGAGTAAAGAGGGAAAACCCAGGACCATAATTGTAAATTGGCAACCTCCCTCAGAAGCCAATGGCAAAATTACAGGTAAGATGTCTTTGAGTGTGTTCTGTTCTCTGGTTCTGTCTGGCAGAAGCACTCCAGCCCAGGACTGTGTGGTTGGGAGAAGTGGGAGTCCAGACGTTGGCTTGATCATTTTATGAGACAAATGGAGTCATCGTGGTCCTGCAAAGTGGACCAAGGGGGTGCCGTTTGCTCATAGTAACGTAAAAATGAATTGCCAGTCGGTTGTTCTGACTCACTGTGTGGAAGTCTGATGGGCAGTGTAACATTAGACAGTTTTTAGCTACAGTGAGATCTTCTGGACATATTTATTTTCATCAGAAAAGCTGTTCTTCTCTGCCTCTGACTAGATGATTTTACAGTTAAAGACTCTTCCCGATTCTACAGGGTAATACCCAGTAAATATAGATTCAGCTCTTTTAACCTGAAGCCCCAAAAAGCCCATTCGACTTTTAATTCCGTTTTCTCCCCCAGGCCTGCTACTTCAGCTTCCTGTCTTCTAACACTAGAGTTAGAAGTTTGAATTGGCCTAGGTCTTCGAAGGGACCTGGGATTTTCCCTTGGACTTCCAGAGAACTTCCCACAGTAGAGAACACGATGCTTTCCTCAGCTTTATCAGGGAGGAAAGCCTGACTGGATTTAGCTGTTAATTATTCCCCTTGGGACCTCTGCTCCATGTCGCTGTATCCTGAGGAACAGACGTTTGGTTTCTGATGTTCCTTTGTATGAATAAGGGGGCTGAAAGCATTATGAATAAGAAATGAATAAGGATGAATAAGGAAACTGAAAGCATTTCTTAATATTGTTCTGCTTTGACTTTCAGTTAGAATTCCTTCCCATAAATCCCTGCTCTGTGTCATTTTTTAGGTCTTTGATCTTGCCTCTTCTATAAAAGAATGAAGCATGACTTGACTTGGATTACATTTTATTTTGTTTTTAAAAACCAGTGCATTCATGGAGCACTGGGTGTGGTGCATAAACAATGAATCTTGGAACACTTAAAAAAATTAAATTAAGATGTTTAAAAAAAAAAAGTGCATTTTTGCACTGTGTCGGCCAGGTAGGCATGTGGTTGCCTCTCCTTGCCTCAACGGTGGAGAGTGAGTGCCCCCTGGTGGGAGTCTCAGGTGATGTTTCACTGACTTCACCCACTTCAGGTCTGGGAGAGCTTTAATAAAAGTACTGCCCACACCTCCCAGGTCTCCCCGGAGTTTTTCTCCTGGGAAATCATATTAGTGAAAGCTAAAACAGCACATTGGGCCATTGTTGGTTTTCAAAAGTGTGTTATTTTAATCGTAGACCGTTGGTGGGTGCATTATTCAAACATTAAGACGTTGAAGTGATTGGATTGTTTTCCCTATATTTCTTAGTTTCTGAGAGTTCTTAACCCTATTTTATTATCATAACTACTTTTATTGCTTCAGCTGCTGATATAGTTGATAACTTATAGCCCGGCACTGTTGAAATTGTGGTTTTTCTCTATATGATGTTCGGTGTAGCACTTTGAATGCATTTTTACTATTGGTCTTTAATCAACAACTGGTTCTCTATTTGTATATGCTATAACATATATCTTTATTGACTTACTGATTCCAAAAGAAAAGGCAGGAATAAGGTATCTTTTCTCATTTCCTCCTTTGGACAGGTTACATCATATATTATAGTACGGATGTGAATGCGGAGATCCATGACTGGGTTATTGAGCCTGTTGTGGGAAACAGGCTGACTCACCAGATACAAGAGTTAACCCTTGACACACCGTATTACTTCAAAATCCAAGCCCGAAACTCAAAGGGCATGGGGCCCATGTCTGAAGCTGTCCAATTCAGAACACCTAAAGGTAAAGCTCCACTAAACAGCGTTTTATTCTATGTCTTGTTAGTGGGGTAATGCTTGCACCTGTCACTTTAGCATATAGAGACTATGGAGAATGTAAGAAGCCCTGATGATGAGCTTATGAGCCACAGTGTGAACATCTGTCTCAAAATGACCCCTCGCCCACCCATTGACCACCAATCAGCGCTCCCGAGGTTACTGGCCTAACCGTGTCACACACAAGGCTGTTCAAGGCAGATGAATGGCAGTGATCTCAGAGTTTTGACCAGTCAGACCGGATGTGATGCTCTTGGTTCTCAGGTAGCGTAATAGCATATTACTGTGATGGATGTTTCCCTTTCAACACATGCAGGCTCTTAACCTGAAAGTCTTATTCGTGGAGAGAAAGACACTAACAGGGGAGCTTTGAAGAAAACTCTAGATGAGAAAGTGAAGATAAAGTACTGAACCAAGTGAGCCTAGTAATAAAATTTAGGTGGGGACCGAGTCTCTGGAAATGTGGAAACCATGAATGGATTTCTTTTCTGTTAGTACTGAAAAGAAGACTTGATTTCTTTGGAAGTTTGTGGGGTTTTATTTTTTTTCCTTTAAAAATTCTGCTTGTCCCATCTTCAAAGCTTGTGATCCTTGCTCTTGTTTTTTCTCCCCCTGTGCTTGGCCTGTTAGCGGACTCCTCTGATAAAATGCCTAATGATCAAGGTAAATCAGTAGATGGCCTCTCTTTCCTTTCCTCTCTTTTGTGACCTACTCTTATTAGCTTTTTGTTGGTTTTGTTTCTTTTTTTTTTCCCTAAAAATCAGTACTGTGTGTTAAAATCCACATTATTCATTGGCCAAAGTGGAGTCGAGTCCATGTTTGTGGCACTTGGGGTATCTGAAAAGCTGGGGAATCAACTTAGGATCTAAATAGGCAGGGGGAAAACTGAGGAGAGTAAATGGAGCTCTGCAGCTGTAGGACATTGGCCTTAAGTATGGGTCAGTTTGTCCTCTGTGCTAAGATATTGAAATTCTGTAACAATGATAGGCATTTGGACCAGTATAAGAACAAGCATACCAATTTGTCATATTTGTAGCATCTAGGATTGCATTAGTATCTCTAAATGAAAAGTTGTAATCAAATTCAGCAAATACCCTATTTTCCTCCCCCCACCAAGAATCTACAGATTTACACTGCTGAATTGTGTGATTATCTGTGACAAAATTAGTGCTATTTATTCTGTTAAATAAGCTTAATTCAGAGCTCTTTTTCTGTTTCTTCCCTTAAATATATCTGCTCATTTTAAAAGAGATAGAAACAATTTAAAATGGAAACTTTTTAAAGTACAGGCCTCAGTGTCACCATTCTCGAAATTGTCTGTCAACATAGTTTTTCCACTGTAATTGCTATGGTGGAGAGGTAACTGGACTGTGGTTTTCATCTCCGAGGAGTCAGCTAAAGTTCGTATCTGTTCTCTATACTGAGAGCAGTCGAAGTAAAGCTGATGGTTGCTTTCAAGGTTTAAGAGTAGTTTTTAGAAATAAAAAGTCTTGGGGCGCCTGGCTGGCTCAGTTGGTGGAGTTCGTGTGACTCTTGATCTTGGGGTTGTGCATTTGAGTCCCATGTTGAGTGTAGAGATTCCTTAATAAAATCTTTAAAAAAAAAAAAGAAGAAGAAGAAGAAAGAAGTCGTCTTTGGATCTTGTTAATGGCAAGGAAGAGTCAGAACTTGAGGTTGCATGTTTCAGGGCTTTGGAAATGTATTTGCACTCAGTGAGTCTTTTGTTGTATGTTGGAGAGACTGCAGACTTGCCGTGTGTATGTGTAAGGCACCCTAGTGATGGTAGACATTTTGCCTTAAGTGTGAGAACAGAAAAGTAACTATACTGTGTGCGCACAGTGTACAAATTTGCTCATTGTTCTTCCCCCACTTCACTGGATAAGCCAGAGTCTTGCTTGCACCACTCTTCTGGCTTTTAAAATTCTTTACCCATAGTTCTTTTTGGTGTTTGGTTAATCCTTGGAATTTCTATTCATAGGTTATATTTAAAAGAAAAGTTGCTGGGAAATAGAGGAATTAAACCAATCAGTTTATTGCCAAAGTATACTCTTTGGCAGTTATTTACATAATATGATACTCTGGATAGTTGGGCTCATGTGTGGGCTACCTCAAAAATGAGCACAGTTAAGTCTGAAGAGCCTCAGAAGGGCTAAGTCATCTCTTCCAGCTAGACTTCATCCCATTGAAAAGAACGACTGAATCCCAACACGGTGTGTACCATTTGGGAGCAATCGTGGCCACGGCAGTAAGGGAATGAAGGAACAAGTACGGACAACAAAAGGGATCAGGGACTGAGTTAAATACGCCCTTTTGGATACTCAGCAACTTCTGTTACTTTGGGAGTTTTGAGCTTCTGGAAACAGGAAACATTGTTTTCATCTCTGTATTTATTCTGTTAAGTGAACTATATACAGAAATGTTCAGATTTTAATTTTTCGTTTAGTCCAACTCTGATATAACATTAGCTGTAACGTTTTATAGAAACGCTTGTAGTTTATGTATTTCTAGTAAAGCTTTATTTGTAGAAATAATTATTTGTAAGTGTTTTCTGAAGCTTCATGCTCTGTGCCCCTACAAAGGGAAAGGTGATATTCTTCCCTAAAAATTTATTATATATGTAATAATAGTAGCTAACATTGGTCGAACATTTGCTATGTGTCAGGCAGTATTCAAAATATTTTATAGAAGTAAATTTCCATTGAATCCTCAATACAGTTTTGTGAAGTAGATACCATTATTACTGCTGTTTTACGATGAAGAAACTGAGACTCAAAAATAATAAATAACTTGCCAAAAGTTGAGTACGTGGTAGACCAGTATTCACGTGCAGGCAGTGTGCTCTTTTAACCGTGAGAAGCAGCTTTGACTTTACAATTCTTTCAGACTTCAGGAGGAATCCAAACCTTGGATTGACGAATACCTTTGCTGTATTGGGAAAGGATTCCTTATATTTGCTTTACCCAAGCAGCTCTTCCTATAAATGTGAAGAACAGAATTCATATGAATTACTAAAAAAACTGATCTTTGTGTTTTATGAAATCTTTTTGTGAGGTGGTCCCAAACCTAAGATCAGCAGCCTCGCTCATTGTATTTTATGACAGTGGATTAGGAGACGGTGTCTTGGTGAGCAACAAGAGGGAAGACTTTGTTTGTCCATTCTTGGGTATTTAGGTAACTGAGCAGGAACCAAGAACCTGACTTGAACTTCCACATGTCTTCCTGCTCTTGCTTAGGGTATCTTTATATAGGAAAAGGCAATGTTATAATTTGGGGGGAAAATCCAAACACTACTGACACCTACTAGGAGATCAACATAGTCAACAAAGCCCACTTCTATAATGCAGAAGTCAACCTAACTGGTCCCTTGGTTCCTTTTCTGAGAGAAGCTACTTTTGCCATAAGCGGTCTGAGTAGCCCTGGAGGAACTGTTTCCTGGGCGAGAGAAACGGGTGTGTTCCCACCATATGAACAGCAAGTGGCAGTCTAGTTCCACGCTGGATACAGCCGTGGCCCGAGGGGGTCAGCCTTTCAGATGCCTCATTGCATAGAAAGCTATACCTTAGTTTGCTTTGCACAGCCTATTTTGTCCCCTGTTGTTTTTGTGCTACTTCATTTTCTCATGGACAGAGTAGACTGAAAATATTTTTTTGTAGAAAACACTCACTAGCTGTGAAGTGGACTTGTCCCACCAGTGGCTTGGGTCATTACTGACATGATTTCTTCTCCTCCAGCCTCAGGGTCTGCAGGAAAAGGAAGCCGGCTGCCAGACCTAGGATCCGACTACAAACCTCCAATGAGCGGTAAAGCTTTTTTGGCCCACTTATGGCTTTTTTGGCCCACTGTGGGCATGACGTGGTTTTGCTTGAATTTCAAAATGTCTTTTGTAGCTTCTTTGTGGTGGGTTATAGCAAGTTAACTTATTTCCTTTTATTTAGTAGAGTTAACTTTAGGCATTTTTTGGCAAAAGTTTGCTAAATTACTGCAAACCCATTCATTACAGGATCCATAAATAAGATCGTTTCCCCATATACCCAACTTAAGATTAGTTTTAAACAAATGAGTCTTCCTTTTGCCCACTGCCTGCCTCTAGAAAAGAATTAGAATCTTGTTCTCAAAAATAAACCCTCTAGCCTCTGCCTTCGGCTCAGGTCATGATCTCAGGGTCCTGGGATCGAGCCCCACATCGGCCTCTCTGCTCGGCAGGGAGCCTGCTTCCCCCTCTCCCTCTGCCTGCCTCTTGGCCTACTTGTGATCTCTCTCTCTCTGTCAAATAAATAAATAAAATCTTAAATAAATAAATAAACCCTCTAATGGGATTATTTATCACCTAGAACAAGCCAAAGAAATGCTTCAGAATCATGACTTTCTCCCCACACTGCTTACCATTGTGTTTTAATTTGGGAATTCTACAAAATTCTTCCCACTCTCCTAGCCAGCTTAAGAGATGGTGCCTTCTAACTCCTTAAATGATGGCACCTACTTCTCTACAGAACTTCACTGTTTATAAGTTACTTTCACAACTGAAACTACATTTGATCCTTCCATAACACTGTGAAGCACGGAGAACAGATATTCCCATTTTATACATTAAGAGACTCGGTGGAGAAGTAATGTGCCTGGACCCACCCACTAATTATGGAAGTCCTAGAACCAAAATCCAGGGCTTCTGACTCTTGATTGTGACTTTCCCACTATCACACGCAGCCTAAAAGGCCTGGGGTTCTGCACCAGATGTGGGAATCTGAGTCCTAGGCTGAGTTCTAGGACTCTGCACTTTTCCTCCTGGGATGCGTGTGTTATATTTATGTGCTGTCCACAGGTTAATATTCAAGGCTATGAGGAAAGCAGTTGTTTCCTTGTATTTCATTTATACATTCATTCATTCACACATGTTTATGAAGGTTCAGGTTCTATGGAACAGGCTATGCATGGGAGCAAAAGGAGTGAGTAACAAAGCAGCTGAAAAGGGAAAGTTTCATAGAAGAGGGGAAGTCTGACCCAGATAGGAAAGGATGCGTGGAAAATGGCTAAATGTCACAGGGGCGGGGGGTGTTGAACATTTCAGGAAGCACCAACAGCACATGCAAATGCATGGCAGCAAAAAACAGCCGGCTCTCTCCAGGGCTCACACTGCCCGGAGACAGGCTGGAGATTCTCACATTAGACAAGGTGGGAGGTTAGAAGCAGCCTCCCAGTAGTTCAGGTACCACTGCTGTGAAATGTGAGCTTCATCCTGCTCATAGCACGTGTAAGATTCCTTGTACCACGGATGAGCTGTGACTTCCATTTCTTGAGTGCTGACTCTTACTACTCTGGTGAATGAAGAATGGGTTGGGGCTGAGATAATGAAGTCAGAGAGAGTGGTTAAGAAGTTGTTGCAGTAGCCCAGATGAGGCTTGAGAAATGGCCTGTCCTCATGTCTCTGGCAGGACATGCTCCCTCGGCAGCGCCCTCTCACTGCCTTTTGGACCTGTCAGAAGCTAGAGGTCAGATGTAGTTAAGTGGGAATTCATCTCTCGCGGGAGGGAGCTGCCACCACCACCTCTGCTGGCCCCCACACCCCAGCTCCCCAGCTCTGAGTGCAGGGCCTGCCCCGCCACATACCCTGTCCACTAACTTGGCACTGCTGTTAAAAAAACCTTTTTATGTAAAGCCCCAATATGATCTAACTTTATTGGCCCCTAGTTCTGTAGTCTTTCCCAAGTATAAAAATGTTGTTTTTTTAAAGGTCAGTATGTACAATTTAAGTTATCTATCTGCTTACTTTTTTTTCAGAAATGAGGAATAAAAATGATTGAACCAAATGGAGAATAAGCTCTTAAGCCCTCCTAAATCAGCCCAGATTTAGCACTATGCTTAGATGTAGTCTATAAAAATCATACAATCCGAAGTTGGAAGGTCAGCTAATGCCGTGTTATGGAAGGGGTTTCCACAATAAGTATACTTTGAATTAGATCAAAAGTTTATAAACCAGGGTTGTGTTTGGGAATCACCTCAGGGGCTTTTCTAAAACACAGATTCCCAAGCCATAGCTTCATGTTAGGAATTTCTTCCACAATCTCCCAGACTTGTAGAATGATTCTTCTTAAACACTTGTAGACACTAAATACTCATTACTTGATAAGGCAGCTCATCCATTATTATACAGCTCTGACTGTTATTTAGGAAAGAGAGAATAACTGGAAAGAAAGACATCAGCTATCTGTGGTAGTCAGCATTGTATAGTGGGATTTCCCATATTTTATAATATGAGCATGCATAACTTTTATAATGAGGTGGGAAGGGAGGAAATGTGTTTCAAAAAATAGAAGAGCAAGAGTTAGAGCTAGATTACAAAAGGCCTGGATACAAAACGGCCCTCATCCTATAAGCAGTGAGGAAATAATAACGGGAAGAACAAAGAAGAAAAGCTAAATTTCCTCGGATCTTCAATGATCTGGCCTCTGTACTCTCCTCTCTGTCTTTTTCTGCTCGCTCTCTTCCCGCTAACTTTGCTTGTCTCCCCTTGCTTGAGCAACCTGCCGCCTTTCTCTTCCTTGAACATGCAAAGCTCATTCCTGCCTTAGGATCCTTCTACTAGCTGTTCCCTCTCTTTTGAACGTTCTTCCTCCAGATCTTCGTATGATGGGATCTTTCTTGTCATTCAAAGCTCAGCTCAAATGCCATTTCCTCAGAGAAGCTTTTTGCAACCACTCAGTCTAAAATAGCCACCCACTCTGTATCATATCCCCTCATTTTATTTTTTTCATAGTAGTTATTACTAATAATTTCTTGTTTATTTTTTGCCTGTACCCTAGTAGTCACATCTTTGTTGTACATTGTTGCACCCTTAGTACCTAGAACAATGCCTGGCACATAGTAACTACTCAATAAATATTTGTCAAATTAATGCATATGTACAGACCTACTTTTTCCTGAAACTGATTACGAGGATTAACTTTGCAAAGACTATATTTATAAAAGCAGACTGTATTTTTCAAGTAGTTTTTGTGATCTCAGACATCTATATGTGGAGAAGAACTTAGCTTTCTCTGAATGTACATTTTTTAAATGCTTTTGAAAGTAAAAATCTAAATGATTTATAAATGGTGCTTTATAAGACAAATTTATGCATAATATAAGACACCGGGTAGGGGGGTAGGCCCTTTATTTGTCCAAGTGTAACGTTTAGTACAATTCGGGAAGCCTTTACTAAATACCAGCTTCGTGCAAGGCACTGTGTTGAGAACGGTACGTAGTGCATAAACTTGGCTCTGCAGGTTACATGAGACATGTGTATCCAAGGCAACCAGTGTATTACAGAGACTCTCACGTGAAGTTTCCATACTCTGAGTGTATGCATTTGTGGAATTCTTGAACACTAACAGATGTACTGGTTTTCCCTCTACAGGTAGTAACAGCCCGCATGGAAGCCCCACCTCTCCCCTGGACAGTAGCATGCTGCTGGTCGTCATTGTTTCTGTTGGTGTTGTCACCATTGTGGTGGTTGTGGTCATTGCTGTCTTTTGCACCAGGCGTACCACCTCTCACCAGAAAAAGTAAGGAGCTCCAAATGTGGCCCGTGATTTTTGCTATCTGTTCTTTTGCTCCTCTGTGACTTCTGTATTTGGAGTCCTACGAAGAGATAAAACCATCAGTATGGCTTATCCTTGAACAATGTGGGGATTAGGGGGTGCTGACCACGCCCATGCAGTCACAAATCTGCATATAAATTTTGACTTCTGCAGAATTTAACTACCAGTAGCCTACTATTGACTGAAAGCCTTACTGATAACATAAACTTTTAACACCTATTTTGTATGTTATACATCCTATATAATATATATTATATATAATATATATACACACGTAATATATGTTTTTTGTATTCTTATAAAAAAAGATAGCTAGAAAAAAGAAAATTATGAAGAAAATAATAAGGAAGAGAAAATACATTTACAGTGCTGTACTGTGTTTATCAAAAAAAGTCCACACATGGATACCAAGCACATACCCTCACCCTGGCCCTCCTAACCCTAATCCTAGATCTGGAAAGTAGGTTCCCGAACACACGATAAGAAAAGCTGAGAAGCAGCCTAGTTATTCTGGAGAAGACCCCCAAATATTTAAGAATTGGTGATATTTCTGAAAATGGATATAAAGGTAAAGATAAAAACAGAAGGAACAATTGAATATATATTAAAGCATATTTAGATTCCAGATCCCTTCCTTGCCTCCGCCCAGTAGATGGCTGCATATCTCTTCCTGCCCAAGCAGAAGTCTGGGGTTTTATTCTCTGGCGAGATCTCTGAATATCAGATACATATGCTAACCCAAACCCTAACCCCTAACCGTAACCCTCTGGAGAGGTCTCTGAATTGCAGGATATTAGGCACGCATCCTCACACTGGTCCTAACCCTAAGCCTAGATATGAGGAGAAAAATGGAAGACACAACACACACACACACACACACACACACACACACACACACACTCTCTCTCTCTCTCTCTCTCTCTCTCTCTCTCTCTCTCTCTCTCTCTCTGAAATATTATGCAGCCATAAAAAAAAGAGGGAGATCTTGCCATTTGCAACTACACGGATAGAGCTAGAGAGTATTATGCTAAGTGAAGTCAGTCAGTCAGAGAAAGGTAAATACCATATGATTTTTCACTCATGTAGAAATTAAGAAGCAGAACAAATGAGCAAAGGAGGGAAAAAAAGAGGCAAACCAAGAAACAGACTGTTAGTTATAGAGGACACACTGATGGCTACCAGAAGGGAGGTGGGCAGGGGATGGATGACATAGGCGAAGGGGATTAAGGAGGGCACTTGTAAGGACCCGGTGATGTATGGACGTGTTAAATTACTCTGTTGTACGCCCACTCAAAACTAATATTACACTGTATAGTAACCGGAATTTAAGTAAAAACTCTTTTAAAAGTCTGTGTGTAAGTGGACCCCCCACTGTTCAGTCCCATGTAGTTCAAGGGTTAACTGTACATGAAAAGTGATGTTTTAAATATTTTTAAGGGGAATGCAGAATGGTTCTTATAAATGTGTGTCAGTGTTCTGGCAGGGAAAAGGTACACACTCAAAACGGGTGAAGGAAGTTTAGTGAAGGGACTGTTTACAGAGTCACAGGTGGGGTGTGGAGATGTTCAAGGACCAGCAGCCGTGATAGGCCTCTGTCACCCTTAGGCCTGAAAGGGCAAGAAGAAGAGAGAGCTATGTTCAGAGGTCTGAAGCAGTAAGAAGTGGCTTCTTGACAGGAGCTGGGTGTGGTGGGAGGAAGGTGTCCTCGGCCAGCCTCTAGCCCTGCAGGGAGGGGACAGGATAAAAACACCTCCTAGTCTCCAGTCTCTTGCCTGTGTCTTCACTCGGCCAAACCTATCAGAAACCAGGAGCAGGTTGCCAAGTAAAGCAGATAGAGGTTAAATCAACCTCTTGAGTCACAGAGCCAAGGAGAGGATAGGTCTAGAGAGGGAAGTGGACCGTGTCCAGCCTTGCCGGTGGCTGAGTTTGAGTACTGTTTATATGAGCACACGGTGAACCAGATGCACAAGAGCTTAGAGGCATTCTTACAGGCTTTTCCACGGCACAAATGCCACCTGAAATGGAAGAGGACCACAGACCTCTTATTCTACATCTAGGTTTAAGAATATTTTTCAAGGGGCACCTGGGTATCTCAGATGGTTGAGCATCTGACTCTTAATTTCAATTCAGGTCATGATCTCAGGGTCGTGAGATTGAGCCCCATGTCAGGCTCCATGCTCAGTGCAGAGTCTGCTTGAGTTTCTTTCTCCAACTCTGCTCCTCTCCTACCTCCTGCTCCATGCTCTCTCTCTCTAAAATAAATTTTAAAATCCTTAAAAAAAAAAAAAAAAAAAAGAATATTTTTCCGGAAGTGCTACCAAGTGTGGAAGGTTAGGATAGGCAGGGACAGGTTGGGAATTAGTGGGGGGAGATACTGATTTAGTGAATAAGAAAGTCTCATTTATAAGTGACATATCAGATTAGCAGAGGGGTCAAATGACTGCTAGCCCTGAACTCCTCTGAGGTGTCGAGAGTTGTGGTAATTGTCTAGAGCAGATAGCAAGGTGATTCAGTTATAAGACTGTTTGATAACAGCCTATGCTCCTAAACTTAAGAGAATCCCTGATCCTAGACGACTTTCAACTCACATACCAGCATCTGGCCAGCGAGACAGAATACCAAAAATGAAAAGATTCCTGAGTTACCCCTAACAGCAAAAAACACATATGGGCAATAAAATGACTTTAGTTGCTGGATTCTAAAAGATGATAAGATGGAGATATTGTTCCATAAAAGAGAGAGACAAGTTCATGTCACTGTTTGTGATTATCCCTCAGACTTGGTCTGCCCAAGGCAAGACAATGCATGTGTTTAATGACAATAAATTTGTTTGTTTTCAGTATAGAGGACAAGTACAGACTGCCCTGTCACTGCCACTAGAGATGGCTTTATGTCATTTGGTGTACATTTTGTGAGGTTTTTAATCTTTCTTTTGCCTAAACAAAATAGCTTCCTATAGCTTGCATTGCATCTCTTTTCCAAGGGAACGGGGGTCTCTGTTCATGAGCTTCCTGGTCACTGCCTCTTAAACCTCTCCCTGTCTCCTTTTGATTATGGAAAACCGTTTCTCTTAAACATGTCAGCAATGACGTTATTTCTACTCTGGAACTTGTCTGCAGGCTTCTTTGTTTAGCATTTCAAATGTATCTACTTTTATGAACTTGGTTTTTTTTTTTTAAGGCACAGAGAAGTAGACACTGTCATCCACATTCTCGATTTTATCCTAGATTTGGGTTCCCTGAAATGTTGTTCCCTTTCTCTTTTATAAGCCACAGACTCTACCTCTATTCCAATGTTATATTTCTAATTAACGTTCTCTCTCTATTGATTGGAACTTGAGAAACCTTCTGCTTTAGAGATAACTTAATTTTAAAATGCTGTCTAGTCTGTTGATAATAAAAAAAAAGTCACAATGCAGTAGTCAAATATGCCCTTGTATGTATCTTGAAATATGTGTGGACAAAGCAGAGATACATTTACTGTTCCCAAAAATAAACTTCTTTCCCTGTCTTCTGTTGTTTTGTATGTGTGTTTTTAGTTCTTGCCTTTGCTTAAGGTATCTCTCAGAAGGGCAGTTTTAATCATTCAAGCCTTTTCACAGATAAGTCCAGAAGAGTTACTTAAAAAAAAAAGAAAAAAACCCTCTTAAATTTGTGCCTAGGAAACGAGCTGCTTGCAAATCAGTGAACGGCGCCCACAAGTACAAAGGGAACTCCAAAGATGTCAAACCTCCGGACCTCTGGATCCACCATGAGAGACTGGAGCTGAAACCCATCGATAAGTCTCCAGACCCAAACCCCATCATGACTGATACTCCAATTCCTCGTAACTCTCAAGATATCACACCAGTTGACAATTCCATGGACAGCAACATCCATCAAAGGCGGAATTCTTACAGAGGTGCAGGTTGTCCCCAAATGTGGGAAAACTATTTCCATTTAAATCATTTTCCATTTCCTATAGTTGCCTGAATTTGGTGATTCCTTTGTGAGGTTAGGTTTAAAGAAATGTGTATTGTGGGATTTGGTCAACATCCAATAAAGAATAGATAGTTTGGGAAAACATAGCTTGTTATTGGGGAGAGGTTCTGTACCCAGATGAGACAGCCTTCTAGATCTGTTAGGTCTCTTCTCATGTGTCACCACCTTGATACTGAAGCATTTGAGACAACCTAGCCCATGTCTGTCCATTTCCTCCTCTCCCCTCATTTAGAGTCCACCTCTCTTTGTGGTGTTCAGAATGTTCTTGGTCTGGTTGCTCTTGCTCACAAACACCACACTGAAGCATGGTAAGCAGCATTGTGTCAGCTGTGCTGACTCTCAGCAGGGACTCCTGTAATGTGCTACTGATCATTTTCCTCTTTTTTCACTTCCTGCAGAAGCACCTTGTCTCCATTATGTTGTTTGCGAGTCCTGAACCCACCACTGGAAATATTTTACTGCTGAGGCTTAGTGGCCTGAGGCACACGCTTATAACTAACCTCCATATTTGATGTCTAGGGCATGAATCAGAGGACAGCATGTCTACACTGGCTGGAAGGCGGGGAATGAGACCAAAAATGATGATGCCCTTTGACTCCCAGCCACCCCAGCGTAAGTTAAAAGCCTTTCATTTCCCCTGTGCTGCCAGTCTACCCAGTTGTCCTGGGGAACCACTACGAATGATCTCTTTGACTTCACGTGATCGTGACACAAAAGATGACCCACTGAGGCTTTGGCACCTTGAGCAAGAAATACCAAACACTTTTGTATTTTGCAATTTACATCATCCTTGAGATAAATAAGCTCAACAGCCAACTATCCCAGTCTCCCAGGAACAGAGAAGTAACCAGTCCCCCTAACAGTATGCACAGCATCTCTACAGGAGGAATGGAGAAGCATCCTTCCAGGCTTGGAGCTAAGGATAGCCAGATGTCACAGTATTCCTTAGACTTCCTGCTACACATTCAGTGTTGATGGGCACCTGTCATTTTTTTAATTAATTGAATTTATATTTTAGAGGATTTTTTACATTTCTAGAATGGAGTTTTTTAAAAAAAATTTTTCAACCTTATTTGACCATGCCTCACTTTGATAAGCATAAAAGTTACTTGGCCAAAAAAAAAAAAAAAAGTTACTTGGCCTCCTTTAATAATATTTGAAATTCAAAGTAAGTTTGAAAACCAAAAAACAATGGAACAAACCAATTCTTTTGTTCAAACTACTGTGTCTTCTCTCTTGTCACTGTTTTCAAGGTAGGGAAGCCATTCAGACCGGCTAGCATGGTGGGGCTTTTGGGCGAGGGTCCCCTGTGCTGTCCTACAGTGAAAAAGCACCTGCCTACTGATAACAAGTTTTTTCCATTCTGTATCAGAAGTATTTGTTGTAAGCTGAACAGATACCCAGTAAGCCTTAGCACTCTCGGACACCTAGAGTCAAATCCTGAAAGCATCCACTAGATCACTTTTCAGTTTAACCTAAATGAGCTTTTGAATTTTTTATTCATTTCTTAAGATGTCCCATTTCAGAACTCTCAGCGACCTCTCTGTCGACAAGTGGCAGAGATTTAAATAGTCACAGATACCCTACACATAAAGAAGTGAACCATGGCTCCCTATACTTGGAAACTGGTGAAACGTCCAGGTGTGTAAATGCACACACACTGTCACACTCACCGTGCACAGACATGCAGACACTAGATTCTAAAAGATTCTGAAAGAGAGGGGCTGATTCGTTAGCAGGTCATTTTGCACAAAGTAAGGACCATGATGAAAAAAGAAGAGCCTCAACTTGGAAGCATGCAGGGAAAATCATGGTTTCCCTCTTATAAGAGGTGCCCTGGCTGGGGTCCCAGTCTAAAAACATCAGCGTGTGAAAAGGATAAACCCATTCTAGTTGTATTTGATGTATAGCAAGATGATAGCTTGACTGCTTGTTTGTTTTGTACAAGATTTTACTTTTTACCTGAACTGGCTTCTTTTTAAATGTTAAGGAGAAAAGATATGTTGTACCAGTTGGTATCAGTTCTTTTTTCTCTTTTTCTTTTTTGGGGGATGGGCAAGGAGTATATACAGTATTATTTAAATATACAGTAAATTTAATATACAGTATTATTTAATTTGTGCCTCAGTAGTTGGGTGAGTGAGTGGAATCTTTAATTCGGGGTTCTGAAAACAGGTATTCTGATATGCCTGTGACCTTCAGATTTTGAGATCTCCTTTTCCCCACATGGCTCCAGTCCTCTTTCTCAGGCTGGGGTTCCCTGGAATCTGTCCCACTATCCACCTACCTGGCCTTCAGCAGCTGAGCACTGCTGGGAAGCACTTGCCTGCATTGGTCACCCTCATACAAGGCCTTGCTCAGAAGCGCCACGACCCGAGGCAGCTGACAGCTAGTGATTGCCTGCTGTATTCTAGGGAGGTGCTTTCACATTGTCTTCTTTTTTATTTCCCCAATTTGGAAAGACTGGAAATGCCTTTAAAAAAGAGAAAGTTTTGTTTTTCTGTGCTAGAGTCCTGCATACTGAGAATGCTTTTCAGGTTGTACTTCCTAGGTCGAAGTCAGGAGGCTTCTTCTGCTCCCCCAGGCCTTAATTCTAGAGAATACTGATGCTGAAGCTCCCCGCTTCAGAAAACCACCTCTCTTCCCCTAAAGGAGGTGCTGCCTCCTAGACTGCCCTGAACCTGCTCTGCCGGCTTTTCCAAGTTGCGTTTTGTTCCAGAGGACCACCTGAGCCTCCTGGCCTCTGAGTGCAGGGAATGCCCCTGTTTTGTTCCCCAGGCCTTATGGAGGGAAGGGGCAGTGACGCTCCAGGGCCCATGGCTGGTTGTGCCATCTGCTTGTCGGGCAGGTGGCCAGGGCAGGAAATAGCTGGAGAATAAAAGCGGCTAGGATTTTTCTTCACTAGAGTAATGTTGAGTGGCCCCACAAAAATCTAGGGAGATCCTTGGTGACAGAGACATTTAATAGACTCCAAAGGTTAATTGTTTTATCACAGTTTGTGATGCCCTTGCTTAGAGGGAAAAAAAGGTCCCCTGTGTTCCTAGTCAGCCCCACCTCTTTGCCTCTTGGAGAGGTTTAGAGCTGTCCGTGCTGGTCTTAAACATTCTGTTTCTAGAACTACTCTAAGGGAGTACCTACGAGAAACTTATTCCCCAGCTGGGCTTCTGATTTTGTTTGTTTGCATCTCTAGGATGGATAATGAAGCCTCATTAAAGGAGTGTTTTGTCTTCATAGAAAGTTGCATATGGAATATCTGTGTGGAAATTTGGATTCGTTAGCAAAATGCAGCAAATTTAATTCCTTAGCCATTCTGGGAAGGAAGGATGCAATTAGGAAAGATCCATTTATGTTTTAAAATGTGAATGGATGTGGCCGAGCTCCCAGACTAGAAGCAGTAAGAGGCGGTGCCATAGGCCTGCGTTTCATGCTTTTCATGCTAGACTGGAGTTCAGTTCAGTTTGCGTTCCTTTTAAGACATGAAAAACTGATTAAACAGCTACTCATCCATTCAGCCTAAATACCTATTGCATGCCTTATTCAACAATAAGAAAAAAACAGAACGTTTTAGGAATATACTCGAAGGAAAAGAAACTTCTATTTTTTTAGCAGGAGAAAAAAATGATAGAAACCTAAACCATCATTTGTTTGCTTATGGATTTATATTTTGTAACATATTCAAATAGATATTTTTAATAACTCACGTAATCCATGTTTACTGTAGAGGAATTGGGAAATACAGATAAACCAAAAGAAGTTTTTTTTAAACTCCTGACCATGCTTCCCCACAAGATAATCCCATTAACATTTTAATGCATATTCCTCAGAGGTTTTTTCTGTGTGTGTGTGTGTGTGTGTGTGTATAGATAGATACATGCATAGGAGCATGTTGATTAAAAAAAAAAACAAAACACATGTAAAATCCATGGCTAATTGTTCACATCCAGCCAGCTGCCCCCCAGAAGCCAAGGGAATGGTTGTACTGCATGGGAGGGGCAGGGGTGGCTTTGCTCTGGAACTGTGACTTGTGTGTGTCCGTGCAAGCATGTTAAGCACTTCTCTGTCTTGTGTTCATCCACAGCTGTGATTAGTGCCCATCCCATCCATCCCCTCGATAACCCTCACCATCATTTCCACTCCAGCAGCCTCGCTTCTCCAGCTCGCAGTCACCTCTACCACCCGGGCAGCCCGTGGCCCGTTGGCACATCCCTGTCTCTTTCAGACAGGGCCAATTCCACAGGTGAGAGATGAGGCTCGAGCCCCAGATGGAAAGCATTCCAAGAGTTGGCAAGCTGAAATGGGAAGGACTTGCCCTGCTTAGAAGGATTTGGAATTTTTCCATGTTGTTTATGTATCATAACATTTCTGTTATTGACTCAAATCGATTTCTGTAAAATTCACCCCCCATTTTTTTCTCCCTGAGTTGGTAAGTGCTCGGTGCAAGGTATCCTTTTAGTAGAAACACAGTAACTCTAATCACATAACCATGTCTTGTTTCATCAAGTTGCATCTTGATTCAGTCATATTTTAGTTTGTTTATTTTTTAATCTTCTAATCTGAATGGAAAACTCATTTGGGATGATTTTCAGACACAAGACGTGGCCTTTGACTTGCAGTTACTCTGTGGTTAGGAAGGTCTTTAGGGCAGCCGTAAGAAAATTCTCGTATTAGATCTTATACATACTCCTGTTGTGGCCCAAAGTAAGAAATGCATCCAGGGTCAGCGGGACCAGTGGCCACATTGAATTTTGTGTACGTTGTAAACCTCGGGTTGCCCAGAGGATTACTGACATTAGAAGAGGCTGCACAGGCATGCATCATCTCTAAAAACCAGATAGGAAATGAGCCTAAAAAGCTATAGTGCATTTTAAGAAATACATTGCCAGACAAACATGTCCCCAGTTTGGAAATCTTAAGAAATAGCATTATCAAAGAGTTTTAAGGAGGAATGGAACAAATACTGTTGTTCCTCATTAAATGAAAATTAACTTCCATCCTGTCAGTGTTAGGTGCAAATCTAGTAACTTCTCCTATGTACAGTATGTTCTTTCTCCATCATTCGAAACATGTCTGTTAATAGTTACGATGTTAGGAGTAGAATTAAATTTTGCTCCTTCTGGAAAATAAGGGAATTTCAAGTGAATTCCATTTTAAAAGCACCTCAGAACCTCATGCTAGAAGTTTGGGTTGCCAATAACATTCCCCCTCTCTAAGTTTTGATCAATTTGAAACACACCCAAAACATCAAATGAAGATCACAGCTTTGTTAAGGGGATGCCTACTAACTCCCAAAGTTAGCTCTCCCAAACCTTTACTTGGTTTGGAGAATGCCACTTAAACTCATGTCTAAAATGGGCCTTCCTGTTCTCTCCTTCCAGATCCAGGTTTGGGGCCCCTGCCTTAAGGAAAGACAGTTTACTGGCGACTGTCTGGAGAACCAAACTCTGCCTCACAGACCTAGTCTCAGAGGGAACAGGGACTGGAAAGCAGCCTTCCAGATCTGCTCTTAGAAAGCTGTTTTTGTGTCCTGACTCTATTTCTCTATTTTTAAGGCAGAAGAATCCTACCCACTAGGATGTGGGCCTGCCTGAGTGCATGACAGGCTCTTCCCAATCAGATTAGCCCCCTCTTCCTCTCCGACCAGGAGGGGATTGAAGGTTGGCAAGGAGCAGAGCAGCCCCCACCCAGCCCTGATACATGTGGTCTAGTGCTGCTAAGAGGTCCTTTCTCTGTGAACTTGGGCAGACAGTGAAGAGAGGAAAAAGTAATGATTTGTATCAGTACGAGGTTCGTCACTTTAATGACCAGAGGGGGATAAAGAAGGTAAACTAATGACAGGGAAACTCACTGAAGACAGTTCGGAAACATAGAGCAAGTATCTAGAAATGATCCACATTCTCTCACTGTTGTATTTTCCTGGGTCTCTGGAGCTCAGTGCTGCCACCAGCCCCATGCATGTGGGCTAAGCATGGCTAGGACTTGGCCAGGGCAGGGCCGTCCCTGCTCTGGAGAGCCACCACTTGACATAGGAAGAGCATTTTCCACTTGTCCAGGCCCTCGGCCAGTGTGAACTTTGTGTCTTAAACCCTGAGGTCAGTAAGTCAGGAAGCAGGCCCCTAGGCAAAGCAGAAATTTTAATGACAGCATAGTTTTCCTTGCGGGCCAGCCGTGTCGCACCCTTCGCTAGGAATATAACGTGTCCGGTGCCCTCTGCAGTTACACAGCAAGGCGGCCCTGGTATGTGGCAGCAGGCCAGAGCTCTGACTCGGGTAGGCAACGCTATTCTCCTTTTTTACACTTCCCACCATCTCTCGGACCCTCAGAAGCTTATACATCAAAGTCAGGCATTTGAGGCAGCCAAGGTAGGCCTGTGTGCCCAGAGCTGACCTGACCCGTCTCCCAACATAGGCTGACATGGTCCATGCTGGAGTCTGCTGCTTCTCTCCTACCCCGTGCCCCCCTCCCTAACCAGCTTCTCCCCAGCCCAGGATCGCACAGAGTAAGACCAGCAGCTCCCCAGCTGTGGTTATGGCTGGCTCCAGGAATCACAAGAAACGAGGTCCTCAGTGCACCTCTTGAGAGGATGAGAAGTGACATAGACCTAGTGGGGCTGTCACAGCCAGGCTTTCCACACTGGGGGAGGGTGTGTGAGTTCCTCAGCCCTGGGACCCAAGATCTTTAAGGGTAAGTTAGCACTCATGACTGGCGCCTCTCATCTCCTGAGAGCCCAAGGGAATAGATTCGATGATACCTCAGTGACAAAGGCAGGGAAAGAGGTTGGAATTCTACAGGCTGCTCATGTGTTACTACTTAAAAGAGTTTATTTTCCTTTTTGAAGTGGAGGACTCTAGGAGTCAGGGGAGGCCCTCCTCCTGGCTACCCGGTGCAGCCCATTTGCCCTGAGCTGGTGTCTCTAGGCCCCTCCTGAGGATAGGGATGTTGGTCTGCACCAGCTCACGCTGTTTAAAAGGGTTTCCTTTTAAAGGGGACCAGTAGTAAAAAAAAAAAAAAAAAAAAAGGAGGGGGACCAGTAGTATTGGAAATAGAAGGGCAGTGTAATGTGGGAGTTCCAAGCATGGGCTTGGGAGTCAGGACGCGGGGACTCGGATTCCTGCCCTTGCCATTCTGTGTCCTTGAGCAGCGCCTAAGCTCCTGGTGCCTTCTGAGTTACTGTGAGATAGAATGAGCTAGTGAATATAAAGCACACAGCGGCTGGCTCAGAGTAAGCACTCAGTAATTTACAAAGAAAAGAACCTTATCAATTATTCAGGTCCCGTGTTCAGTACATTTCATACATCTTCTCAATCCTCACTGAATTATGTTGTCCTCCCTGTTTTGTAGGTGAAGGAAGAGACTCAGATTCAGTGACTGCCGAGTTAACCCAGCTAGTATGCCAGAATTATAGTCCAGGTTTATCTGACTCCAAAGCCAGTGTTTTTTCTATCCCACCATGCTGCCTTCTGGAACAACTCTGACCCCTCTTCACATATTTGGAGACTCATGTTCTTCCTTAGTCGTCCCCTTCTCCAGGCTGATCTTCCCCTATTTTTTTCCTCTGGACCCAAATACCCTTCATGTACATTGCTCTTTGAGCTATTTTCAGACCTCTGGACTATTTGGTTGTCCAGGTCTCCCTGAAGCTGTCGTGCTCTGGTGAGGGCTACTCTGGTGAGGCTGTGCACGGTCCCCTGAGGGCATGCAGGGCCCGTGGCATCGTCTCCCATAGTAACCAGCAGGCCTCTCAGGCAGATCTGGTGCTTGTCAGGTAGACATGTTGTCTATGCCAAGCCAGTTTCTAAGACCATCAGTCAGTCAATGAGTGATGTTTTTAATCTCCTTTTATACTTATTCACATTTTAATAGACAATAGCCTCGGCAACCTTTGTGTGTACTCCCTAGTAAGTACTCAGGAGAACGTCGTAAAATTGGGACCACTTAGCTGTGTGGACGAGAACATTTCAGCAGAGCAGCTGGTTGGCAAAGTTGTTTGGGACTCTTTTAGATTAGTCCATTCTTACCTGGCCTTGGCAGGTAATCCATGTTCCCTTGGACTAGCACTGATCCTGAGTGCTTATTGAGCTGATTTCAGGGGCCCTTAGAAGTAGCCACAACTCTGGTATGTGCTTGTGTTTAATGGTAGAAGAAATGCTAACATTTAGACTTTCCTGCTGTAGAATCTGTTCGAAATACCCCCAGCACTGACACCATGCCAGCCTCCTCGTCTCAAACATGCTGTACTGATCACCAGGATCCTGAAGGTGCTACCAGTTCCTCTTACTTGGCAAGCTCCCAAGAGGAAGATTCAGGCCAGAGTCTTCCTACAGCCCACGTGCGCCCTTCCCACCCATTGAAGAGCTTTGCTGTGCCGGCAATCCCGCCCCCAGGCCCTCCCACCTATGATCCCGCGCTGCCAAGCACACCATTACTATCCCAGCAAGGTGAGTGAGGACAGCAGCACCACTGGCGGGACCCTTTGGCTCTGGCTTGTGGCACAAGTCACCTCTTTGAAAATAGCAGATATCTTCCAAGCTTATCCTAGCAGTTCAGAGTAGCTGCAAGTCACTGCCCCTGTCAGGAAGTATATGGGCTCCCCTCCTTGGGGAATGCTTATGAACTGGAGAAAATATTGTGGGGAGTGAGGGCTGACTTTCTGAATCGTGTTTTGGGTGCAGAATTCTTCGTGGTAAAATCCAGTGGCTATTGGTGTGGGCAACAGATCTAGTCCCCTTAGCCTCATAAAAATGCCTCCCTCTTTAGGGTTCCTATAAGCTAGGGTAGGATTGGGGAGGACAAGACATGGAAGTAAGGGACCCTTCAGATGGAACGGAAGTCTGTTCCTCAAGTTCATCTGGTCCAACAAAGTCCCCTAACCTGAAAGGCATGCTTTTCCCTACCTCTCCACATCTGTTATGATGGTCTACTTTAGAGTAAGTCGGTGGTTTTCAAGCTTTTTGGTCTTAGGACCCTTTATATTCTTAAAAGCTATTGAGACCATGAAGGAGCTTTTCTTTACATGGGCTGCATCTACCAATATTTAGTGTATTAGAAATTAAAGCAGGGAAAATTTTAAGCTATTTTATTAACTCATTTAAAAATAGCAAATGTATCATGTAAAGATAAATAGCATATTTTTATGAAAAATAACTTTTCAAAACAAAAATAGAGAAAAGTGACATCGTCTTGTATTTTTGCAAATCCCTGTAATGTCTGGCTTAATAGAAGGGAGCTGGATTCTCAAACCTGCTTCTGCACTCAGTCTTGCAATATGTTATTTTGGATGAACTGTAAGAAGAAAAGCTGGCCTCACAGATAGGAAGTTGGAAAAGGGAAGAGTATTTTTGTAACCTTTTCAGAGAACTGGATATTCTTTTTTTGATACCGTAGCAAAACACAAGAAGTTGTAAATATGACCATACCCATGAACTGTTTGTACTCTGTTCCATTAAAATCCATCTATCTTATCCTTATCTATCCATCTATCTTATACTTAGAATACATGATATCGGGCATCATTTGGAAAATATACTTATACTTAGAATACATGATATCGGGCATCATTTGGAAAATATTGGTTCAGTAAGTTATACAGATCCTCCAAATCTTAACACAGTTCATTATACAATATGTAAAAATGCATTTACTAATATCACCAAAATCTGTAAGTATTGGGAGGCTCTCAAGCTCTTAGTGGCACATACAAGTTTTTCAAGATTCTAATTTTGACTTGAATTTTATCATTGGCAATAAAAACTGTCCATTGAAGTGACTGGCTTACTGTATTTACTGTCTAGAAAATGTCTGCCAAATGCTGAAGTCTGAATAACTGGTTTGTCTGTCAGTCTTTCTTTGGACCGACGTTGGTGTTTCGTGACCAGAGCCACAGTTCCACTTGTTACTCCAGCTGTCGCAAATGCCCCGAGCTTCAGACAGCCACCGTCCTCTAGTACAGAGAAGTACTGTATGCATACCTTCCACCTTGTCACATAGAATAAAGGATGTGTAATCAAGGTTGAGATTTAGTAAAGTAATTTTTACTATTTCATTAAGGATGATCTTAAGTTAAACTAGCTTTTTTTTTTTTTTTTAACTGTTAGGCATGTCCGTGAATGACTTTACAGTTTGGTGCCACTACCTTAATTTATGCTAAGGCTCCAGCAGTTTTACCCACTGTTGCTTTCATACCATCAGTGCAGAGGCAAAAACGTCTTATTACTAGAAAAAGAATTTTGACCTTACTTCTAGTTTTCTAAAGCCAAATGGAATGGTTTCTCTGGCCACTTTCTCCCTCCTTCCATTGAGTGCAGTGCCTTTCCAGAGCAAGAGCTGTGCGCTGGGGCTGGATGCATCCCTCATCTTAAAGCAGCATCTGGACCTTAGTTGCCTTCATGAGATCTGGGGGAGCAGCTCAGCCACACACCTAATGGTGCCCTCTCCCCTCAGCTCTGAACCATCACATTCACTCGGTGAAGACGGCCTCCATTGGGACTTTAGGAAGGAGCCGGCCTCCGATGCCAGTGGTGGTGCCCAGTGCCCCTGACGTGCAGGAGACCACAAGGATGCTAGAAGACTCTGAGAGTGTAAGTTCCTGGGCCACCAGCCCAGCCAGGATGTCTGGGTGTGTGTCCCGTGGCCTGCAAGTGTGCCAGTCACGCTGATCTTGTGTGCCGGCCCAGAAGTGTGAAGCAGATGCACTCACACGTTGAGCAGACGTCCCTGAGCATCTCCTCTGAGCCAGGAGTGGTGCTGATGGCTTATGTGCTTTCTCTTTCCCCTAGAGCTATGAACCAGATGAGCTGACCAAAGAGATGGCCCACCTGGAAGGACTAATGAAGGACCTAAACGCCATCACGACAGCATGAGACCTTCCCCAGGGCCTGACTGCAGACCTGGGTCGCGGAGTCTTGGGACAGAGCCTGGAAAGCAAGGATTGTACAGAGCACGTGAGGACAGCACTTGAGAACACAGAGCGAGCGAGCAGACCAGCCGGCGCCCCTGCATGGGGCCGGCTCCAGGCACGGCCACCTGCCTTCTCCTGGTCAGCCTGGAAGAAGCCCGTGTCAAGGCAGCTTCCCTTTGCCTGCTGATACCCTGCAGGACTGGGCACCATGGGCCAAAATTTTGTGTCCGGGGAAGAGGCAAGAAGTGCACCCTACATTTCGCTTTGTGGTCAGGCTGTGTCTTCGTGCTGCGACTGCATCGCCTTTATGGAGTGTAGACATTGGCATTCACGTACAATTTTATTTGTGTCCTATTTTATTTTACCTTCGAAAGAAAAACACTATCAAAAACCAAGGGAGTCCATGGTGTTCTCCACAAGTGGTTGACATTTGACTGCTTGTTTGAATTATGTACGGAAAGTCATTGACAGTGTGGGTTGTTCCAGGGGTTGGCTTATTTTTTGTTTTTATTTTTGAATTTCGAGTCATCGCATCCTCTACCAGCTGTTAATCCATCACTTTGAGGGGGGAGGAAATGTTGCATTGCTGTTTGTAAGCTTTTTTATTATTTTTTATTATAATTATTAAAGGCCTGACTTTTCTTCTCTCATCACTGTGAGATCACAGATCTATTTGAATGAAATGTAACATTGAAAAGACTTGTTTGTTGCTTTCTGTGCAGTTTCAAAGTATTGGGGTGGGGGTGGGCCAGGGGGTTGGGAATAGGAAGTGGAGGGGCTGCTGAGGTCTGTGAATGTTTCAGTCGTCGTGCTTTCTTCCAGAAGCCTGCAGAGAACGGAAGCATCTTCTTTTTCGTCCTGTCCTGGCATGTCCATCTCTATTGTCACTAAGTTGCAACTGGACTTTTGTTTGGATCTTGTTAAAAAATTCTTCTGTGCAATAGGTGAGTTCGAGGACTTAGCTGCCCTGATGTGTGGGTCACATCCTAGTGAGAACGTCCATGCTGAGGAGCCAGTGCCGCACTTGCGATCTCCAGAGTGATGCAGAGCAGGCCGAGAGCCCCAGCCGTTCCTGGCAAGTCAGGGGGCAAGATGGAGCCCTTTCCTGCTGTTACCATGTGTTTCCTGGGGGACGCGGGAGGTGAAGGAAGGCACTTGGTTTCCTCACAGGGCTCCTTGCTTCTCTCTGGTTCCTGTCCTTGGCCAGTCTGGCTCTTCCTGCCGTGTTTCAGAGCCCCTTAGGGAAAGCACTCGCAAGGACGAGGCCGGCAGGGGCTGCAGCACCCCTGAGGCTGTCCACTCCTCTCCGAACATTGTTCTGGAGGTAGCAGGGGACAGGGACAGCGGAAGGGGACAGCGGAGGTGACTGCCGCCTCTTCCATCCCAGCAGCTCAGCGAAGCCCCTGATCAGCACGGGGTAGCAGGAGGCTCCTGGAACATGCTGAGAGGCCCTTTGCCTTTGCAAACAGCCCTTACGTTCTTTGTCTTAAAAAGGTAAGGAGCTGAGGTGGGTTTTTTTTTTAATATTGAGAATATTAACAAAATCCAGGACTGACTGTCCAGCATCTTCCCCTACTCCCCCCACCTCTCCAGAAGACAGTGTGGAAGGCAGTGTAGAAGGCACATCGGGCTTTGTTTCTGTAGCCAGGAAGAGGTCAGCTGCTGAGACCTCGGGCGGGTACCCAGCCTACCGGCCCCTGGGGCCCTGGGCTCTGCCCTGGCCCCGCAGGTGCCCCACTTGCCTTTGTACAGTCGTTATTTCCCCTTTTGAGGTCTTCACACATATTTGGTTTTGTAGAAGACGAACTCTTTGTATTTATTATTTTGGGGGCAATGAGAAGTGCAATGCCGGAAGTCCTGCCGCCGTGCCAGCCGGTCACAGAGGATCGTGCCAGGTGGGATTCTGGAAAACCAGTGCACTTAAACTGGTCCTGAGGAGAGCACTCAGAGCACTCTGGACACCAGGAGGGCTAGATTCCCCACAAGCTGTCTTACCTTTTGCCCAAAGAAACGTGCTCGGTATTCGGGGCGTTCCCTCCCGCGAACCCTGACACTTGTGTTACCTCAGGGCCTCGGCACCTGGATACTGCCGCAGAACGGGGGCGGGGGGAAGGGCCTATTTTTAAATAAAATAACTGTTCAAAGTTGGGGGATTTTTTTAAAATTAAGAAAAAGGAAAGCTATTCTGTCTTGCACCTTTTCACAGTTTAATACATTTTCTTACATTTACCTGTGATTTTTGGAATTAAACCATTGTGTGTCTTGTAATGTCCTAGTTGAGCTGCTGCTCGGCAGCTTCCTTCAGGAGGATTTGGAACACACGTGTCTGTTGCCTTGTCGCCTGCTGGAGGGGGGCCTGGAGGGCTGCTGGGGGCTGGTTTCTGTACACACTTGTTTGGCCTTTTCTGTAGTTGATGCTGTAAACTCTATGGCTTTTTAAAAAACAATTTCATGTTTTTATTTAGTATTGGAAATCCAATACACTTTTTTAATCCAATCAAACTCCGGTGTGGTCAAAGAGTTTTTTTCCTTTTTCCCTCAGAAAACAAGAGCTTTGGGGTCCCTGGTTCCCGGCCTTGACATGACTTCACTGTCGCCCTCACAATCTTCAAGGCAGGAGCTCTGAGGGGCCCCCGGGGAGGTGTGGCGGGTGAGCCGGGAGATGGCAGGCCGCAGTCGGGTCATCTGCCAGCCCTGAACATGAGTCCTGTCCCCATCCCCCACGCCGCCATTGCTGCCCTGCACGGACTGAGCAGCCCGAGGAATGGAAGGTGGAAAGAACCAATGGACCACGGCAGAGAAGTGCAGTTGCTCCTGGAAGGTGTAGAGGCCAAGTGCCTGGTGTGGTAGCATCCTGGCCGTAGTTAGCTGTTTCGGCAGCCGTGCACACCCTGGCCTTCCGCTCCTGGCCCATCTCTCCGGGGGTGATGTGTGGTCTAGCCCGAGCCCCGCCTTTGCCAGGCTGCCTCACTTCCTGTCCGCCTGCACTGTGTCTTAGCTGGGGCTGCTCTAACAAAAATACCATAGCCTGGGGGGCTCAGACAGCAAACTGATTTCTCACAGTTTTGGAAGCTGGGAAGTCCAAGCTCAAAGTAGCAGCAGATCTGGTGTCTGGTGAGGACCTGCTTCCTGGTTCGGAGATGCCATCTTCTCATAGGCAAGAGAGGTCTCTGGGGGCTCTTTTCTAAGAACACTGATCCCATTCATGGGGGCTCCACCCTCATGACCTAATCACTTCCCAAAGGTCCCACCTTACAATACCATCCCATTGGGAATTCGGATTTCAACATGTTAATTTGGGGATACAGACATTCAGTCCATAACGCTGTGAGATTTCTCATAGTATCTGAGGGTCTAGGCTTGGAATAATGGTGAGCACAGCAGCTGTAGGCCCTCCCCTTCACGAACTGGCAATCGAGTGGGGGACAGGGAGCCCCACGTCCTTACCGACGGCTCCCTCAGCCCCAGCACTTCATCTGCTCTGCTGCCGAATGTACCTCCTTAAACCCAAATCTCATCATTCCCGTTAGTGACCTCAGGATGCTGTCAGAGCTCTCAATGCTAAAGTCTGTGCTGGTCTGCCGAGGCCTTCCGGCCGAGACCCCCAGCGCCGGGTGTACTCAGCATTCTAGCCATGGTGAAACGGGCATTCTCATGTTGCACTTGGACCCCCCTCTCTAACACCGCGCCTGTTCGCCTGTTGAAACAGCCAGACAACCCACCAGTGCTCGCCCTCCTCTGTATCCCTAGATGGAGCTCTTGGCACATTTCAGTGACTTGTCGATTTGAGTCTTTTTCCACCGGACTGTGGACTCCTGGGGACATAATTCCTCCTCTCCAAACACCTAATGCCAGGGGCAGTTTCTGACAACAGCAGATGCTTGTCTCCTGGATGGATGGACAGACAGTCATGAGGACTCAGGACCGGGAGCATGTTGGAAGGTTTCCCATACAAATACCACCCCACCCCTCATTTGGAGGAATCCTAGTAAGTCTCTCGTTGCTATGCCAGGACCCTCCCATTCCAGCAGCCATGGCCCTTTGGCGTCCTTGTGTGAACTTGAAAGATAGCAAAGACCTGTGCACCTGGCAGTCCTAAGAAATGATGCTGATGCCACAGTGACCAACTTGGTGCTGGGAACTAGGGCAAGGATGTCCTCCAGATTGGTTCGAAGACAAATATTATGAACAAGGCTCTTTCTAGTCTCAGCTATCTTCCCCATACCAGCAGTATGGTATCATCAAGAGAGACTGGAGAACATCTCTGAACATGCCATCAAGTTGATGGGGAAGGGAGCGTGGGCAGGGAGAGAGAAGCAGGGAGCCAAGAGGGCCCCCAGACAGCAGGTGCAACTCTTCATTTTGGGGTTCCAGCTACCAAAGGAGGAGGTTCACCAGGAGAGCTACAAGAAGAGGTGGGAGAGACTAACTGAAGGAAAAGAATACATTTTTCATAATCTTTAAAAAGTATGTAATGTTGAAAAAATGCTATTTAAAACTGCAAATATTTTCTAAGCAGAGTGGATGATGTTCATTTCAAGATGCTCTTTTACTCAGCTAGGAGGAACTTGATGGGTTTTGGAAATGAAAAATGGGCCTGGAGCTTTGCTGAGAAAGGGTTAGAAGAAGCTCTTGCTGCACTATAGAGTAAGAAGAATTCAGGATTTCCTGAAATAATGTCAGGGGTGGGGGTATGCTGGCAGCAGGTTTAAGCAAGACAGTGAGAGAGTGAGGGGCAAGGTGGAAAGGTATCCCCAGTGGGAAATGGCTGCCCTTGAGGTACCCAAAGTGCTTTTTCAAATGGGACGATCGGAGAGGTAATTTAAGGCTGTCTGCTCCTTGCACAACTAGAAACAAACCCCCTCTGACTCCCCAGATCTTGCACAACATCTATCATGTGCACAAGGCCTGGCATGAGTTACTGGCTTCCCCTAACAAGAAAAGGGGCAGGTGGACCAATGCGGGGATGGACAGACCACAGATCTGGCATGGTAAGGGCGACTCTAAATGGGATTGGATCACCAGAAACAGGAGCCCAGAGCTGGAAGTGACCAAAAAAAAAAAAAAAAAAAAAAAAAAAAATTAAACCAGAAAACTCACAGAAATCCAGGGGGCAGAGGGGAGGACATGAGACCTTTCACAGGTCAAGGAATGTGAAGGCCAGTCAGCTTTATTCCGATTTTAAGAGGCAGGCTGACTTCAGCTGGTGTTTCGGTTGCAGTTGTAGATTTCCACACCCTCCATCCCAGCGCCCTGGAGCAGTGCCCCGCCACCTGACAGGTACATATGCCTGTCTCTCGTTAATGGGTCTGCCTTCTTCTCTGGACCTGGTCTCCCAAAGGAGAAATCTGAGAGCCGTTCTAAACTCTCCCCTCAACACAGCACACCGCTCAGCAAATCCTGCAGCTCTCTCCCAAGTGTCCCCCGAAATGGCTCCTCTTCATTGTGTGTGGGGCAAACTCCTTGCTGACCCCCTGGCCTCTGTCTCTCCAGCCTCCACACGAATATGAAGGTGACTTTTCTAACTCCGATCTGGCCTCTGTCCCCTGCTCAGCACCCTGCAATCACTTCTCCGTCACCTGCCCTGCGGAAAAGAAATCAACGCGGCCCTGTTTGCCTCTTGACGTTTATTTGCCATTTGCACTTACAGCCTAAGCCATGATGTCTGACCTCTAGACCCTTCCCTTTGCCTCACATTGTCACCCTACCCACCACCCTTATGCCTGGCTCTCTCTGCCTCATAAATTTCTATCCATCTTTAAGGACCCAACCTAACCATCCGGTCCTCTAATTGTTCTTATTCATATTTCTGTCTTTTTGAAAATGCTATGAACTCCTCAAGGAAAACACTAATGCTAGTTTTTGGATTCTCCACCCCAGTGCCTAGCACACTATAGGTGTTCACTGAATGAACTTAGCCGAGGACGATGGACTTGAAGATACCATGGCCCAGTGCTAGGGGAATTGGACAACATCCTAACTCATCCCGGGAGCACATACTCCGACAGGCTTTGCAGAGGAGGTAAGGCTGAGCTGAGTGTAGGAATTACTACGAAGCCATCTATCTGGAGTGGGGAGGAGCCTCTGCAGAGCTGGGAAGCTTCTCGCTTCATGTGGCCATCAGCATCACTTGAAGAGAACAAGTCCCAGCCACCCCAGTTCCTGCTGAGGCTGGGGCCTCTAAGACTGTGTTCAGCCTGTTGTCATTGGATTAAGCACTGGAGTCCCAGTGGGCCAGAGCAGAGGACACGGGGGGTGCACAGAGCTGGTGCCATCCTCCCCAGAATCCCTGGAACAGTGCGGGGGTGCTTCTGGGCCCCATCATGCTGGGTTTGGTTGGCCAGGTACCACAGGGGGAGGTTCAGTCCTAGTGAGGTAAGAATAAGCTGGGTTCCTTTCATAAACCCAAAACCCAGGTCTCACTGAGGATTCTGAGTAGCTTTCCGAAAAAGGACAGGAAGATAGACCTACTCTTGAAGACAAAATGATGGGTCGAACTCCCATAGACAAAGTTGCCTAGGACATGGCAGGAGAACTAGCCGATGAACATTCTAGACTAACACACAGAAGGGAAATGGGCTGGAACTGAAGCCAAAGAGATCTTGCCCATGGGGAGCTGGTGTGAGAAGAGGGATATTTGGGGCCAGTCAGAAAAGCGTCTTTCTCACCCAAGAAGCTGGAAATCATTCATGGCTCCACAAATACCCCCCAGGCTCCACCTTGTGCCAGGCACAGAGGATGCAAAATGAGTAAGACTGTGTCTGTTAATGTGTTCACAGTCTGGAGGGGAACACAGACATTTCACAGACAGAAATTATCATCCAGCACAAGGGCTGAGACCCAAAAGCACTTGTAAAGCAAGGAAGGAACATCCAATCCTGACTGCAGCACGTAGGGGTCACAGAGTAAGTCAACACTGAGAGGATGGTGGGGAATTCACAAGAGAAAGGAACCAGCGTTTCTTCCAACCCTGCTCGCGCTAGATCCGCAGAGCAGGGAAAGTTCAGATACTGACTAAATTACAACAGGGATACTTTGAAATAATTCGCTCAAAAGTACAGGATTTCCCTCACAGAGGACCAAAAAACTGACCCCAAGTGACAAATGAAAAGGGAAGCTGGTGCTTCCTGCCCTAAGGAAATTCTACCACCAGGAACCTGGAAGGCAGGAGACGCTGGAGGGAGCCGGCTGACCTTGCCCATGGCCAGAGCGCTGATGGAAGCTTCCAGGCTGGAGCTGTCCAGGAAAAACCGGCCAGGAAAACTGACTGGCACTGATGTATTTAAAAAGTAAGTAAAAATCGTCATCTCCCTTGAGAATTCGTTGAAGATTTCTATGCCTGTATTCATAAGGGGTATGGGTATGTAGGGATTCTTGTATTTTTTTAAAATCTGATTTTGCTTATCAGTGTTAATACTGGCCTCATAGAGTAAGGGAAGTGTTCCCTCCTCTTCTGTTTTGAAGGATTGGTGGTAATTGTTCTGTAAACATTTGGTAGAATTCTCCAGTGAGGCCATCTGGTCCTGGACTATTTTTTTTAAGGGAAGTTTTACTATTAATCTCTCTACTTGTTACAGATCTATTCAGATTCTCTATTTCTTCTTGATTCAGTTTTGGTAGTTTGTACATTTCTAAGAATTTGCCCCATTTCTCGGGGTTATCTAATTTGTTGGCATACAGCTGTCCTTGGTTTACCCCTCTGTTCCTTTCTTTTTCTTTTAGGTAAGTAGTAATATCCCCTCTTTACTTCCTGTTAGTATTTCAAGTTTGCTCCCTCGTTCTCTTCTCTGGGTTTTTTTTGTTGTTGTGGTTGGTTGGTTGGTTGGTTGGTTGGAAGCCTAGATTTTTTTTTTTAAGATTTTATTTATTTGAGAGAGAGAGAGAGAAGGAGCAGGGCAAAGACAGAGGGAGAAGCAGGCTCCCTGCTGAGCGAGGACCTTGATGCGAGGGCTCAATCCCAGGACTCTGAGATCATGACCTAAGCCAAAGCGGCAGGTTAACCAACTGAGCCACCCAGGCACCCCTAGATTTTTTTTTTAATGCAAGTTATGAGTTCATTTTCTTTGATATAGCATTAACAGGGTTAATTTGATGTCACAAATGAGGTAAAATTGTAACATTTGCATGTGAAAACTTCCCTTGAAAAACTCAGATCTTTGTTAAAGTTATTAATTGTCAGATCAAAGAAACTACAATTCAAGTTTGTTCACAAAAATTAAAAAAAAAAAAAAATTCCTACTTAGGAGATTCCGAAATGGCAATTCTATCAAAACTACCAGGGGGGAAAATACTCTCTCTACTGAGAGTCTCAACAGCACATTAATACTCTCTCTAGATCTACTTTATGCAAAAGAATGTGCATTTTTCAAAGAGAGTGTGTATGTACCTATTACCTCATTTTTGGAACTGGACTTGATTGCCTTATAGTCTCCAACGGGGTCAGTTGTCAAACTGTCATAATTTGTCAATTTTGTTGATCTTTTGAAAGAAGCAGCTTGTGGTTTTGCTGATTTCCTGTATCATTTTTCTCTATTTCTGCTCTAATCTTTATTATTTCCTTCCTTTTACTTGATTTATTTAGTTTGCTTTTCTTTTCCAAGTTTCCTAAGGTGAATGTTGAGGTTATTGATTAAAGGTCTTTTGTAAACTATGGTAGCTTATTTGCTATAAATTTCTCTCTGAGCACTGCTTTTGCTGCACCCCATAAGTTTTGGTATGCTGTATATTGTTTCCATTCATCTCAGTTTACTTTCTAATATTCCTTGTGATTTCTTCTTTGAGCCTTTTGTTCTTTAGAAGTCTATTGTTTAATTTTCATACAGTTGCAAATTTTGCAAATTTCCTTCTGTTACGAACTTCTAATTTCACTATGTGGTCGTCAGAGGATATTCTTTGTATGATTTTAATTCTTTTAAGTTTATTGAGACTTGTTTTGTGGCTAATACATGGCTTATCCTGGAGAATGTTCCATGGGTACTTGAGAAAAATATGTATTTTGCTGTTGTTAGGTGGGGTGTACTAGATGCCTGTTAAATCTAGTTGGTTTGTGTTGTTCAAATTTTCTATTTCCTTCCTGATTGTTTATCCAGTCGTTTTACCCATTATTGAAAGTGGGGTATTAAAGTCTACAACTGTTGTTGTTGAGTTATCTATTTCTCCCTTCCATTATGTCAGGTTTGCTTCATGGATTTTGGGGCTCTGTTGTTAGGTGTATATGTGTTTTTAATTGTTACATCTTCTTGATAGATTGACCCTTTTATCATTTTAAAATATTCTTTGTCTTTAGTACCTATTTTGTCTTAAGGTATACTTTTTCTGATATTAGTATAGCCATTCTAGCTCCCTTTTGGCTAAAATTTGTATGATATATCTTTTCATATCCTTTCAACTTGTGTCTTTGAATATGAGATGTGTCTCTCATAGCATAGAATTGAAATTTTATATATATAGTATATGTTTAATATATTAAGTACATCAACAAATAGTATTATACATATAAATATATTAATACTTATTAATGTATTTATAATATATTTTGATTATATTATATATTACTACATATCTGTCAAAATTATATAGTTGTATTATTCATTCTGCCAATTTCTGCTTTTTAATTTGATTGTTTACTATTTACATTTTATGTAATTGCCGATAAGGTAGGATTTACACCTGGCATTTTGCTATTTGTTTTCTATGTCTTTTTTTTTTTTTTTTTTTTTTGGTCCCTCTATTACTCTGTTACTGCCTTCTTTTGTGTTAAGTAAATATTTTCTAGTGTACCCTTTTAATTCCCTTGTTCAAAGTCATGAATCATAAAAGAAAAATTTAGTAAGTTGAACATGATCAAAATTGAAAATGTTTACCTCTTGGGGCACTTGGGTGACTTAGTCAGTTAAATGTCTTATTCTTCCTTTTGGTTCAGGTCATGCTCTCAGGGTGGTGAGATCAACAAGCCCCACTTCAAGCTCATACTGGGCATGGAGTCTGCTTGAGATTCTCTCCCTCTCTCTCTCCCTCTACCCCTCCTGCTCATGCTCTCTCTCTTTCTCACTCTAAAATAAATAAATAAAGCTTAAAAAAATGTTGAAAGGCATGGTTAAGAAAATGAAAAGGCAAGCTATAAGCTAGGAGAAAATATTTTCAAAAATAAAGGGCTTGTATTCTGAATATATTATTTATAATTTAATAATGTATTCAGAATACAAGCAAAAACCCATGGGTAAAGATTGGAACAGTCACATTACCAAAGTACACATATCGATAGCAATAAACACCTGAAAAGATGCTCAGCATCTTTAGTAATTATGGAAATGCAGATTAAAACCAGGAGTTAACATTACACAACCTCTCGATGGTAAAAATAAAAGACAATATCAGTTGGTGCAAGGATGTGCAGTAACCAGAACTCTCATACAATTGCTGGTGGATGGGAATGCAAAACAGTATTCCAGCTCAAAAAATAATCTAGCAGTTTCTTATAAAGTTAAACATATACTTACCATATGACCCAGCAATGCCACTCTTCGATATTTATTTTTTAAAAGATTTTACTTATGTATTTGAGGGGGAAGGGCAGAATGGGAGGGAGAGGGACAAGCAGATTCCAACTTGGGACTCGGGGCTCGATGTCACAACCCCGAGATCATGACCCCTGCTGAAACTGAATCGATTGCTTAACTGAGATACCCAGGTGCCCCACTCCTTTATTCAAGATAAACGAAAATCCATGTCTACATGAAAACTTGAACATGGATGTTCATAGGAGCTTTATTCTGAATAACTAAAAACTGGAAACAACTCAAGTGTTCCGCAGTTAGCGAATGAGTAAGCAAATTGTGGTTTATCCATAAAGGGAGTGTGGCTGTGCAACACACACAACATGGACACATCTTAAAAGCTTTAGACTAAATGAAAGAAATCAGACACAAGAGATACATATTTTATGATTCCCTTTATATGAAATTCTAGAAAAAACAAAACTTTAGTGACAGAGGCAGACTGCCAGGGGCCAGGAGTGGGAGGACAGGGATTGACTGCAAAGGGACACGAGGATTTGGAGGAGTGATGGAAATGTTCTCGATCTTAACAGTTGGGGGTGGTTATAGGGCTGTGTACATTTGTCAAAACAGCCTCAGTGAAGCAAATAGATACACTTAGCAATCGCAACATAAAATCAAGGTATGAGGAATAAATCTAACAACATGTACAAAGCATCCTGAAGAAAACCATAAGGCCATGTGAAAGATTTGGCAGAGACAGTTAATGCCCAGCAAATATTCCATATGCTCCCTCACGTTTCACAGCCTCCTTGGCAGTTACCTGGTGGCGAAGTGACAACAGACTATGAGAGGAAGTGAAGTGCATCGCTCCTGGAGAGTTCATAATCACTCATCTCTTCCAGTTGTCTCTGCTCCTCCCACAGTGATCAGGGGACCAGGGATTCCAGCTGACATTCGTGAGGAGAGGGGCTGCCTGGCCTGCACAGGAATTTACTTGAGCTGGAATAAACCCTCATTGTGTGAAATCATTGAAAACTGGAGCTTTTTCTGTTGGGGCAGTGAGTGCTAATTATCCTGACTAGTCAAAAAAAAAAAAAAAAAGACCCAAGTGGGGGGAGAGTTGTACTCTGTTCATCCATAGAAATATAAGTATTAATAATAATGTTTATGTAATTTCACATGAGAAGCCCATTGAATTCTTCATGCATCTTCACAAAGTGATTGTACAATGTATATATAATAATACAAAGAACCTAGAGTAGTCAAGACACTCCTTAAGAGGAAGAAGGTGGGGACTCGCTCAACTAGATATCAACATACTTTATAAAGCTATAGTAACTAAGACAGGCTACTGTTTGAACAAGGATAGCAAGCTAATAGTACTGGACACAGAGCCTCAATATAGACCCAGAGATGAAGCATGAGTGACATTGTAAATTAGTAGGAACAACTGGTCGTCCATATGGGGCAGGAATGAAGTTGAATTCTGTCCTGACACCATACCAAAGCTAGGTCAGATAGGTTAAGCAACACTTCACACTTTTACAAATTAATATAGAAGAATAAAACAGCAGAGGCAGATAGGTTTCTTAAACCAGCAAAAAAAAGATACTAAAGAAATACTAGATATTTTAAAAAATATATTGCTAAACTGGACCTCAATAAATGTAAAACCTCTATCAAAACCAAAAAAGTGAAAAAAAAAAAAGCCATAAATAGGAAGAAGATATTTGTAACATCTCATGAACAAAGGATGTGTTTCCCAAATAGACGTGTGTGTGCGTGTGTATAAAACTGCTACAAATCAATAACAAGATAATAGTAAATCAGGCAAAATACATGAAAAAATATTTCTCAGAAGAGGAAATATGAATGGCAAAGGAATATATGAGAAAACATTCAACCTTACTAGTAATTAGGGATTTGCATATTAAAACATAATTAGATATCACTAGACTGGGAAAAATAACAAAGTCTGATGATTCCACTTATTGGCAAGAATGTGGAGCAAGAGTAGCTTATACACTGCAGCTGGGAGTATAAATCGTTGGAACTACTCAAAACAGTTTGGCCTGATCTTGTAAAGCCAAGATTAATTCACCCTATGACTCCGTTATTCTGCAACTAGATACAGAGCCTAGAGATCTTTTAACGCATCTTTCTCCAGAGCCACAGACAAGAACGTTTTTCTTTTCTTTCTTTTTTTAAGATTTTCTTTATTTATTGACAGAGAGCGAGCGAGCGAGAGAGGGAACACAAGCAGAGGGAGTGGGAGAGGAAGAAACAGGCTTCCTGCTGAGCAGGGAGCCCGCTTCAGGGCTCGATCCCAGGACCCCGGGATCATGACCTAAGCCAAAAGCAGATGCTTAACAACTGAGCCACCCAGGCGCCTCAAGAACGTTTCTAGGAGCAGTGTTTGTAATAACGGGAGCTGGAACCAACCGAGATAGCTAGCTCCAGAAGAGTGCCTATGAAAATAGGGGGCATATCATACACTGGAATGTGATGCAGCAGTGAAAATGAGTTAACTGTATGCTCTGTGCATCAACAGGTCTCAAAATTATAATATTGAACAAAACCGGCAAATTATTGGGAGACAACATATGGCATAATACCACTTACGCAAAGCTCAGATTTTTACAAATGTACTTAGTGGTGTACGAAAGTGGAGCAGGCAGGCAATGAAAACGTAGATCATTTGTAAAGAAACCGAAAACAAGAGAATGAACTAAAACTTGGTCTGCTTTGAATTATCCCCATACATCAACAATTCTGAGTGTTAGTGATGAAATCCTCTTCCTTGCAAAGACAACTACTTCCAATCTCCACTCCTCCCCCAACCTTGATAAGCAACTGAGTATATGGTTTAGAGACATTTTATTTTGACAGGAAGAGTATCAGGAAAAGTAAGGGAAGGAGGGAATTAAAGTTCAGATGAGCGGTTTTCCTTGGAGAGAGGGAGAGGGATATAGTTGGGAACTGGCACCAAGGCCTTCAAAGGAATTCCTTGTGCTCTGTTTTTTAAAACTGAGTGATTGATACATGGCTGCTTATATTTTTAATGTCTTATTTATGTACTTACTATGTATGTATTATGTGTTTATTTATATCTTCTTCTGTGTGTATGAAATCTCTACCCTCAGGAGAAAGAAAATTGGAGAAGCGGAATCCATAGGGCCAGGGT